>CM045759.1:127546994-128146994 GCA_025200525.1 Camellia lanceoleosa | reverse complement strand
AAACTTTTCTTTTTCATATATATATATATATATATTTAGATACATCAAGATTAGATGTATTTAAAAGTAGAAAAGTTTAATCAAAATATGAAAACAAAATTCACTAAAAACAAATGAAAACTCTAACAAAAATATGTATGAATTTTTGTTTAATTTTTTTTTTTGTTTTTATTGATTTATTTTTAATATTAAGATAATTTTTTTAGATATATATTGATTAAGTACATTTAAAAAGTATAAAAAATTAACTAATATATATATAATCATAAAAAATAGACGAAAACTCATCTACTTTTTCAAAAAAAAAAAAATAAATAAAACAAAACAGACGCTTGTTACAGTCAGAAAATCAACTCACATTTCAAATACACCCAACACCATATACAAACACACTTACACACAAAAGTATATATGTGCCCCTGCATTTTCCCATTCCATTCCCCATTAATGGACTGGACCTGAGTCATGTTCCATACTAATATGACGTATAAATTACAACATAATTTCTGATCCATTTTTCAACAACAATAAAAAAAATGGGTTCAATTTGATCATATATAATACCTCAATAACAATTTAATTTTAGCAAAATTACCACCCCCCCCAAAAAAAAAAAAAAAAAATTTAGCATATCATCAATAATTATAAATCAATTTCAACACATTATCAATCATTTCAATTAAATTTGAGCAAATAATCTATAGTTGTAATAGAGAATTTAAAAAAAAAAAAAAAGGGAGTTTTTTTTAATTATAAATATTCTAAAAAATCAAACTATTTATCAAAGTAACCCCTGTTCAAATTATTTATCAACCTAATATATTTTTTAAAAAATGTAAATTCAAAATGTGAGTTCATCGTGAAATCGCATGTTCAAAATGCTATTTTATGGTGAAATAGAATATTGAAGATGCAATTACATATTAACTTGGCTTACTGATATATAGATGTGAGCTATGTAAATATAAAATTGTATGTTCAAAATGCGATTTCACTACGAAATTATATTTTGAACATGCGATTTTAAAAAATGAGTTAGTTTGATATATAGTTTGAAAAGTTGATTATTTACATAAATAGTTTAATTTTTTTGGAATATTAAAAAAAAAAAAATGGCCCATAGATAGTTAAATGGTCAATAAAACGGTGGGTGGCAAGAAAACAACAGGTGATCTTTAGTGAATAATCTAACGTGTGTGTTCAACCATCATGGTCAAGCATATCACAACTACCAAACATTAGGGTTGTCAATACAAAAGCTAATGGAGAAATTTGTATAAAAATGCATATATCTATTGAGCTATATCTGAGAGTTGAGGGGTGCCAACAAATTCAGCAAAGAATCAATAATTACAAATCAATTTCAACATATTATCAATAATTTTAATTAAATTTGAGCAAATAATCTATAGTTATAAGACAATAGGTCAAAAATTTATTAAAAAAAACCCCACATTACTTAGACAATAAAGAATAATACTTGTGATCCCCAAAATTTACACCCTCACAATCCCCAATTAATTTATGACCACTTATTATTTATTTATTTATTTATTTATTGCTCTCTCTCACAAATGTGTGTGAGGGTGTGGGTCCTGGGTCTAGTGGCGGAGCCAAAAAATTAAATTAGAAGGGGCATTTATTAATTACAATAATAAAAAAATTTATGAAAATATTTCACGTAAATTTTTACGATTGATTTCGAGAAATATCAAAAAAATAATGTTATTTATAACTAGTGTATCATGGACAATATAAAAAGATATAGATATAAGTCTTAAAATAAATTATAGGATAAATTACATATACACCCCTGAGGCTTGATTAAAATATGAATTGTTCCTTTTGATTTTGGAAATTACATTCCACTCCTAGAGGTTTCTAATTCCGTAATAAATCGCTCCTTTTATTAATAAATCATCAAGTCAATTAAAAGTTTTTAATAATATTAGAAATATGTTTCAATTAGTAATTTAGGTAATTTTATTATTGTATAGAAGAGCAATTATGAATTTTATTTTTTTAATTAATTCTGTTAAATAAAAAAATACTAACAAAGAGGTATTTGTAATTTTCCAAACCACACGGGGCAATTTATAATTTAAGCAAACCTCATGAGGTGTATTTGTAATTTACCCTAAATTATATAATGATAAATTATTTTTTTATACAAAATTTGATTAAAAATTCAATAGAATGATAATACCACATCATCATTGGTATATGATATCACTAACTAATAGTAAGTAAACACATAGCGAGTGAACTTCACATATCAAATGTAACTAACAATCTAATAAATTTCATATTTTTATAGTGAGATTACTTATAATTACATGTCAATAATAATGACATCACCGTTATATTCAAAAATTTTCATAAATTTTTTTTATAGATAATATGATTTATAATAGTCTCTTTATTTTCAATCAAAACAACCATTATTATTCTCATAATTTTTAAAATATCATTGATATTTCACTCTAATAATATTTTTATAATTTTTTTTATTTAAAATAGTTTCTTTATATTTGTAAAAAAGAAAAAAAATTTCCAAAATTTTTCCACTGCCTGGGTCCCTATCACAGCTGGACAATAAAATAGTCAATAAAACTTAAAAGGGATATGGGTGGTTCAATCTTAAAAAAAGAAAAAAAGAAAAAGAAAAAAAAAGATGGGTGGCAAGAGAAAAGAATGTGTAATCTTTAGTCAATAATCTCTGTGTGTTCAATTGGTGCTAACAAAGCTAATCTCTCATATTACACCAGACGAGATCAAATAATGATCAAATTCCTGTTGGGTTGCGTTTCCTTCCTATGTGGAGAAAGACCCAAAACATTTAGTAAGTCCATGTGAATTTCAAAGCCCACATGGAGAAGTTATGTTTTTGAAAAGATCTGGCCCATAAGTTTAGGATTACAAAACCTTTTCTTTGTAACACAATAGGAGACTAGAAGCTGCCACCAAAAACAGAGGAGAAGAAAAATTCTATCTAGCAGTGATCAACCTATCCGATCAACAAGCATCTGTGGTCCGATTGAGCTGAAATTTGGTAGGCGAGTTCACAACTCAAGACTCTAAATTCTGGACGGTGGAGATCAGATTTGGAGTATTCTAATGCTGGTTTTTGGCCCGTGAACAGTAGCATTTTTGGTGAGATTTTTCCTAAACTTTATAGTTTGATCTTTGGTTGCCAAGGAAGCTTATTTGTAAGTTGTTCTTGATTGTTTGCCTCTAGTTCTATCTAGAGAGAACTCTTGTATGCCCATTATTTGTTTATAGTGGAGATATTTGGTGGACTACGGTCCCGTGGTTTTTCCTTTCCACATCGGGAAGGTTTTCCACGTTAAAAATTGCTATCGCCTTATTGTGTGATTGTTGAATCATCGTTTTCAGATTTTTTTCAGAATATATTGTGCTCTATTAAATTGTTTCCTAATAGGTTCACACAAAGAGGGAGAATAAACTACTTCCGCTATTTTTGTGCCGGATTCGGATATTTCGAATTGGTTTTTGTTTTGTTTTCTCCCAACATAGTGGTATCAGAGCCAAGTTCATATTGTTGTGGGTCTTGTGTTGAATAATGGAAGCAAATTTAAGTAGAATGGTTACTTTGAATGGTTCTAATTATCACACATGGAAAGGAAAAATGGAAGAGCTTCTTTATGTGAAACAATTTCATCTACCGGTGTTTGCTACTGAAAAACCAGAAATAAATCTGATGAAGAATGGACATTATTACATCGACAAGTGTGTGGGTACATTAGGCAATGGGTGGATGATAATGTTTTGAATCATATTAGTGGAGAGACACATGCCCGTACACTCTGGAACAAACTTGAACAATTATATGCTCGGAAGACTAGAAACAATAAAATGTTTCTAATAAAGCAATTGATGACTTTGAGATACCAACATGGAACCCTATTGACAGATCACTTGAACACTTTTCAAGGAGTAATTAATCAGTTGGCTGGAATGGGTATCAAGTTCGACGATGAGGTACAGGGGTTGTGCTTGCTTGGTACATTGCCGGACTCTTGGGAGACATTTAGAATGTCATTATCTAACTCGGCCCCGGATGGTGTAATCAATATGGATCTGGCTAAGAGCAGTATTTTAAATGAAGAGATGAGGAGGAAATCACAGGGATCTTCTTCACAGTCAGAGGTTTTGGTTACAGAAAGGAGGGGGAGAAGCAAAAGCAGAGGTCCGAAGAACAGAAATAGAGGTAGAAGCAAGTCCAACAAGTTTGCTAATGCTGAGTGTTATCATTGTGGCATGAAAGGGCACATCAAGAAACAGTGCAGAAAATTGAAGAGAGAGAACAAGGAGAAAGGGATTGAGCATGATGGAAAGGATAATGATCAAGTTGCCACCGCTACTTCCGAAGACTTTCTCATTGTTTATGATGAAGATGTTATTAACATAGCATGCCATGAGACCAACTGGGTGATTGATAGTCGTGCCTCTATTCATGCTACATCTCGAAAAGATTTCTTCACATCCTACATACCTGGTGACTTTGGTTTGGTAAAGATGGGTAATGATGGCTTGGCCAAAATTATTGGTGTTGGAGACGTGCACTTGGAGACGAATAATGGCACGAGGTTGGTTCTTAGAGATGTAAAGCATATTCCTTGTTAGGACCTATCTTGTCAAAATCCCGCGCACAAAACTAAGTATTGAGTTGTAATTATTTCTGAGTTTTTTGCCTTCCTCGCTCGAGCCAGGAAGTGTTCGCTCGAGCGAAGGATGCGTCTGGGCAAAACCTGAAGGCCATGTTTGTGCGCTCGAGCGAAGAGCATGGTGGCTCGAGCGAAGCACTGCGTCTACACTTGAACCTGAAAGGATGTCTTCCTCGCTCGAGCGAAGGGCTCGTGGCTCGAGCGAGGTCACTAGTAGAAATCACGCGAGATACACTCCTCGCTCAAGCGAGAGGAGCCTCGCTCGAGCGAGCTTCAGAATCCGGAATTTTTCAAGAGTTTGGTTTCATTCAGAATTGGGATTCTTTTTGGTTGTTTATAAGTAGATGGTTTTCTCCTAAAACCAATCTAACTTTTTCTAGATCAGATTCAAGAATTCTAGACTTTTGTTTGAAGTGTCCTTCTGAGAGTTTGGTGAGTTTTCTTTGATGTTCTTGAGAGAGTTCTAAAACTCATGAGTTGAAATTCATACATCAAAGAGGTTGATACTAAATATTCAAGAGTGTTCTCTTCGGTGGAATCCGAAGATCATTACGTAAAGTTTCAAAAGGTGTTTGTTTCTTTACGTAGTCGTTAATTCGACAAGTGAAGTTGAGGTGTGGAACCAACTTCAAATCAGTTCCGTGGCGAAGGCGTGGTGAAAGAGTTACAGAAGATTCAGAGACAAATTGACTGGTTTGGGTAATTTGTATGATTTCTTTGTAACCTTGTAGTCCTTCTATAGTGGATTGATTAGTGGCGGTTCGCCCGTGGTTTTTGATTACAATTGAAGGTTCTTCAATTGTGGTTTTTTCACGTAAAAAATCGATTGTGTTGATTTATTATTTATTCCTAAAAAACAAACAAACTAAAATCACTCTCGTAAGTGCTTGATGATTTTAGATTGAGTGTTTTTGGAATTTTTGGCTTTGGAATTTTTTAATCCTTATCTAATCACGAATCACATAGGATTTTCATTCCTGATATCCGCATGAATTTGATTTCTGCAGGTAAACTTGATGATGAAGGGTATTGCAACACTTTCAGTAATGGTCAGTGGAAGCTCACTAGGGGTGCTATGGTTGTGGCTCGAGGCAAGAAGCATTCTACTTTGTACGTAATGCAGGCAAGGCTCCCCAAAGAAGTTATTAATGCAATGGATGATGAGTCTACAGTGGAATTGTGGCATAAAAGACTTGCTCACATGAGTGAGAAAGGCCTGGCAACATTGGCTAAAAAGAATCTTCTGTCTGGAATGAAGAATGCACTTTTGAAAAGGTGTACTCACTGTTTGGCAGGAAAGCAGAATAGAGTTTCCTTCAAGAGTTCCCCTCCTTCGAGAAAGCCAAATGTACTTGATTTGGTACATTCAGATGTTTGTGGTCCTATGAAGACAAGAACACTTGGTGGCTCCCGTTACTTTGTGACCTTCATAGATGATTATTCAAGGAAGTTGTGGGTCTACACTTTAAAAAGCAAAGATCAAGTGTTGGAGACTTTTAAACAGTTCCAAGCCTTAGTTGAGAGACAGACTGAGAAGAAGCTCAGGTGCATCAGAACAGATAATGGGGGAGAGTATTGCGGTCCTTTTGATGATTATTGCAGACAACAAGGTATTCGACATCAAAAGACACCCCCGAAGACTCCTCAGTTGAATGGTTTAGCTGAAAGGATGAACAGGACACTGGTTGAAAGAGTTAGATGCTTACTTTCACAGGCACGGTTGCCAAGATCCTTTTGGGGTGAGGCTTTGAGCACAGTTGTATATGTTCTTAATCTCACACCATGTGTTCCTCTTCAGCTTGATGTACCAGGCAGAGTTTGGACTGGCAAGGATGTTTCCTATGATCACTTGCGTGTCTTTGGATGTAAAGCATTTGTTCATATTCCCAAAGATGAGAGGTCTAAGCTCGATATGAAGACTCGACAGTGCATTTTTCTAGGCTATGGCCTAGATGAGTTTGGCTACAGGTTATATGATCCAGTTGACAAGAAACTCGTAAGAAGCCGAGATGTTGTGTTTATTGAAGATCAAACTATACAAGATATTGAAAAAGCAGAGAATACAATGACCTGGCATAGTGATGGTCTAGTTGACTTGGATCTGGTTCCTCTGACAGATTTGCCTGCATAGGTTGAACATGATGTTCAGGATGACCAACAAGGTTTAGGTGATGCAGATGATCCCTTACATTTGAGACAGTGATGAGACTCTTGGCGATTAGCAACACGGAGTTACCACGGATGTCCCAACCAGAGGTCACTAGAGACCGACATCCTTCCACTTGGTATTCTCGCAAATGACTATGTGTTAATGGTGATGGGGAGAGCCGGAGGTTATCACGCAAGCCATGGAAAATGATCATAAGCTGGAATGGGCTGATGCGATGCAAGATGAGATGCAATCATTGCATGACAATCACACTTTTGAGTTGGTGAAGCTGTCTAAGGGCAAGAGAGCTTTAAAGAACAAGTGGGTGTACAGGGTGAAACATGATGAACTCACTTCACAACCACGATACAAAGCTAGACTAGTTGTTAAAGGGTTCAGTCAGAGAAAGGCATTGATTTTGATGAGATTTTCTCACCAGTTGTAAAAATGTCTTCTATTCGTGTGGTTCTTGGCTTAGCTGTTAGTCTAGACTTAGAGATTGAGTAAATGGATGTGAAAACTGCCTTCCTTCATGGTGACTTGGAGGAAAAGATTTATATGGAACAACCAGAGGGTTTCAGGGTGAAAGGAAAAGAGGATTATGTGTGTCAGCTAAAGAAAAGTCTTTATGGTGCAAGCAGCACCCAGCAAAGGGTATAAGAAGTTTGAGTCGATTATGGAGGAGCAAGGCTACATGAAAACTACTTCTGACCATTGTGTATTTGTGCAGAAATTCTCTGATGATGATTTTATTATTTTATTGCTCTATGTTGATGACATGTTGATTGTTGGCAGGAATCCTTCAAGAATTGACAAATTGAAGAAGCAACTAAGCAAGTTCTTTACCATGAAAGACTTGGGGCCAACAAAGCAAATTCTTGGTATTCGAATCTATCGAGACAGAAAAGAGAAGAAGTTGTACATGTCACAAGAGTAATACATTAAAAAGGTGCTTGAAAGATTCAATATGAATAATGCTAAAGTGGTTAGCTCACCTCTTGCTACTCATTTTAAGTTAAGCACTAATCAAAGCCCTTCTACAAATAAGGAGAAGGAAGATATGGAAAGAGTTCCGTATGCCTCAGCTGTGGGAAGCTTAATGTATGCAATGGTCTGCACAAGGCCAGATATAGCTCATTCAGTTGGTGTAGTTAGCCGATTTCTTTCAAATCCAGGAAGAGAGCATTGGAATGCAGTAAAGTGGATAATGAGATATCTTAGAGGCACTTCCAGGTTGACACTCAGTTTTGGAAATGGACAACCAATTTTAGTTGGCTACACTGATGCAGATATGGCAGGAGATGTGGATACCCGTAAGTCTACTTCGGGTTATTTGATCACTTTCTCAGGTGGAGCTGTTTCTTGGCAGGCAAGGTTACAAAAATGTGTTGCACTCTCTACAACAGAGGCAGAGTTTATTGCGGCAACGGAAGCTTGTAAAGAGTTGCTATGGATGAAGAAGTTCTTGACGGAGCTTGGTTTCAAACAACAACAATATGTGTTGTTTTGTGATAACCAAAGTGCTATTCACTTGGCTAAGAACTCTATATTCCATTCGAGGTCGAAGCACATCGACGTGAGGTACCATTGGATAAGAGAAATTCTTAATCATAAGTTGTTGGAACTTGAAAAAATTCATACTGATGATAATGGTGCTGATATGTTGACAAAAGCTTTGGTAAAGGAGAAGCTTGAGACGTGTTGCTCGATTGCCGGGATGGAGAATCCCTCCACCTAGTCGGAAAGGGGGAGATTTGTTGGGTTGGGTTTCCTTCCTATGTGGAGGAAGACCCAAAACATTTAGTAAGCCCATGTGAATTCCAAAGCCCACATGGAGAAGTTATGTTTTTGAAAAGATCTGGCCCATAAGTTTAGGATTACAAAACCCTTTCTTTGTAACACAATAGGAGACTAGAAGCTGCCACCAAAAACAGAGGAGAAGAAAAATTCTGTCCAGCAGTGATCAACCTATCCGATCAACAAGCATCTGTGGTCCGATTGAGCTGAAATTTGGTAGGCGAGTTCACAACTCAAGACTCTAAATTCTGGACGGTGGAGATCAGATTTGGAGTATTCTAATGCTAGTTTTTGGCCCGTGAACAGTAGCGTTTTTGGTGAGATTTTTCCTAAACTTTGTAGTTTGATCTTTGGTTGCCAAGGAAGTTTATTTGTAAGTTGTTCTTGATTGTTTGCCTCTAGTTCTATCTAGAGAGAACTCTTGTATGCCCATTATTTGTTTATAGTGGAGATATTTGGTGGACTACGGTCCCGTGGTTTTTCCTTTTCCACATCAGGAAGGTTTTCTAACGTTAAAAATTGCTATCGCCTTATTGTGTGATTGTTGAATCATCGTTTTCAGATTTTTTTTCAGAATATATTGTGCTCTATTAAATTGTTTCCTAATAGGTTCACACAAAAAGGGAGAATAAAGTACTTCTGCTATTTTTGTGCCGGATTCGGATATTTCGAATTGGTTTTTTGTTTTGTTTTCTCCCAACAATTCCTTGTATAGTCTACTTCATTTACTTCTTGTTAGTCTCAAGAAAACCAAACAGCAATTTTTTTTAATGGGTTTGTTCTACTTTTTCAACTAACATGGTCAAGCATACTTTTTTTATTTTATTTTATTTTATTATTTTATTTTATTTTTATCAGTAAAAGAATTTTTATTGATGAACATAAAAAGTATCATAAAGTGATACATCAATAAAGAAGAAAGCTAGTGCTCAAGCATCACAACCCAATGTGACAATCCCAATTAAGTTGGCACTCACACACGAGTCCAATCATTTACTAGCACAACACCGAGGTTGGTAAGATATACTTGATCAGGCATACTTGATCACAATTATCTAACATTAGGGTTGCCAATACAAAAACAAATGGAGATTTTTTTATATTTATAAATCATATTGTTGACACCACATTTTATTTTTCTGTCGATTATGCCCTATTGATTATGGCAAATTCAATTATGGTATGTCGATTGAAATCATAGACTATTTTTAAAGGATAATTGTAGTCACATTTGTTATTATTATTATCCCAGTTGACAGGCATGTTGATGTGGTATAACGTAGTATGATAACATGTTAAATTAATGGAGGGCCAGAAAAGTTAGCCATTGCAATAAGTTGAAAGGTAGTTACTTGAATCAATGAATCAAGATTAAGTTAAAGCACAAAATTTGCAAATTGATTCATATCAAACATGGGTTATGAATGATGTTGAGGAAATTATGGCCTGTTGAGAAAATCATGGCATGTTGAGGAAATCACGAGTTTCCCCTCTCTCTCTCTCTCTCATGTAATTGAACCTATAAATAAGTTAAGAGATATACAAAGAAAGACATCCAACACAACTCACACATTGTGATTAATAGGAATAGCTTCTATATAGAAGTAACAACTTAGTATTTTAGGAGTATTTTAGCTATAGCTAGTTACTTTTTCTCTGTCGATCATTATGTTTCTCAAGTTTCTGTTCTTATTTGAAGTTAATGTAATTTGTAACAAGTGACATTAACTTTGATTAATACAAATTTAGTTATCTTTTTCTCTTATTCTTCTTTATTTTTTTTGAACGGCAAATAAGAAACTTTATTGATGAATGTAAAGAGTACAAGGTATCAAACAAACATCAATAAAGAGAGAGAAGTGCAAAAGTATCACAATGGGCTAAATGATCTCAACTAAGTTGGCACCAAAGAACCCATTCTATCATTTGCTAACACCTCCAAAGTTGGTGAGAAACCAACCAACGAAACAAAACAACACTTCAACAACTAGCATAATAGCAGAAACAAAGCCCACAGAACAGCATAACAAAACAGAAACCAAGTCTCCACTAGCATAACCAGCAAACTTAGCCACACTCCAATAACTAGCATAACAGACTCAAAATAAAGCTCACAAAACAACAAAACAAAACGGAAACCAACTCTCCATCAGACTTAACCACCAGACCCACATAACTGCAAACAGAACAGAGACAGACCTGCAAACAGAGCAGATACAGGACTAGATCAACTCAAATTGCACAGCAGGAGAAATGGTTAACATTGTAAATTACAAGCACCCCACAAGTCTCCATCAAAACAGATTTTCTAAGTCTTTCCACCTAAATAGAATCTGATTTGTGAAATGTTATGAAGGAAGTTATTAATCGAGAATGAAATCCCCTTGGTTGTAGCTTTATACCAGATAACAATTCTTGTGATGATGAGCTCCTGTAATTCCTACAACTTTGGTTGAGAGCCTTGAAAGAGGCACTCATTTCTGTACTTTCAAATTGACTAAAGAGTCACTGGAGGAATTGCACTCCAAATTCTTCTTTATTTAATTTAGCTTTAAAGAAATTCTTAATCTATTTAAGGCATAAAATTTAATCACAAATCTGATATATTTTTGTTTTGCAAAAGCTAAGTTTTGTTTGTCGATTGGCTTTTGTCAATTAACCTTAACCAAATTTTTGCTAATACATACATATATCTATAGAGTTATATTGCAAACCCTATACACAGTTTTGCCATTGTTGGTGGGTGCCGGGAGATGGTGGGGGTGGCAAGGTGGTGGTTGGATAAGGAGGGTAGTGGTGGCGACTGAGTCTACAATGTTGGATGTTGTGTTTTGATTTGCACTCGATGTGTCACCATAGTACTGGTATTGTGTAAGCATGAGTGTGCTTCTATGGGTAAATTAAACCAATGAAGATGATGAGTAAACATAAACAAAATTATCTATCATTTGTTAGTGGCTATAAGTAGAAATAGACAAATGTTTGGAATACACAGCAATTTAAGGTTTAATTTGTTAAAAAGGCTAAAAACCCTATTTTTGTTTATGTAATTTTCTCTGACAATTATTTTGTATAGGAATAAGCTAAGTACATAGATTATATATCACCAAATGAATTTTATACTGCTTACATAAATGCAAATAATAACAGTGAAATTCATATTGATGATATATAAAAACCACTTTATACCCATATACCTAAAAAATGATTCATCTTAAGCATTCCCGACGGAGTCAAAACCCCATAGGAACCACAACCCTTCTTCCCCACCATGTTGCCATTGCCCACACGACATAGATTGAAAGGACTGTATGATCCACATGCAACTCTACAACTAGGTCGTTCAATCTCTTTACTCTCTTTCATCTCTGCTAAAACCTTGTAAAAATGATCAACCTCACATGGAAGCAAAAGAGGTCCTTCACTGTTGAACCCATATTCCATTTCAGCATCTTCAAGAAGCATTTTGAACAATGGGTGATTTGCATATTGAATCCTCAACACAAACCTTTGCCTCTCTGGTCCGACATAGACTGGGAAGCAACCTTGTGGAGCTATTACTTGGTGGTTCTTGGTGTTGGGCTTGTCATCGTCGTCTTTGGATGATTTTGTGGTGTAGTGCCATGAATTGCTCCTTGAAAAAATACTTGAAGGCTTCGGTGGAGATTTTCTGTTCTCACGGACTCCACAGATTGATCGACATCTCTCCCATGTCTTAACGAACAAACTCTTTTTCTTTTTTCCCTTAACAACATCCATTTTACCCTCAAAACAGTCTACAAGTTTTTTCGAAGAAAGAAAAGAAAAGAAAAAACTTAGCACATGAGACTTGTGCTGAAGCAATGTCTGAGAAGGAGAAGATTTACATAGCTTTGTCTCCATTTTTATAGTGCGTCACCAGAAATGCTAATAACAAGCTTTACTGTTGTTTGGTCTTCAAAAAAACAAAAAAGAAAAAGAAAAAAGAGAGATAGAAAAAAAAATAATTCTTGGGTTGTTGTTTGAGGGTTGTATCATGCTCTATCATGAGCCAAATTGAACATAGACCTCATTCTTGGCCTTGTTGTATTTACTCATCATGCCTCAATGAGCTTAGCTTGAAAAACAGAAACTTTGAATCATTCAAGGAAGATAGGTTTTGCTAAGTGTAAAAGAAGAAAGAAATCAAAAAAGAAGAGTTACTGAGAAAACAAAAGCATTTCAGAGAAGTGGTTTAAGAAAACATACCCATAAAAGAGATGGAAACAAAAGATAGAGCCTCGGGACAAGAGAGAGAGAGAGAGTGTTTCGTTCTGGGTAATCGCTGTGGAGGAGAGGCCTCACTTATATATAGATATGCAATGCTCCTCACTAATTGGAATTTGTCTCTACAATAAAAGTTTAAATAATTACTCTTCTTCGATTATTCTAGTCATACACGGGATGAGTGGGGTCCACCTCACTCATTCTCTAATATTCCTCCCCAAACTTTTAACCAAGCATGATCTAAATGTGAACTCATGCACAGAGAAATATTCAGTAAAGTAATATATAATTTAAATCAAACTCATATTTTATAAGGGTTCACATTCATAATGAGTGTGAAACACAAAATGATTTCCTTAATATATTTATGTGCACGAATTCTGTTTGCGCATCATTGCTCACATTTCTTTCTAAGTAATGGTTATATAAATAAAAAAATATAAAAAATTTATACAAAATGATGTGACACTATTATAGACCCATCAATTTCAAACAAATAATCTATCAAGTTAACTATTAATTACATAAATATATGCCACTGCCATAAAATTCTTTGTGACAAATTAATTCTTTACAAATATTTAGTCAAAATATCTTTTTCTTTTCATATATTCCATTACATATATAAAATGGAAAGGATTGAAGTCTCATATTATACTTTGTTTAAGAGAATTTTATAATACACTTGCACTTTCACTTTACCAAACGCTCAGTAATACTTTAGTGATTTTTAATTATAAATTTAAAACATTTCTAAGGATAAATACTATAATAGTATATTATTATAATTTGACAATTAATAGTAAAAAATGATAGAATTATAACAATAGTGTTCCAATGCTCAATGCTATTTTGGCAAAACCAAACACAGAAATAGAAATTGGTGGCTTCATGACAATCCTCAAATTTTGTGTTTGGTTTTGCTTAAATGACAGCTTTGCAAAAATTTATTTGTTTTGCTAAGAGGAAAGGAAGGAGGAGAGATGAAAATAGTTGGTTTTGGTGAGTTGATGAATATTGAAGTTACTAAAGTTTGTGTCAAATTTGGCATAAGTTTTGACATTTGCCATTTTTGACAGCTTTCATATTTACCATTGGAGCACTACTGCTGTTATATTATAGTAATAACAGTTTCAATGGCAAACCATTGGAGACACTCTTAGAAGTGTTTTGTTATGCTGCGTCGACATGGTGTAAAGTGGTTGTAGGGCTACCTATATATAATTGAAAAAGAATTATAAATTTATTAGTGTTTGGTCATGATTTATAGTGTATGATCTATAATAATTGTTTTTTTTATTTTAAATATAGTGGTATTTGATTTTTTTTTTTTTTTTTTTTTTTGATCGGCAAATGTTAGTTGTTAATTATTATATTAGTACCTACGGGAGAAAATCTCCCCACCCTAGTCATAAATTAAATTAACAACTCAGATTAATTAATTTAAATTTGAAAAATGCTTGGTCCATCGATATAGAAGGAGTCCAACTCCACCCAAATAATGTGGCTAGACGACCAGCTGGACAATCTCCCAGACAACCGCCCGGATAACTAGTGTCACATTTGTCAACCGCGACTGTCATCCTTATTAACTGATGTATCAATTGGTATTGGCCTGAATGATCGGCATCCTCCCAAGCAACCACCTAAATGATTGGTGTATCAACCAATATATATAAATTTAGACAATTCTAATGAATCTAAATTCAGTAGAGGTAGCATTAGTGTTTAAATTTTAACACTTAAAAGTGAGTGAATAATATTTGCACTTTTACAAAACTGTGTGTACAGTAGTCTAACTTTTTATCCCATGATGTGTAATTATTATCACATATATGAGTTGTGTTACTCATTAAATCAATACAATAATAAATGCATCAGATGATAAATAATTTTTTTTTAGAGATATGAATATAACTATCATAACATTATTGTAATATTGTTGTACTGGATAAAATTTACTATTTCGTAATTTATAACAAGAATTCACACAATAAATGTGTGTATTGATTAAAAATTAATTGTAAATCTGTAACAATGGTCTAAGATGATGACATAAACATTAATGATTATCATTAGGGAAAATTATAAAGGGAATCAATGTAATGATCTTTTGTATTAAATGAATTAATATTTATAGTAAGGAGATATATTTATACAAACTAAATCTTGAACCTAACCATAACTACTTAACTTGAATCTAACTACTTAACCAAACTATAGTTAACCTCTAACAAATTAACAACTTAATTACAGCTGTAAATTACACACGTGTGACATTGGCTGCAACTGCTATAGTTGTAGTTGTGACTGCTGTGGCTTTAGCTGAAGACTCTGGTAGTTGCTGTGGCTCTGGTAGTGACTCTGGTAACTGCTTATCATGCCCTCTCAAACTCAGGGGACTGGAAAGGACATTTAGTTGGCCTTCAAGATATTGAAATCTAGCCACAGACAAGGGCTTAGTAAACACATCAGCAATCTGATCAGTAGTGGGAATATGACAAATATGAAGCTTCTTGGAGGCAACTCGTTTGCGAACAAAGTGATAATCGACTTCAATGTGCTTAGTACGGGCACATGAACAGAGATATAAAGCTCAGCTAGTAACATGCCAAGCCAACTAAGTTCAGTTGAAGTTTGAGTCAAAGCCCGATATTCTGCCTCTAAAGAAGATCGAGATACAGTGGGTTGTTTCTTGGCAGACCAAGAAATTAGGTTAGGACAAAGATATACACAGTAACTAGTGATAAATCTTCTATCAAGCACATCACCTGTCCAATCTGAGTCTGAGTATGAATTGAGAATAAGAGGTCCATAAGGGAAATGAAGGCCATGAGATAAGGTGCCTTTAAGATACCTAAGTAACCTTTTGGCAGAGGTAAAATGACTAGTCAAGGGTGTGTGCATGAACTGACAGAGATAATTTACAACAAAGGCTAAATTTGGCCTAGTAAGAGTAAGATATTGAAGTGCTCCTACCAAACTTCTGTAAAGTGCTGGTTGAGAAAAAGGACAATCATCTGTTGAAGAAAGAGAAGTGGACTTAGTAGCCAGGGAAGAAGAATAAGGTTTGCAATCACTTATGCCAACTTTGGCCAATAACTCTGAGGCATACTTTTGCTGAGAAAGAACATATCCAGAAGTAGTTTTGGTAACAGAGATACCCAAGAAATAATTGACAAAGCCTAGCTCTTTCATGGAAAAGGTAGTATGCATATGTTTAATGAGAGAGTTAATGTAAAGAGAATCAATTCTTGTGAGAAGAATGTCATTTACATATATGAGAAGAATAGTGACAATAATAGAAGTTTTCTTGATAAAGAGAGATGAGTCACAGTGGCTTTGAACAAAGTGATGAGTGAGAAAAAAATTAGAGAAAGTTGAGAACCAATCTCTAGGGGCTTGCTTTAAGCCATAGAGTGATTTATGTAACTTGCAGACATGCTGAGGTTGAGTAGAGTAAACAAAACCTTGATTTTGAACCATGTATACTTCTTCTTCAAGAACACCATGGAAAAAGGCATTAGAGATGTCAAGGCTTGATGAACCAATCAAAATGAAGAGCAAGACATAAAGAATTCGATAATTGGTTGCTTAGCCAGGACTAAAGGTCTCATGATAATCCACTCATTCAGTTTGAAAAGCCCTTGGCAACTAGCGTGTATATACCTTGCTATAGCACCATCTAATTCTTCTTAATTCTATATACCCATTTGCGACCTATGGCTTGCTTGCCAAGTAGAAGAGCAAACAAAGACCAAGTCCTTGTTTTATAAGGCTTGGAATTCTTCAAGCATAGTAGACTGCCAAATAGAGGAAGAAGCTGCTTGTTGGTAATTTTGTGGCTCAGAATGATCAGTAGAAGAAAAAAGATCAGTAGAAGAAAGAAGACAAGCAGTGAGAGAATGAGGAAAATGAGATTTCGATCTAGTAATCATGGGATGAGCATTGGAAGGAATACAAGGAAGATTAATAGAAATATTAGAAATAGGAATTTGAGAAGAAGGATCTGAGGATAGTACAGCAACAGAAATAGGAGAAGAATTTGAAGGAGGAGGTATGAAAATATGAGCTAAAATAGCAGTAGGAGAAGGAGTTGGCTGAGCTACTGAGTGAGGGACAACAACTGGAGAAGGTGCTGTGTCACGCCCCAAACCCGCCCCGAGAGGTTTGGTGACGAGACCGGCCAGTAATCCTAGATTACCACAGGCCTTACTGTACATAACATAAATAAACGGGGCTCGCGGAAGCGAAAACACATAACTATAGTCCAAAGAGCTGTGCATAAATATGAACATATATTACATGCCAAAAATGAGTTAATTACCCACATTCATTACATAACATGGTCTAATACAGCACGTATCATTCAGTTACAACTATACAACAAAAACAAAACAAGAGCTCACAAAACGGCCTTCCAGGCCTGGCCCAGCTCGGGGGCACACAACTCATGGTAGGCTTCAAAACAGCGGCTCGGCTCGAGACTCCGCCTAGGCTTGGCTCCCTGAAGGCTCACCTATAATACATAAATACAAACAATGAGCTAAAGCTCAGCAAGTAACATTAACGTAAAGGGGTTAGTGAACGAACTCCAACATTTCTTATAAAACCGTAATAAAACATTCATAATCATAATCAGTCATCATATAGAACATACGTAATGGCATACTCCATAGAACATAACATGTGTCGACTAACGACTAGAGTAACCGGTCCCGGACACCGATTAAACACATACCGAGATCTCGTAAACTGGTCATGGGCTTGTCCTTCCATGCCGTCCCCCATGACTCATGACGCATGGGCCTGCATGTTCTCGCCCCCACGACTGAACTAACTATGGATGCCATACTAGATTCGCAATTAGGACATTCGTTCACAGAAAACATTATCATTCATAATCATGTCATAACATATCACTTTTGAACATACTTCATAAGAACATATCATTTACAGAAATGTTACTTACTGTGGGTTTCCGATACCGATGGCACGGTCTTCACTTCTTGACCTGCAAATCATCAACAGTATAATACATTTCTTATCATTCATCATCACATAATTCACACAATTCCATACTTCTTTTACATTCTTTCATATTCATTTCATGCTCAATTTAAGCTTCTTTACTTTAATTCATGCTCGTGAGATGCTACATGATGCAATTAACATGTTAAAGTCACGTAAAACAACTTCTCAAACTTCCTTCCGCTCGAGCGCAACCTTGGCCGCTCGAGCGCCAAGATAACTTTTTCAAAACTTCGAAGGTCAAGTCAAGGCCGAATCGACCTAATCTGAAATTCTGGGTTCTTCTTTCCAAGCTTCAATCTCACTTTTTCACAACCCACTTCAGCATTTATAAACTTCAAGGCCCAAAACACTTGAAAACCAACATGATTTAACCATTACATCGTCAATCAAAACTCATATGGAACTTAAACAAGATCAAAAATCATGAACCAAGATGAAAAACCACAAACATATACATACAAGCTTCATATCTTTACATCTATGGAGATTCCTCCTCAAATTGGCCAATAATCATAATTTCATGTCATATATGCTCAAATTACACATAATTTCCCTTCAATCCTTTCATTTAACATGAGATCACACACGATTCAACCTTATTCAAGTCATTAGGAGGAGAAATTCTTACCTTGTTCACCTAAATGGAAGACTTAAGCTTGATTCCCCCTTTCTCTTTTTCTCTTCTCCCTTGTTTTCTCTCTCTCACGATTCTCCCTCTCTTTCTCTTCTAGATTTTTTTCTTCTTTCCTTTTGTTGAGTCAAACAAGGGTCAAGCCTTATCTATGTCATATATATATATACACCAAATAAATCAATTAAACCAACACTCTTGAGCCAAACAGGCCTTACGAATCAGACGAAATTCAGTCTTCAATTAAATGTCCCAAATGGTTCTAAAAATTCCCGGCATCACATAGACATATTCAATTTCATTTTCTGAAGCCATTACGGTTGTCAATTCCAGTTCTGAAGTCGTAATTCCAACAGATATTTGTCTAATTCAAACAGATAATCTTCAATTAAATCATATAAATGCATAATTAATTACTGATAATTGTGACACAGCCCGTCATTACATGTTGGTCGAGCTACTAAGTTAGTAGTAGTATGGGATGGAGAAGAAGGAGTAGACCAAATAAACTGTTGTAAAGAAACAGATTGTGCAGAAGAAGATATCTGAGAAGATGAGTGGGAAAAGAAAGAAGACTCATCAAAAACCACATGTTTGGAAATGTAGATTTTTCCTGTGTTGGGATCAAGACACCTATAGCCTTTTATTGCAAGTTAATAACCAAGAAAAACATATGCAATAGATTTGGGCTGGAGCTTATTAGTGGTGTATGGTTTCAGCGAAGGATAAAACCTACACTCAAAGGACCTCAAGAGTATATAATCTGGTTTGTGTTTGAACAAGATCTCATAGGGAGTAAGGTTATTAAGCTTGAGAATAGGATGTCTATTGATCAAATAGACAGCAGTGGCAAGAGCATCAAACCAATAAATCAAAGGAAGAGAAAAATGATGCATGAGAGTAATAGTAGTTTTAATGAGATGCCTATGTCTCCTTTCAGCTACACCACTTTGAGAAGGTGTATGGGGGCAAGATAACTGATGAGCAATGCCTTTAATTTTGAGAGAAGTCTCAAATGGTATCGAGATATATATTCACCCCATTATCACTTCGAGAATCAAGTGTAGTGTGGAATTGTGTCTCAACAAAAGCTTTAAATTCAAGGAATTTAGTAAAAACTTCACTCTTATAATGAAGAGGAAAAAGCCAAGTGAATTTGCTAAAATCATCAATAAATAGTGCATAGTACTTAAAGCCTGAAACAAAGAAATCAAAAGGATCCCAAACATCTGTATGGATGAAAGCTAAAGGTTTATTAACAGTAGAGTTAGACAAACTAAAAGGCAATATATGACTCTTGGAAACACAACAATGTTTATAAAAACTAGAGCCTTTATTAGACAAAAGCTTAGAACCTAGATGATTATGTGAAAAAATATGATGAAACTTCTTAAATGAAATGTAACCAAGTCTAAAATGCCAATAAGGTGGAGCTGCTGATGATGTAGAACAAGAAAAAAAAAACTAAAGAAGCTTGAGAAGATGCAGCAGAAGTGGATGAACTGAATGGTGAGGAACTGAATGGATAAAGTCCATTTGAGTAGCAGTCTTTATACAGGATTTTTTGAGTGCTCTTGTTCTGAATAACAAAACAGCTCTCATTAAAGGTGATAGTGCAGTGATTATCCATGGCCAACTAATGAATAGAGAGTAAATTAGATGATAGTGTGGACACATGAAGTAGTTTTGTAAGATGAAAAGGAAAGGAAGGAGTTAGAAGAAGACTTGTCCCAGTGTAAGCAATGGAATGAGTAGAGCCATTACCAACTGCAACTTGATGTTGGCCATAGTATGGCTGATAAAAGGATAGATGACTTAGATCAGGTGTTATGTGACTAGTGGCTCCAGAGTCAAGAAACCAGTTATTAGACTATAGCTGATTTGAAGATGATGCAACATAAGCCTTGGACTGGGACTAAGTTGGAGAAGCCGAAGGCTGCTAAAAAGTTGTGTCTAACCTGTACCAGCAGTCTAGAGTAGTGTGATTTCCTTTTCCACAGATTTGACAATCACCTTTGAAGTATTTGAAGCAGTATTTGGGGCAGGTTGAGTATTGTAGGTATTATAGTCAGATTCCGCCTCTCGAGATTGTGAGCCTCTTTGATAGTGACTTATCTATCCTCGAGACCTACCTCTATCTTTGCTTCTGAAAGAACCTCTGCCTCTATAATAGCCTCTAGAACCTCCTCGATTAGAGTAATTCCCTTTGTATGCAGTATAAGCAATTGATACTGGAAGATCTGAGGCATGTGTATGTTTAAGAGAAGACTTCACATGAATAGACTCTGAACAGAGTAAAGAACATAGCTGATCTATGGAAATTGGATCTGATCTTGTGCGTATAGCAGTCTTTGCAGCATTATACTCCTCAGGTAGTCCATTCAAAATCAAGAGAACTAAATCTTCATCATCAACAGAAAATGATGCTAAAGCAAGTTGATCAGATAATGTGAGTGTTTGGGAAGTGGGTTTTTATGTAGGTTTTTTTAGTTGTAGAATATTATTGGATAAAAAAATTTTAGTGTTTAGGAAGATAATTGGGTTTTTTTGTGGTTGGATGTGATGTTTGTGAGAGAAAAAGTGAAATAATTATGGGGTTGGATATGATATTTTGTTTGGATGTGTGTTTTTTGGTTTTGTAAAATTTTTGTCTTTTAATGAAAAAAAATGAGAAAAAAATTTGGGAACCAAGTTCCCAAACACCACAAATATCTTGAATTGGTTCAGATATTCTTCCATTGTTGCTCATTTCTTAACAATTCTACTCAATTTGTTCTTTAACTGATGTATGTGAGATCGGGAAAGAGAAGTAAATCGTTTGGCAAGAATAGTCCAGACTTCATGACTAGTTTTGCAATGAATAACAGTTGTGAAAATAGATGGAGACAGTGTTGCAGTGATGCAATTTAGGAGATGAGCATCAATAGTAGTCCACAAGATATGATTTGGATTTGAGGTCTTAAGATTATTTGAATCTAACATAACTGATGGAGGACATACCTCTAATCCATCTACATAGCCAAGAAGCTTTGTGGCTTGCAAGATGTTCAGCAACTGGTTCTTCCAAACTATGTAATTAGACAAATCAAGCTTTGTAGAAATAAAGGAATGAGATTGGAAATTAACAATGTGAGATTCGAAAGTAATGCAGTAGATGCAGACATCAAGGAAGAAGAAGCTGCAGTTGCAGCTATGGTGTTTGGAGAGGCCATTGATGAGACTGAGGATTTATTGCTCGTAAGAGCCTAAGGCTCTAATACCATAAAGAGAATCAATGTAATGATCTTTTGTATTCAATGAATTAATATCTACAGTAAGAAGGTCTATTTATACAAACTAAATCTTGAACCTAACTGTAACTACCTAACTTGAATCTAACTACTTAACCAAACTATAGTTAACCTCTAACAAACTAACAACTCAATTACAACTGTAGATTACACATGTGTGATATTGGTCAAGAATCAGAGTCAGATTTGTGGATGGCTTTAGTCAAGACTCGTAGGTGCTATGGCTGTAGTAGTGACTCTGGTAACTGCTTATCAAATTACACTTACCTTCTCTAATTTTTTGACAAATAGATGGACCTTTTCTATAGTTTCAATAATTATAGAAACTTTTTTTACTTTTACTGACAATATCAAGATTCTCCCAATCCGTTAATTTAGCACAAACGCCGTTACTTTTCTATCCAAAATGACCATATTGCCCTTTTGAACTAATAACCTATTTACATGAAAATTTTCACTTACCTCCCTAAGGTTTTACATATTATTAAAGATCCATACATATTTCAACTTAACAACCTAATAATTAATACAATACTTATAAGACTTATTTCACACTATATAAACAACGAAATACTTATCAATTTTAATTAATGCATTTATTATTTATTTATTTTTTTAAGTTGAAACAAATGGATTAATTATTTTTTAGCAATTTGTCCTACTTATTTATTCACATGTAAGAAAATTATTTATCCCTAAATTGTTAAGATATTATTAATATATTTTTATTTTTATCTTTGAGTCATTAAATTTCTAATCGACGCATATTTAAAAAAATTCATGTTATTATTACATGATTAAAAAAATTAAAAATAAATATAGAAGTAAAAAAATCTAATCATCTCACAATAAATTAAAATTAGTTAATAAGAAATGAAAGATCAAGAAATCATTTAAGAATAATAAACAATTCAAACAATTTCTCATTTCTTACACCTAAAAATAAAATTAATCTTTACTTGAATGGAGAAATTATTTTAGAATACTAAAATACTCAATTAATTTATTGTATGATACTTAAAATATATTTCTCCATCTTTATTTTTCTCATTTAAATTATTTTTATTAAATTAAATTCTCACCTTCATTAATGGTTAAATTTTTACTTTATTATTTAACATCTCACATTTATTTTGTTCTATTATTATTTATAGCAAAATTTTATCATTTAAATTATCTAATTTTACTTATTCTCAGATATCTAGTACTCATATAATTTTATTGACAAGACTGAGAATCATACTCTAATACTAATTTAAACACACAACGAAATAAAATATTTTCTAAAGAAAAAAATATAAATATAATTTAATTTACCCTATTAAATATATATGAAATTATTATTTATTTTTCATAATTTTTTAAAAATATAAATGTAATTTCTTGATTCTATTGTTTTCCTCACCACAAGATTTTCTGAACTTTTATAAACAAAAAATAAATAAAAATTCAACCATTCATGAAGGTGAGAAATAATTTTTAGGATTTAATTTAATAAAAATAGTTTAAATGAGATAAATAAAAATGGGGAAATAGATTTTAAGTATCATACATAAAAATTAATTGAGTATTTTATTATTCTCAAATAATTTCTCCCTTCAAGTGAAGATTAATTTTAATTTTAGGTGTAAGAAATAACAAATTATTTGAATTGTTTATTATTCTCAAATGATTTCTTGATATTTCATTCCCTATTAACTAATTTTAATTTATTATGAGAAGATTAAATTTTTTTTAGGTCTATTTCTTTATTTTAAATTTTTTTTTAATCATGTAAGAAATATTAACCTATGTTTTTTTAAATATGCATCGATTAGAAATTTAATGACTCAAAGATAAAAATTAAAATTTGAAAGTAATATATGATTGAGAAAAGATAAAATAATAATTTTTTTACATATGAATAAACAAGTAATGCAAATTGTTTGAAAAAATAAATCTATTTATTATAAATTAAAAAAATCAAATAATAAATGCATAACTTAAAATAATAAATTTTAGTGTGGTGTGAAATAAGTCTTATATTAAATTATTAGGATGTTATCTAACATTAATTTTAGAGAGATTATTTATTTTTAATTATTTTATCAATAAAAATTAAGTTTTTTTAAATGATTTATTAATGTCTTAACAATTTAAATTGTTTGTTTAATATTGCATGAAATTTCTCATTTGAATATATAAAGTAATTAATGGGAAATTTCGTCATTTTGGTATGACATCAACAAATTTTGTTAAATAGCTTAACAGTGTGAGAATCTTAGTAATAATTTCAAAAGTAAAGGAGATTAGTGTAATTATTGAAACCAAAAGAGAGGTACCTGTAATTGTTAGAAACCTCAAGGGAGGTAAGTGTATATTTCTACATAGCATCATTGATTTATCTGTCTAAATAAATGTAAATCTAGAGATGTATAAATATTATATCATAAATGTTATATATAATAAATTTCTTAATTTTGTTACTACTAGACACAATTAAAAGTTATGGTTTTTTTTTTTTTTTTTTGTCTTTTCTAAACATTTTTTTTTATAATTTTGAGTCATTTTAAAAATAAATAAATTAGGTCTGCCTTGATTAGATGATTCTAAAAATTTTAAAAATTTGAGTCAATTTCAAAAACAATTCACTAAAGACAAAAATAAACTAAATTTTTTATTTAAAAAATCATAAAAATTGGCTTATTTTTATCTTTTTTTGGATTTTTTTCAAAAAAATTAATTTCTTAAATTTTTAAAAATTGCCTAGTCAAAATGAATCTAAAATGTAACAAAATTTAACATTTTTTTTTTTTTTTATATACTAAAAACCAAAACTAGATTGAACTAAAAAAAGCTAACTCCAAAGGAATGTGGTGGATAAAATTAATTTTGAGGATAGCACTAGGGCCCCGTGTGTTTTGGGGTAGGAGAGGGGGATTGGGATTAGGATAGTTGTGGACCCTATTTAATGTGCTGTTTGTTTACAGAGTTGAGGAAGGGATTGCTAAGCCGAAGGGCTTAGGATAGGCCTTGCAGATGGGATTCGGATGGGCTTCCAAGACTTGGTATTAGAAAAATAATCTGGTGGACTAGAAATTTATTTTTTATTTTATTTTTTACATGTCGGGCATTTTTTTTTGAACATTAATGTTTAGTTTTTTATATTTTTTGTTAAGTAAAAATCATTATTTTATTTATTTTATTTTTTTCTGAAATTTTTTTATTTTTTTAAAATTTTTTACATGTTGGGTTTTTTTTTTTAAAACATTAATGTTTAATGTTTAATATTTTTGTATTTTTTTTATTATTTTATATAAAAATAATTTAACAACCCGTACACTAACAACTATCATCAAAATAAACATAATTTTACTTAATCCCCTCACTAACAATCCCCTCACTATCAATCCCCTCTATTCTACCTCTGAAAACAAACGAAGCCTAGAGATTATCATGCAGGTCACCGTTTGGTAACACTTATAAGTTAATTTATTTAGTTTATTTTTTTGAAAAAAAAAAACTAATTAATAGTGTTTAGATGCAAATTTAAATTATTTATTTGATTTTTTCAGCTTATTTAATTCAAAAAATTGAGATTTTTTTAAACTATTATTTGTAACTTTTTTCAGTTTGTTCGAAACTCTTAAATATATATGGACATAAAAGTCCCATATCCTTTATCATAATTTTAACTTTTAAAAATATTTTAGATATTTGCAACCAAAAAAAAAAAAACTATGTGATAAACCAAATTTGTTTAATTTTTTTTGGACAAATTATTAAAAATTTCACTAAACAAATTTATAACTTAAAAAAAATTAAACTAATAATCTAAAAAACTGTACACATAAAAATTAAGTTATAAGCGATATGATTAGTACTCCAAGCCAAGCTTGAGTGAACTTGGTCAGTGAAATGATAGGTGTTTGTTGATTATCATATTAAGGCCTTGTTTGGGAAGACTAAATAAGTGTACTTTTTGTCTTTTTTGACTAAAAAAGTGAGGTTGAAAATATAGATGTTTGGGTTAACTTTTTGACTTTTTATGAAAAAATGTGTAATAAAAAATTGTAAAAATTAGTTTTTAGAGGAAAATTTGAATTGGGAGTTGTGCAGCCGTAATTGTTGACTTTTGGTGAATAGTGTTAACTTTTTAACTTTTTGAGTAACTTTTTGACTTTTTGAATTATTCTCGTCTTCCCAAACAAGGCCTAAGTTTGAGTTGACACTTAAGGACGGTCCGAAAAATTGATAACTTTGACATTAATAAGGCGGTGATATTACGAATTTAAATTTAATTATTCAAAAATTATTTAAAATTATTATTTTATAATTTAAATTTATTTTACATATAAATTTCACATTATATAAATTTATTCATTACACAAACTTTTATCCAAAAAAATTCGGGATGGTAGGGTTGGCTTTGGCCCAAAACACTGGCAAAGCTAAGACTTTGAACCTCGAGAAATTGATTAAAAAAAGGCTCCTAAAATGTTTTTAATTCTTATATTAGTCTACAAAAAAATTCACTTATATTTAACAAGCCTGAAAAGTTCAAAACTATTAAATAGTTAAGGTGGTGACATGGGAAAAAAACTTTTCAAATTTAGAGTTGATTAAATCTTACTTTCAATCAACTATATTACAAGAAATATTAAGTTAGCTACATTATCAATTTTATCCATTGAAAATAATTTAGTTATAAGTTGGATTATGTAAATTTGATTAGCAATTTTGTAGCTAAAAATTTGAGAATGGTAATGTGTAGGTGATATTTTGTTACGATTTGTTAACTTTTTATTTGGTACTTGAGTTTGGATTATTTTAGTCCTTTTTTTGATTATAAATTTTGTTATATATTTAAGAAAATTTTATGTCAAAAAAAAAAATTTGTTACATAATTTTTTGATCAAAATTATTTATTTATTTATTTATTTTTTTAAAAAAATTTATGAAATGACTCATTGAGTAGAATATTAATGTAAAAAATTAACGTGATCGGACCTCAAACCGTTTACTTTAATATAATTATCTTAATTTTTTACATAAATATTCTACTTATTGAGTCGTAAAAAGTGAATTGTTAACATCACTGAAGTTGGCCCCAAATTTAGCCTACCAAACTCAAATACTTTCTCTAATTAGATAACCTACTTGTCAGAATCTAATCCCTTTACTAGAATTTCAATTTGATTCCTTCACTCTTAGGGTTCATTTGGGAAGAACTTTTTTAGTCTGACTTTTTGATTTTTTTAGGCTAATTTTACTTGTTTTGAAAAATTAGTTGAAAGTCGATTTTTTTGATTCTTTTTAAAAAAAACGTGTAAAAAAGTAGAGAAGTGATGTCACTCAAAATAGACTAAGGCCTCGTTTGGCAAGTGACTTTTTTAGTCAAAAAATTTAAAAAGTTACTAAAAAAACCAAAAAACCAACAACCTATACCAAAAAGTCAGATTCATTTTTCTCTCTATTTTTTGCACATCTTTTCGTAAAAAGTCAAAAAGTTATCCCAAACATACTAATTTTTTTTACATCATATTTTAGCTAAAAAGTCAAAAAATTACTAAAAAAATATGTTCCCAAACGAGGCCTAAAAGCCTAGTGCTGTACCCAAAACAAGCCTTTAGCTTGGCTAAATTAATTCCGTTTGGAAAGAATTTTTTGATTTTTTTCTTTTTTTTGTGAGAGAAAAGTGAAATGAATATGGTTTTGATGTGACATTTTATCTTATTAACTTATTTAGCCTATTTTGTCTTTTTATATTTTTTTAGTTCCAACCCAAACACAACCTAATTGCCAAATGGCAACTTAATTTTCGTCAACCTCATTAATGGTTGATAAACGAAAGACTGATATTGTAACTTGATTTAAAGTATAAGGGGTTGACTATTATAATTAAAAGTAAATAAACCAAAATAAAATTATGGTAAAAATACATTGGTGCTTAATGTAACTAACCCTTTATCAATTTGGATTTACCAATAATTTTTTTCTATTTTTTTAATATAATTTGTATAAATAAAATTTTTGAATCTAAAATATGTTGAGCACGTAATTAAGAAAAAGTCTATGGTGCCAAACTTGCGTGAGGATCCTCTACAATAAAAGCCTGAAGTGATCTCCTAGAGTGATTCAATGTAATTGTTAAAAAAAAAACTAACCAAAACGACGTCGTTTTGGTTAGTAAGTTGAAAAAATATATATATATATATATATATCAATTTCGGCGAGTCTATCAGCCATGGCGTCGACATTGCTCCCAATTTTGGCGACAGAGATCGTGATTCCAGTGTGTGCGGTGGTCGAAACCCACAGATCCGTCGACCTTGCTCCTCTATTTCTCTGCTCTCATCTTCCGTTGGTCTGAGATCTGAGTCAAATTCCAAAATCATTCGTTCATTGATTTCATTTTCTTCGCACAGCACATACAACATATATTTCTCTCTCCTTATAACTTTGATTTTGCCATGTGTCTATTATTAAAAAAAAAATCTTCCGTAACTCTCCTCCGCTAACGCTTCTTTTTCTATTCCATTATCTCTTCTCTAATATGTAACTGTTTCACTTTTTCTATCATATTAAAAATCAATATTTGCACATATATACAAATATATATATATATATATATATGTATACATACATATAAATTATACACTCAAGGAGATAAAAGTGAAAGCAGCAAGGTAAAATCCCCAAACCCAAAATTCTTTTATTGAAGGCACATATTTTTGTTGTTGATTTTGATCTTAAAGAAATTCTCATAGTCCAGATTGAAACACCTCACTTTTTTCACGCTTATTGCCAGCGATTTATTTGGTTCGACAGGTTTTTACCTAGAAAGAATGGGGATGAGAGGAGACGCGAGAGAGGAAAAGAACTCCAGCATAGAAGGAGAAGAAGAAGAGAGGAAAAGGGGAGGGGTGGCGTCGCCGGGAGGAAGGAGAGCGCACCGGAGATGAAGAAGAACTCCGGTGGCTGGTGTCATCTGTCTCTCTTCTTTTCTCTTTTCAGGCTTTCTCTTTCTCCTTATGTTTTTCTATTTTTTTTTTTAAAAAAAATTTCCTCACCAAAACGACGTCGTTTTAGTGAGGGATGATCTCAACCCTTGGTTCTATTAATGAGACAGGTGTCACGTCCTCATAATTTTACTCGAGGAGATCACTCTAGAGGATCCTAACGCGCCAAACTTAACCACCTAATAGGTCTATCTCAGACATTTTTTAGGCTCAAAGAGAGCTCCTAATATGAATTTTAAAATGTGAACGGTTTATATTATCGAGATTGGCCTTAAAATAAGCCTATTAATCCTAAACACTCTGAAGTTAAATAACCAACTTGAGATCATTTAAACCTTTCGGAAAAGTATAAGAACTGACATGAGATTTTGATGAATAAAAGTAGTAATGAGATAAAAAAAAAAAAATACCGCGTTTAACACACATGAAAAGTTTTACAACATTATTAATTAGGGGTGGGTGCGGGTCGGTTGCGGCCACAGAACCTCCAATCCGCCATCCGTCCGCTAGATTGGCAGATTGGAGAAAATCAATCCGCATCCGTCCGCCAATCCGGCGGATGTGGATTGAGTGGATTGACGGTTTGGCAGATGGATGCGAATCGGTTTGGCGGTTTAAAATTTTATAAATTTTCAACATAATTCAACTTGTGGACTTCCTCAAAAAAAAAAAAAAAAAAAAAAAAAAAAAAAAAAAAAAAAAAGTATTACAGTCAATGACTTAAAAAAGTATTATAATCACTGTATGCCTTATCTAAAGAAAGAAAGTTTAAAACTTTAGAATATCACGATCACTGCATGCTTCATGTACATATTACAATCACAGTATGATTCATCCATATAAAGTATTACAATCTGTAATTCTTAAAATATAATAAAAATTCAAACTACCAAAACTATGAACGAGTAGTAGTAGAGATTGCATGTCTCTCAGATTGTTACATCTATATATGTTTTTGAAAACAAAACCAACCAAAGATATATCATATTTTCTATTTATTATTTTTAGAGTTAGATTTAAAAATCAAAAAAATATAGATAAATAATGCGTTTATTTTTTTCAATTCAAAAAATATATTCAAGTTGAAAACTTTTTTTCAACAGAATATTTAAACTCTTTTTCAATTGAAAACATAAACATAATATTTAAACAAATTGAAAACACAAAGTCTTATAAAATACTAGGGGTGCTCGCGATTTGGCGGTTTGGCGATTCGTTATGCCAAAGAAATCTCAAATCCGCCATCCGCCAATTTGGCGGATTGGAGAAAATCAATCCGCAACCGTCCGCTCGTCATCACACATCCGTCTAAAATGTAGCGGATCGGTTCGGTTCGGTCGGTTTTGGCGGATCGGTATATCCGCTGCTCACCCCTTAATGATAGATAGATGAAAAAATGATATTACAACTTATTAATTTGAAATGTAAATTAACTATATCACAATTAAAAATTAAGAAATCAAAGTAAGACTATAGTAAAAGTATAAAAATATTAAAGTATAATTAATTCATAAAAATTATATAATTTTTTTAAATATTTTTAATATATAATTTTAAAATATATATTACCAACATTATATAAATATAATTATTACAATACCATGACAGCATTGCTGCTGCATTGAACCCGGCGGCGCCGACAAAAGTATCCAAAATTCCTGTCATATGGGCAGATATCATGAAAGACTTTTGTCAAATTAGGTTTTCAATCGCTGTCTCCAGACAATGATACGTAACAGACTAAAAATCATGGGTTCTAAACAACTTTAAAAAATGCTTAGACTTTCAATGGTAGTGACCTTTATGGTCTTAAAATGATATAAATTAAAGTATTTACGTGTAAATTTTGATAAGCGAATTTATTATTTAATAAATTTTATGAAAAGGTTTATTATAAAAAAAGTTATTAATTATAAATTTTAGTGATAATTTATAAAAATTATGATAAAAAAATTATTAATTATTAATTTTAATGACGATGTAAAAAATTGTCACAAATTTTTTTTTAGTAACAATTTTATTAAGATTAATTTTTAATAAGATTTGATGAGAATTAAATCTAATTAGTAGAATCTATTAATAATTTAACTATAAATATTTAATGACGTGTTTTTATTTATTTATTTATTTATTCTTTTTGGACTAATCATATATAAGTGAGAATTGTAAAAATTGTGTCTTTTAAGAGTCTGTAGCATTATTCTTCGAAACTTTTTTCACAAACAATCCTGGAATGCAACGTACTACTTTGATTTCATCAGTTCATGCACTGTATGTAGACTCACTTATATATATACTAGCGTATGTCCCAGATTCAAGGTACGTGTAAATAATATTAAGATTATAATGTAATTGTAATCACAACACTATTTAAATTTAATATTAAAATGTAATTATAAAAATATATTTAATAGAGAAATACAGTCTCAAAACCAAGTCACTCTCTCACTTTGTTTTTCTATTTCTCTCTTTAAATTGAAAACACCCAACACCAATGAGAGGATGTCAAAGAGAGAGTGAGAGAGAGCCGATGTCAAAACACCCACCCAAACCATTAAGATCTCAAAGGTATAAGCTAAAGAGAAATACAGTTTCAAAACTAATTCACTCTCTCACTCTATTTTTCTCTCTCTTCAAATTGAAGAACACCCAAGACCAATGAGAGGATGCCAAAACACTATATAGAGAGAGTGAGGGAGAGAGTGCCGATGTCAAAACACCCAAACCATTAAGATCTGTGTATAAGCTAAAGAGAAATAGTAAACTAAAGGGAAGGATGTTTTCGAAAATGGTAATAGTGGTTTTTTACAGTAGTGATATAAAATTTCCAGTGTAAGAGAAACCGCTGAATTCTTGAAAATAACTCCAAAAAGACAGTCTAATTTTAACTCAAACTTGCTGGATTTGTAATTGCGAGAGATTCATGCCATGCTTCACATTTGACTATGAATTGGAATTTCTAATTGTTCCAACTTAGCAAGGCTATTTAGGAGTTTGCTAAACTATTGAAAGGGAAAGAGAGTTTTTCATGTCACAGTCAGGACAATGAAGTTACAATACTGACTTTTTACTTTTTCAAATTTGACTCTATAAAGTATGTACCAGAGTAAGACCAAGGATTGGGCCAGTAGATGAGGTGCTCCCTTGCCAGGGGTGATGTTTGGGTTCGAGTCTTACCTATTGCGTGATGCAACTTCCTAGGATAATATTTACATTATGTAATGGTTATTATAGCATTTTCTGTCAAATTTTTAACAAAAATTATTTTTAAGATTAGATTAAAAAAAAAACTTAAAATCTAAAAAATTAAAATAAAAAAATGATTAAACATAAATGAGTATAGTATAATTTATCCAAATATTTTTTTGTTGTTTACTATTTAATTGGCAAAAATGGATGGTCATAATTCAATGGTCAAAAAAGGTTCCTTCCTCATTTATCCAATATCCTTCTATGTATTTTTTTCCACAATCCGTGTTCAATTTCCATGATCCATACTTCCCATACCAATTCCATTGAAAATTGGATCACCCATTGTTTTCAAAATAATAACATCATTATTGTGTGACTTACATTTTATTAATTTTAAAATTACATTGTACACTAAAATTTTGAAATATTTTCCAAGTTAAAAATTCTAGATTTATACCATTTCCATTACCCAAAAATTATTACTAAAAAAAATATTCTGCACCAATTTGGCAAGCAATAAGGTTGCCTTATCCAATATTTTTTTAAGGGTTAATTCTTTTACATTTAATTTGGAGTTTTTTGTTGGTGAATTTTTTTTAAAAATTATATAAAATATTTTTACATTTTAAAACATGACTGCCAACTTAATAGCTTTTAAGAATATTGAACTTAAACTTCCTTTATAAAACTTGGCAAAACAAAAAAAATTCCTTTATAAAAGTTTGTTAATATTTTATAAAAAAAGAATGAAGTATTAACATGTAACATTTACATAAAAAACCAAAATTCAAAATTTACACTTTTCTTCCCTCGTTTTGATAAATAACTTGGTTATAAAGACAAATGAACCCTAAAAATATACTTGAATAAAAATGAATATACCATAGAAAGGGAAACCAAAGATGGCAGAACACTAATTCTCATAAACACCCTAATACTATGGATACAAAATTATTTATGCCTCTAGAACAAAGCCAACAAAGAATTTGATACCCTTGAAGTCGAAAGGAGAGGCACTATTATCCATGTCATATAGACAAACTCTATAAAATTCAAACACAGACTACTATACTTATTTTCCATGTCATATATATAGTTCCACAATACCATGAGAGATAGGTTTAAAAAAATAATAATTAAATTAGGCATCTTTAAAATGAATGAAAAAATGTCACAAAAATTAAGTAAATGTTGCATGGACTCTCCCACTAAATAGCAAAAATATGTATTATTTATACAATTTCTTTAATAGAACAGGAATATCAATTGAAGAATAGTGTATTAGTTTCAATGGGTCCGAAGTTTTCGCTATATACTTCAATTGCAAAAGCCTATGTTTTTAAGTTTACATACCTCAATATTGCTCCTGTGTTCAAAAAGAAATGCATCACTTGGGAGAATACTAAATAGCAAGATATACTCCTCCAATAGGTGATGGATCGCAGCTTTTAAATTTTTCGTTATCTAGTCAAGTACTTTATTCATCTATAGGAGTACTACTAAGTGAACGTAAAGAAGGAGAAAAAAAAAAAGTAATACTAAGAGCAATCAAAAGATAGAGAAGGACCAAGGTAAAGTACTTGCATTACATAGGTGAACTTCAAAGATCGAATTTTGCTTCTCAACTCTTCTAGTAACTGAAATATAATGTCAATAAAAGCAAGATTTTAGGTGGTGATGTAAATTAATTAAGAAAGAGGGTCTAAAATTCGATAAAATAAGATCATTGACCTTGTCAATTAGGAACATGAAGGAAGTGAACTATTTAAGAAATTAAACATGTAGATATAGATGGTGAAAAATAAAAGAAATTGGAACATATCAATTTTGCTTGAGACCTTCAAGAGACAAAGTCAAATCAGCCCAAAAAATGTTTGTAACAAAGTCTATGAAAGAAAATAGATAAACCCATTTGAAAAGAATACCCTAATGTTGCACATTTAATCATCTTCAGATTGTAGAAATGAAAAAGAGAGAAAGGTAATGTGGATTGCTTAAGCCAAGCATAGAACTTTCCAAGAAATTTCTCACATAGGGTGTGTGTTCCCTAATTGTAATTGCAAATTCCTCATAACATCAACATGTAATAATACGCTTTCTAAACACACAACCCACAAATCTCCTATTGGAATTTCTTAACCCCAATTCAAAACATGCCTAACACTATAGTCTATAGCTCAAGTTTATCCATTGAGCTTTGGGTTGATCTCAACAAATGGAAACTATAAATAAACTGTCCTAAACTGCCATATGAACAACACCAGTCAAAGAACCAAATCTCATCAAAAACTATTTTATCAAAACTCCTCCAAAAATAACAAAAAGATAACAGCATTGAACTATAATTGACAACATTACTGAACCTAATTGAATCATCCCTACCAAAAATATCATTCCCACTAAACATACACTCCATCAAACATAAAATCCTACGGCAGCAAACAAAACCAAAAGTGGCAAAATGAACACACAAAATAATAATAATAATAATAATAATAATAATAATAATAATAATATTCATATCAGCAATAAAACATCAAGTCTTGATAAAATCATAGTAAAGAGAAACTCCCATTCTAATTTAAAAACCTTTAAAACAATAACAAACAATAGCACGATTGGTAAGCAAGACAAAGATTTCATACCTTTCTTTCAAGTCTCACCAGTCAACACATGTTCTCTGAATAAAAAGTTGAGTTAGGCAATTTGGGTCTGGACTCCTACTTACGAAAAAAATGAAACACAAAATCTATAAAATCAATAGCCAAACCGAATCTCAATCATCATTAATTGAACCACATAAAGTCCACCGAAATAAACAATTTAATTTAACTGGAAAAAATGACACAAAATCAATCATTTGTATAATACATACATACACACACATACATATGTATGTATTATAAACACATACATACCAGTCTATAGATTGTTGGAAATGGTTATAAAATTCTGGGTAAAATCAGAATTTTTTCCTAAGTTTGGTCTAATTTTTAGGTGGGCCCCGTGCATCGATTTACACGGGTCAAAGTGATAACGCGTTCTATGCCGCGTTGTGATTCACGTGGTATATTTGGTTGCTCAAAACCATTACCGAGTGAATGGAAAATTGAAGCCAAAGTATGCTCCATGGAAATGGAGTTTTTGTGGAAATTCCTTAAAGGTTTGAATAAGGCTTGTCCCACATTGATTTGGTGGGAGGTTTTGAAAGGGTTTATAAGGCATGGGTGTGGTACTTGGGGTGTGCCCCAAGGGGTACCCAAGTGTTTTAGAGGGAGAGGTTATGGACAAAATGGGCTAGACCCATTGGACCCAAAAACCACCACACACGCGAGCAGGCTGGGCTTGGGCGCGAGTGCGTGGTGTGAGGTTAGGTTGGGCTTGTTCAGCCCAATACTAATCTTTTTGGGCCAAAAACATTTGAATTTAATTCAAATAAACTGGTTTGAATTTACTGTTCATCCAAACAGGGCCCTTCCCGAAAATAAACAGGTTTGGTATTAGTGTACAGCCAAACAGGGCCCTTCCCGTTTTTGATATCTGTTTGAAATATAATTCAACAGATTCAAATCTATTTGAATTCAAAGCCAACAGGTTTCATACCTGTTCAATTCAAATCCTACAGCCACCATTACATCTATAAATAGAACAACCCTCATTTGGATTTTAAAACTCTAATTTTCGTCCTTCATAATTCTGCAAACATCCTCTTCATTTTGTCAAGATTTTATTTCGAAGAAAGAGTGTAAACACTTAGTGTGTTCGTAAGGCAAACAATTTGTGCCGCTATTGTTTGTGGTAAGATCATTTCATCCCGGGAGATAGACGCCCAAATTTCGAAGCACCGTGGAGAGGATTTAATCGTTTTAAGAACACAAAGGTCAAACACTGGACTTGATCAGATAATTATTCAAAGAAAATTAAATCAAGTAAATTATTTAATTTATTTTCAGTGTTATTATTATATGTTTAAATCAGATTTTAATTTTATTTTTTGTAACAAAATAAAATCTGTTTTTATTTATTTATTTTTATTTCGAGTTTGATTTTTGTAATCAAACAAAATTCTCTCCTTTTCTTTATTTCTTTAAATTCTAATTGTTGTTTTGTACACAATAGAATTAAAATCTTTTAAATACAGTGAAGATTGTCCAACATAGATTACTTACACTTGAATTGAGAGAGAGAGAGAGAGAGAGAGAGAGAGAGAGAGAAATAGTGTTGATGAAATGGGTTTTAGGCGGTGAAGGGGGAGTGAAATGGGTTTGAAATGTTTTCAACTTTCAAACTATATCCAACAGTGAAATGAACAATCTCAACCTTTAAATCCATAAGATAGATGTTCCATTGGGATTCAAACCCACTTCAATTAAACTAATGTAAAACAATGAAACTCTCAACAACCAATTCCAAAGACTTTTGCTTGAACATTATGATACTGTGAAGGGCCTATTCGTGAATTCTATAATTCTGTTAAGGGCCTATTCGTTGAAATAAAAAAAATGAAATGTGGTTTAGATTTAAATGAGACAAAATGTATAAAAAAAAAAAAATAGTTGATAATTGTAAGAAAAATTAATAAACCATACTTATAAATTTGATTTTAATATACCCAATTTGATTTTAATAAACCAAATTTTAATAAACCGTACTAAAAATTTGATTCTTGCTCCCCTACCCTACCCAAATAATGATAATTGTAAGAAAAAATTAAAAACCAGCTTATAAATTTCCCACACAACCAACCAAAACAATGATCAATCACAAATCAGAATATCGTACACAATGTTTCAATCACAAATTGGACTATGTTTCAATGTTTCACCGAATCAATGTTTAAATGTTTCAATCACAAAAATTAATGTTGAAATTAATTAATTAATTATAAAATTAGATTAGAGTTTAGTAAAGACTAAAGATTAGAGATTAGAGATTAGAGATTATAAAATTAGATTAGAGTTTAGTAACGATTAAAGATTATAGTTTTCACAGCTTCTCAAGAAAATCACCGCAGCTCAAAGGAATGTTTCAACTAAAAGGCTTCCATGATTTTGTTCCTTGCTTCTCCCATAACCATTACTGTGTCCCTTCATGGGACTTCAAGCCGACCCCATATCCTCTCCTTGAAGGATCAGAGTATGGTGGACTGACTCCTCATGATTGAGCCTAAACAAACAAAGAGAAGCAAAGAATAACTCAATTAACACATCAAAAAGATTGGGTGAAAATAACCCAAGAAGCAATAACACATCAAGATCCTTCAGGATATATTTTCGAGTACCAACACGTGGTAGCAGGACGCCGACGTGTCAGCCGAGGTGCCACGTGTCTTGGTCGTTGTGCCGAGGTCATCTCGGATAGGCCGAGGTTACCTCCGAAGATATCGAAATCCGAGATAAGTGGATAAGGGACAAGAGTCCTAGAATGAAGAGGGAACTCAACCTGGATATGGACAAGAGTCCTAGATTGGGAGAAGACTTCAGTTTGGGTAAAGATAAGACTCTTAGAGAGTTTATCCTAATCCCACTGAGAGTCCCAGATTAGCAGTAATCCTGAGTCCATTAGGGCCAGGCTCCTATTGGGACTAGGATTGTATTGGCTATAAAAGAGAGGCACCCCCATGGGTCTAAGGTATGCTTTGGATACTCAAGCTTGTGAGTTTAGCACTTGATTTATCTTTGAGAGATATACTGACTTGATTGCCGGAGTGCCCCCGGGTGGACGACGTAACCACCGCATGATTCTTATATTTGCTGTAAGTCACCAGTACCATCTATTCTCACGGTGTTTCCAGCTGACTACTAAGCGGCAAAGGTGGTCGAAAATCGCCACACAATTTGGTGCCGTCGTGGGAAAGAAAGAAGAATAGATGGCTAATGACGAATGATCGATTGAAGACAAACACTCCGCTGAGTGGGAGATCTATCGACCTCGACCGAAGGGATAACCGAATACGTAAACTCGTGACCGTGAGTCACAGAGTGAAAGACGCCATGAGGAAGGTGACGATCAAAGACAACAGATCGAAGCGGATACTACAACAAAGATGACCTCCAGGTATGGAAGGATAGATACCTGCGGAAGAACGAAGACCCTTCCAGAAAGGATGCAAAGACAGGGGGCATGAGTGCTCCCAAGGAGATGACATTCAAGTATAGAAGAGCTCAGCCTAAGTGAACAGATCCTGGATTCTAGATCCCGGATCCGAGAAGACATCATCTCGGCCTAGATGAGTGGGCCCGAGAAGACGAGAACTCAGCCTAAGTGAGCAGATTCCGGATCCTAGAAGACATGATCTCGGCCTAGATAAGTAGGCCCGGGAAAAGAAGAGCTCAACCCAAGTGAGCAGATCTAAGAAGATAAGATCTCGGCGCTTAAGTTCGAGAAGAGAAGAGTACAAATGTAATGATCTAAGATCCCGTGAGGATAAAAAGGAAACACGTAAGATCGATTAAAGTTGGCCGGGTTGAAACCCCCGGCTTGAATCCAAGAAGATGCTTAACCATAGTTAAGCCAAGAAGATTCTTAACCTGAAGTTGAGACCAAGAAGATACTTAACCGTAGTTAAGCCAAGAAGATGCTTAACCGTAGTTAAGCCGAGAAGATTCTTAACCCGAAGTTAAGACCAAGAAGATGCTTAACCGTAGTTAAGCCAAGAAGATGTTTAACCGTAGTTAGTCGAGAAGATTCTTAACCGGGTTAAGACCAAAGATTCCTTAACACTTGTTGAAATTTGTAGCAATTTACAAGTTGTTGTCGATAAAGATTCCTTAACACTTGTTGAAATTTGTAGCAATTTACAAGTTGTTGAGCTGAAACCATTCCTTAACACTTGTTGAAATTTATAGCAATTTACAAGTTGTTAAGCTGACAAAGATTCCTTATCACTTGTTGAAATTTGTAGCAATTTACAAGTTGTTGAGCTTAAACCATTCCTTAACACTTGTTGAAATTTGTAGCAATTTACAAGTTGTTAAGCTGACAAAGATTCCTTATCACTTATTGAAATTTGTAGCAATTTACAAGTTGTTGAGCTTAAACCAGTCCTTAACACTTGTTGAAATTTGTAGCGATTTACAAGTTGGAGGTAAGCCGAGATCATTCCTTGTCTATCGCTTGTTGAAATTTGTAGCAATTTACAAGATGAAGATAGATCGAGTTCATGGAGTAACACTTGTTGAAGTTCTGTATGAATTTACAAGTTGGTTAAAACGAGATGATGCTTAACCGAAGTTAAGCCGAGGTAATATTTTTACTTGTTGAAATTTGTAGCAATTTACAAAGGTAAAGTTGAGCCGATATATGACATTTTGTTCATCTGTTGAAATTTGTAGCAATTTACAAGTAAATCATTGTTTAACACTTGTTATAACTTGAGAAAAGTTTACTGTATATGTTAATCCTTGTTGAAATTTATAGCAATTTACAAGTAGGATAGACTGAGATTACTGTTTAAACACTCGTTGAAACTTGAGAAAAGTTTGCAAAGTTAACATTAAATAGTATATGTCTTATGCTTGTTGAAATATATCAAAAGTTTGCAGGTCAGTATCTTGCCGAAGTAAAGTTTGTAGTTATTATACCCGAGGTATGTAACCCCGAGAAGATTGCATAAAGAAGGCAAAGAATGAAAGGTACGCAGAATATTCTAAGTATAGAATCATGCAAAGGCAGTCAAGAAAAGACAAAGTCACAAGCATTCAGAGAAGGAAAGTTAAATTAGACATTCAAGAACAAGGGGGCACATCGGCCATATGCAGAGCTTACATTGTCTGAAAAGCAAAAAGATACAAGAGTACAAGCGACAAAAAAGGAAGAACGCTAAAAGCGAGATGACGCTTAACCGGTTAAATCGAGATGATGCTTAACCGGTTAAGCGAGATGATGTTTAACCGGTTAAACCGAGATGATGCTTAACCGGTTAAATCGAGATGATGCTTAACCGGTTAAATCGAGATGATGTTTAACCGGTTAAGCCGAGATGATGTTTAACCGGTTAACCGAGATGATGCTTAACCGGTTAAGCCGAGATGATGTTGAAACCCGAGAAAAGTTTACAAGCAGAGTTAAAATCGAGAGTGAAGAATGGCTTAAACACTTGTTGAAATTCAGAGAAAATTTACAAGTTAGAGAGCGCACAAAGTTAAGTGTCGGCAAAAGATTCGCCGGAGTCAAACGTCGTTTTGGTTAGAACAGAACCACTAAGTGCATGCCAGAAGTGGTGACCAGAATTGTGAAAGGAATAAATGCTTCAAGAAACAGCGATGATAGTTTGCAGAGGCCAAGAGAAAGAGGGTCTAAAGGGGGCGAATTAAATACCAGAAGTTTTAATACATCGGCGAAAGAAGATCACATCAGGTCTATGACTACGGCACAAAGCCAACTTCCCTAATGTGATCTTAAGTGCAACTTATGTTCACATTAGAGGGCAGGGAGAAGATGCAGGGGGAAGGAATGATAATTAAGGAGCAAGGAATGTTAACACTTGTTGAAATTTTTGAGCAAAATTACAAGATGAGTTAACCGAAGATTGTGAAGTCTACCACTTGTTGAAATTTAAAGCAATTTACAAGTTTGGTATAGCCGAGATAAACTGAAAGATGTTTCCAAGATATGGTCATCTGAGATAACCATGTTGCCAAGACTTGGAAGATAATGGAAGACAGAAGTCTTGAAGCAACACTTGTGAAAATATTTGTTAAAATATTTTCAAGTGTTAAGCCGAGGCTGAAATAAATCAATGGGTACAACCAACGTGTGACACCCCGAGGAAATTGCACAGTGAAGGTATACTTTGGAAAGACATGTACATTTTTTCTAAAGTATAGAATCATACGAGAACCAGAGAAGGCAGAGATCGGACACGAGGACGTGCAAGTCCTCGAGGACGTTGGCAAGGAGCCATCCGAGAAGAATGAGGAAGCAGCACTTGAAAGCCTCTAAACACACTTGTAGAAATAAAGTACCGAGGTTATGTTGATCCAAGGTGTCTACTTGATGATAATTCCAAAGAGACGCTTATCCGAGGTGTACTACCCCGAAGTGATTTGCAGAATATGTTCAAAAAAAAAAAAAAAAAAAAAGTTGAAAAAATTCTAAATATGGGAAAGCATACAGGCAGTAAACAGAAGAAAGCATTTAACACTCAGGAAAGAAACAAACATTTCTTGTTCAGATACAAAGCAATGACGCATCGGCCAACAACAGACATTTTTTCAGAGGCAAAAAATTACATATGCGAAAAAGACAAAAGTACAAAGAATGAAGACCTTAAAGAATTAGGGACTAAAAGCAAGAACGCTTGACGATCTGCTTCGACAGACGATGATGGTTCAAATTCTAGCAATTGAGGAGCTTTTCACCGCTACCTCGCATCAATTTCAAGAAAAAGTAAACTACTCGGATCACGGCAAAGTTGTGTCTCACCCCGTAAGACGCTTTAAAGGAACCGCAGAAGCCATCTCAACCACGAGCTCAAAGATCAATCTCTCAAGAGTTTGATCAACGCTCTTCTCGGCGATTGGCACCTCGGAGTTTTGAAGGCAGGATTGAAAATAAAAACCTGGAAAAAGACACAGAAATACAGACTCAAGAACAATAGCAAGAAAGTGGTGAAACAGTGCAAGTGTTCAAGACAAAAAGATTGCATAGGTGTGTCAAGCCAAGAACAGTGGCAGAAATCAACATATATGTGAACAGTGTGAATTCAAGAAGATGATTTGGAAACAACGGGTAAAACAGTAATGGTGGTTAACAATGAAGCAGAGCTTCTTGGAAAGCAACAAGTAATAAAACCAGGAGGAACAGTGGCTTACCAGAAAGAGGGAAGTCGGAATGAGAATTGCCGAAGTTTGACGACAATGACAAAATGACGAAAGCTTCATCGGAGGAAAGGAACGAAGATACTGCGTAAGCTTGAAAGCTTGGAACAATAATGATGAAGCAAAAGAGCTAGAAAGGAAAAAAGCCAGAGGATTGAATGAAAAAAGAGAAAAATCAGAGTCAAGAAGACGACAAAGTTCAAGAATAAAGCTAAGTGCACAGGCACTAAGTGAGTATGTGAAGAACAAGAAAGTAATGGCCCAAACACGATGCTAGCAACAGAAAGAGGATATGACAAGAACAGTGCTAGGCATTTAAACAATTCAAAACTTGAAAACAGACGAAAATAGAAGGCAACAGATGGCAAATAAACGGATTTAGAAGAATTATGAAAGATTGAGCTTAATAGCAAGTAAAGAGTTTATGAACCTACCAAGTGAAGTGAACGCCGATATGAAAATCGCCAGAGTCAAATAGATGACTGGAAATCGGGAACTCACCAGAAAATGTGAATAGAGCGAATGCAAAGCTCTTTGAGTTTATGAAATTAATGAAACCAGAAACCTCGGCTAGAAAGTATGATCTCGAACAGCTTGGAAAGCATGAAGCTTGATACTTGACACAAGTGGACAGTAAAGTCCAGGAAATTTTGAGGTCGGGGAGTTTGACCTCGGACAGAGGGGCACAGATGAACGAACAGTGTAGGTTCCATCACCTTGGAATGCCGAGGTAATAGAACCTAGGGGGCAGTTGTGGGGATATATTTTCTGAGTACCAACACGTGGTAAGGTGACGCCGACGTGTCAGCCGAGGTGCCACGTGTCTTGGTCGTTGTGCCGAGGTCATCTCGGATAGGCCGAGGTTACCTCCGAAGATATCGAAATCCGAGATAAGTGGATAAGGGACAAGAGTCCTAGAATGAAGAGGGAACTCAACCTGGATATGGACAAGAGTCCTAGATTGGGAGAAGACTTCAGTTTGGGTAAAGATAAGACTCTTAGAGAGTTTATCCTAATCCCACTGAGAGTCCCAGATTAGCAAGAATCCCGAGTCCATTAGGGCCAGCCCTATTGGGACTAGGATTGTATTGGCTATAAAAGAGAGGCACCCCATGGGTCTAAGGTATGCTTTGGATACTCAAGCTTGTAAGTTTAGCACTTGATTTATCTTTGAGAGATATAACGACTTGATTGTCGGAGTGCCCCGTGACGAACCAATCATGATTCTTATATTTCTATTGCAGTCACCAGTGCCATCTATTCTCACGGTTTCCGCTTGACTACTAAGTGGGCAAAGGTGGTTTAAAATCGCCACACACCTTTAATACAAAGAAATAACAAAAAACTGTGTCTTACATCCGACAACGTTAAATGAGCAAAAAAAATTTAAAAAAAAACATTATTCTTAAAGCTAAGAATACATTAGAAATATGAAAAGAAAAATCACTTTTAAATTGTGTTTCATGAACAAAATTGTATTTCAATTCCAAAAAGTGAATAACAGAAACACCATCTTGTTAAAATGTATCCAAAAAAAACCATTTAAAACTTCCATATATATATAAACCATCTAAAAACTATGAAACCAGCAATTGTGTGTGTAAAGGCCAATCAGGATTCAAGTTTCCCGCTCAAAAAAGTTACGAAAATGTTTTTTATGTTATGTAAGAAGCTTTTGGATTCAACAATCATGCGTAGATCAATCCCAACAAAAACTTGGTCTGTTGGTCCCACACGACATACGAACACAGATGCAAAGAAAACCCAGAGCCCTTGTTTGGTTACCTATAAAGTTGTAGAAATTGAAAACAAAACAGATAGGCCTGTCGATGCATAAAATAATAATAATAATAATAATTGCCCCACCTAGAAATTTCAAACAGAATCATTATATCAGATTTTGAGTCAAAACAACCAAACATTACTATTTACGCCAATCTATCAAAAATAGATACTATTTTTTGAATCAGAACAACCATGAGCAAGCATGAAACAAACTCAAAAGCATCACCATTTACCCCAATCAAAACATTACTAATTGGAAGATCCTTACCACCCATTCAAATGTGCAACACAAAGCCCATTGTCACCAACAAACTAAAAAAATTTCTAAATCACCACAAACCCAACATCAATGGAACTTAGCGAATGAAAAAAAAAAAAAAAAAAAAAAAAAAAACAAACATACAGAGAAAGAAAGCAAGAGAGGTAGACACAGAGAAAGATAGATGCTCACATCGACAGCGTTTAGCAACGTTGGTCCAATCTCTAGCACCACACCAGTCTTCCAATCGAAATCAATGGTGATCGTAGACTGTGGCTTGTGATCTAGGGCCGAAAAGCAAGTCATGTAATCCCCAGCCTCAGTCGCCTGAAAAGAAAACTGTCCTGACTCCACAGATGTCACCTATGTCCATGCGCAGATGTCACCTAAGAAAAACCCAAAAAAAATCTACTGAGAAAAATTGAAAATAGGCCGTTTGGCAGGTAAGAAAATGGAAGAAAGTGAAAATAAAAAGATACCCTGACGGTGATTTTGTGAGATTTGGGGAAGGGATGGGGATCGTTGGGGTTGACTATGGTGTACTTGGCAACAGACATGGAATTGGTCTTGATGTATTCGGCTATGCACTTGCTGTGACCCGATTGGAGATCGAATCGGAGTGATTGGGCGGCGTTGGATATAAACCCTAAGAGGATCAGAAGAAGAAGAGAGATGACTGTGAATCCGTGAAGAACAGAGATGGAGAGAGATGTATCTGTGAAAGACATGTATTCACGAAGAAGAACAGAGAAGGAGAGAGAGATAGAGAACGAAGGTGGACAGGTGGGAAAGAGAACGATGCTTTAGGGAGAGAAGTAATTGGGCGGGAGATCTATTGATCTCAACCATTGATATAAACTCAGGATTCATCGTGACCCTTAAAACCAAATGTATCTCACATACATTTTATACATTTTCAAAAAACTTCTTCCCTTATTATATAGATATATATCTCTAGTTTACATTTTCTTTCGTTATCATAGCTTGTGTAAATTCCATGAAAGCTCAACTTGTATATCTGGTTGAGTTTTTTTTTTTTTTTTTTCATTTAAAAAAAAAAAACACAACTCACTTTTTAGGAAATATTGAAAAGCTTTTTTTAAAATTTTTCAAAAAAAATATTATCAAACACAAAATAATTTGGATGTTTTCAAATATTTAATTATTTTTATTTTCTAAAGCAAAAAAATAAAAATAAAAATATTAATATTAACCTCTTCCCAAACATTCTTTTATATGGATTGTTGTATACATCTTTAACTAAAAGAAAAAATTCAATATAATGATAATACTAATAATATAATATAATCATTCAATAATTTTTCTTTATAGGACCTTTTTGACTTTGATTACTCAACCTAAATTTGTATTTCAGGTTGGCTCCACAATGACCATACGGTCAAAATCTCCACATGAACAAGATTACAAATATTCTACTACCAAGCAGGCCTGGCCTGGCCATAGGCTTACAAGGTCATGGTTTAGAGTCCTTTAAAATAAGCTTAAAATGGAGTCTCCTCTTATTATAAGTTAGTATAATATGTTAGGTGTATTTTGAGTCTAAAATTTTTTTTAAAAAAGACCCAAACTAACTTAATTTTTTTGACCCATTAAAAGGCCAATAGTATAAGGCCCAGCCCAACAGTCTAAAAGGTCCATTTTTTTTTTCTGATTCCTAACCCTATCATCTCCTAATCCAACCTTCCCTTTGATAGCACACACCAACAAGGAGAAAAAGCTATGCAACCTGCATTTAAGCAAATTCAAAGACAGTAAATTTTTTTATTTTTTTTTTCTATTCAATTAATTAAATATTTATCTTGTCTTTTGCACAATTAATTACTATTATAATATTGGTGTTTACATCATTAAGAAAAATTTATTTAAGTTTAATAGTTCACATCACATAATTTAAAAATTTTGTGTTTTGTTAAGTGGTGATGCTCTTGTTTTGAATTTTGATTTTAAAAAATATTTTGATCTCAGCACGGCAAACATAGGTAAATATTTTTTTTTTCCTATTCAATTAATTAAATATTTATCTTGCCTTTTGCACAATTAATTGCTATTATAATATTGGTATTTACATCATCAAGAAAAATTTATTTAAGTATAATAGTTCACATCACATAATTTAAAAATTTTGTGTTTTGTTAAGTGGTGGTGCTTTTGTTTTAAATTTTGATTTAAAAAAATATTTTGATCTCAACACAGTAAGCACAGGTAAATATTTTTTTTTCTATTCAATTAATTAAATATTTGTCTTGTCTTTTGCCCAATTAATTGCTATTATAATATTGGTATTTACATCATCAAGAAGAATTTATTTAAGTTTAATAGTTCACATCACATAATTTAAAAGTTTTGTTTTGTATTTTGTTAAGTGGTGGTGCTCTTGTTTTGAATTTTGATCTAAAAAAATATTTTGATCTCAGCTCATCATGACTCTTAAAAGAAATTATCCGTCTGGATTCACAAAAAGGAAAAAGAAGAAAAGAGTCTAAAAATTAGTCGAGTGTAAAAGAGGAGATATTGATAAATTCTTTACAAGTGACAAAAAAATAAAACAATCAGTTGAAGACTTGAATAGTGAAGAATTTGAAACTGTGGTGAATAATGAGAATGAAAATTTGGTGGATGAAGAAGGAAATGGGGAATTGGGAGTGCAGAAGCCAATCAAGATGATGAGATGAATATGCAATGTGACTATTTCGGTTACAGTTGCATCGGGGGAAAGAAGCTTTTCAAAGTTAAAAATCATCAAAAATTACCTTCGATCAACCATGTCACAAGAAAGATTGAATGGATTAGCATTGTTATCCATTGAAAATGATTTTGCAAAAAAACTAGATTATGCAAGTATGATTGATTTATTTGCTTCTAAAAATGTAAGAAGAGCGAGGATCAAGTGATACATATTAGTTGTTATAATGTAATGCTAAGTATTTTTTGTGATTTTAATACAAATCTTTTGTCCTTTACCTTAATTTTTTTTTTCATTCAATAAAAAAAAATGTGAAAGGCCCCACAAATTTAGTAGTTGATTATTGATTTTGGGCCTCGAAAATTTCAAGACCGGCCTGCTACCAAGAGTTTTGATTAGAATTTGCTTTTTATAGTTAGGGTGAATTAGATTTGCAACAAATACATTAATATTCTTGAGGTTAGGAAATTACTCATCCCTTTTAGGTTCGTAATTGCATAACAAAAAGAAACCCTTTGTTAGTTTCTGTTTAGTCAACTGACAGAATTTATAGCAGTCAATAATTAATTCTTTCTAAACATCAATTTCATTGTTATGAAAAAGAACATCCTTAGGCTTATTTTAAGAAGTAAATTAAAAATCAATTTTTTGATTTTTTAAATTTTTTTTATAAAAAACATGTAAAAAAAACCAGAGCAAGACAGGAATGAAAAACCAAAGCAAGAGAGAAAAATGGAGATCCACCCCATCTCCAATTTTCAGATCTAACAACTATTAAACAATTGGAAAATGAGTGAGAGTACTAATTAGTGTCACCACTAATGATGTGACAGTGGCCCGTATCCACTACCACAGTGTTGTTGTGTCTGTTTTTTTTTTTTTTTTTTATAAAAAAAAGTGGATGCCAACACATTAATGATGCTTTAGAGTACCACTTTTAGTGGTCTCTATCATTGCTATAAACAATTTATGAAGAAGATCCACCCCTTATCCTCTATTTTATGGCCACAATCAAAGCTTTCAAAATCATTAGCAAACTCATTCAAAGCCCACTCTTGACGACCTCTACGACGCCAAGATAGTGTCATCGATGTCGAGGAGTCACACTGCGATACGACATCGTTAATGTTTAATTGGATGATTTGAGTTTTTTTTTTTTTTTAAATAAATAAATTATTTTTTCTGCTTTGGTGTAGTGTGTTAATAGTTTAATAGATAGAAGAGGTATGGAGGAAGAGCTGGATCAGTGAGGGTGGAAGGCAATTAGTGATGTGTGGTGATGGCGGATGAATCTTTTTAAGTGTTATAAAAATTATCACAAGTTTATCGATAGTGAGGTATTGAGTAGAAGCTCAAGAATCCCCATCTCTTGAAGCTTAAGAGGAGAAAAGTTGAAAATCCACCCATGATGAAAGCATGATCCGCCAGATAAATTAAAGCCCTTATGCCCTCTACATTTTGCTCTATAGGACTAGGGGTAGAAAATGGGTATAACTAGATGAAACCCAAGCTTTAAGGTCGAAGAAATCCTAAAATGACGAAAAGAGGAAGAAAGGAGAGAGAGAGAAAAAAAAAACAGAAAAAATGACTTTTTTAGCACACTACAGACTTTATATTGCGCAGACTGCTCGAGCGCAAGAAGTGTCGCTCGAGCGTCCAGATACAAAAAAGTGTGACCGCTCGAGCACAGGAAGTGACCGTTCGAGCGTAGAATACAAACTTCTAGAGTTTTGCAGATAGAAGATCACTGCTCGGGCTTAAGAAGTACTACTTGAGCGCAACACCGCTCGAGCGTAGGAAACACTGCTCGAGCAAAGAATGCACTCTCTTAGTAATTTTGCAGACTTGCAAAAGTACTGAGGGTTTTCAAATATCGCTCGAGAGTAGAGACAAAAATTTGGGCAACAATAATTTTGAAAAGCAAGCCACCGACTAGTTCCAAACGCAACCAAGACATTACAATAACCAAACTTAATGAGGAATAAGGAGAAACAAGACATGAACAACCATATAAAACAATCAGAACATCAAATGGGTTGGGTCTACACCAGAGTCGCTATATAATTCCTTAATTCAACTTAGTTTCTATGATTTCATGGGTAATACAACTTAGATTCAAGAAATTATAGGAGGATTCTTACCTTAGGTATTAGAATTTTTGAAGATTTGCCTAAATCCCCCTTTCTTCTTCTTCTTGAGCTCTAGGGTTCTCTCTCTCTCTCAGAGTCTCTAAAACTCTCTCAATTCTCTACAAAACCCAATAACTCTTATTTCTCTCTTTTATTTATTTTTCTTGACTAGGATTAAGACTTCATTAGTTCTTCCTAATTCCCATCTTAATTCGAAGTTTAATTTCATCAATCAAATTCACTTAATTACCATCGTAATCTAATTTTCTTTGCACTAAATTAAAACATACTACAGTGAATCAGGCTCTAATTTGTTATTCCAAATATTAAATTCTAACCTTATGGTTTACTGATTTAGACAAGTTTATTCTTATCTACCATGCATCTGTTCATAAAACTACAAGACAAATAACACATGGCAAATAACACATGGTAGATAATTAACATAGAACACATAATCAAGACTAATCACATAATTTAGCGAGTAATTGCAGTGGTGGTTGTTACACAATTAAATAAACAAAATAAAATAAAAGTTATACAAAATAAAAATAAAAAAACATAAAGAGAGAGAGAGAGAGAGAGAGAGAGAGAGAGAGAGAAGCAATTTGTCTCAAATTCCAACGACGTCTCAGCGGTAAAGGTCAAAAGCTGATCTCATTTGTAGGTAGCCTCACCACTCGACTCTACCGCTGATCACCTCGCTTCGGGATTGATTCTAGTGACATCTTCGAAGGCTTTGCTTCCGTATTTGTAGGGTTTGCAAAGGAGATTACACCTTGTTAGCTGTCAAACGAGGAACACCAGGGTGCCAAATTTCGAGCCATAGTTGTTGTCTTCCTCTTCAGTTCTTTGTCTTGTCTCTTCAACTAACTAATCTCCCGCCGAGCATCTTGATACATCCGCTGAAACAAGGAGAGTTGTTCAGTTAGCCGTTGTACTTTATTCGTTCAACTCTGTAATCGGCGAGACAAGTTTGACACTAAAGTCATGGTCTTTACACACAGATTTAGTATGTGAGAATTAGCATCAATGTCGAACTTGGTTTCTCAACAGTTGGTCAAGTGACACTACTAGGTTGAAAACAGGGGCTGAGGTATTCCAAGGAGGGTCTGAAGAAGCAGTTTTAAGTACTTCCTTTGGAGTTTCATTTAGATTAGGGAAGAGGGTGAAAGGTTGAGTATAGGCCATGTCAGAAAAGAAAAAAAATGTAGAGCTGTAATGGACTAATTTTGGTAGATTTTCACTATTTCATTTCCTTTGCAAGGCCTTCTTTAAGAAAAGGAAGAAGATAAAGAAGAAAAAGAATATGACAAATGGAAGGGCGGTGGGAGATGATTGAGGACAAATGTATTGGTGCCATTGTTGTTGAATTTGTGAATTCAAACGTGACGCTCTGTAGTGCCCTGCTATTTCATACACGAATCAGTCACAACCAATATAACAATACACCCCAAAGCCATCCTTTTCATTGAACTAAGAATTAAAATTTATAACTTCCACATTTACATGTCCTTAAAACCTGCACTAACTCCAAGTTCTACAACACAAGATGACAATTACAATAGAAAAACCCCATGGGTGTACAAGACAACAAAATAAGTCTAACAACCCTATTACAAAACTCTAAGTCTTTACAGCAAAATATTCTCAACTGTCAATCCCAACACTGCTTACTTCAAGTCACCACTGTAGTTGTACAACGTTATTTCCTAAAAAATAGAATAGGAGTGAGCTATATGCCCAGTAGGAATACATTTAACCAAGTATTTAATCATTCAAATAAATTTATGGCATCCTTGAGACAAAACATAATAAGGAGTTATGAATACATGTAATCTTTATTAATTATGTAAATACATAACGGATTAAGTATGGATCATTACATTTCACACTTATACAACACAACAATTAAACAATCACATCAATGGAAAAAAAACCATGAGTCCCATGTAAGAGTCCAACACAAGTTACTTTAGTTTCAAAAACCATTCTCCACATTTGCCGACTATTATACGACAGGAAGTGGGCACCCAAGAAAACCATCTGTTTTTCCACTTTCGCCGGCTATTATACTGTAAGACTGTGTGGACACCCAAAAATATTTTTCCCACATTCGTCTAGCGATAAGCCTAGACAAGGCATTTGGGCACCTTTTAAACTCCTTGCACGGGTACCAACACAACACCACATTTTCCAAAACTGACCCTTACCCGAGCTCATGCACAATTAACAATTCTATCACATTTTAATTCCATCAACAAGCATCCATCATCATAATAGATGAAACACTACATAATATTCAAAGAATAATAACATTCAATTCACAATTCCTTTACTATATCAACATTCACATCTTACATCTCTTGATTGTTCATAATACTCCATGAATGAAAGGAAATTCCACTCAATTTAGTGATTTCTACTAAAATTAAAAAGTGAGGGTTTTACCAAATTTGGGAGTTTTTCTCCTTCATCATAGATATAGGTTTTAACAACATTTATATATATGTTTTTTTTTTTTTTTTAAAAAAAAGGTTGAGAAATTTCAAGAAAAAGTCAAGCAAAATGATTTATTTATGTAAAACATGGGTTTAATCCAAAAAAATTCTCAAAATAGCTTATAAGTCACAACAATACCATGAAATCTCTTCAAAATAAAGAAATACTGGGATAAAAGTATCCTTATCTCAAAGAAATGAAAAGAAAACTCAGAGAAACTCAAAGTTGATGAAATCTCGAAATCCTTGGATCAAAAGAAAGCCCTTGACATGATCTACAATCTTCCTCAAGGGACCTAGGCGAGAAGATGCTTCTAGATGGGTAGATCTAGCGATCTAAGTGGGAAAAAGTTGGGTTTAGAGAGAGAGAGAGAGAGAGAGAGAGAGAAAGAGAGGAGAGGCTTACGGTTTAAGAGGAAAGAGGAGGAGAACATGAGAGAGAAGAGTATTGGGTCTATTTATAGTAGTAGAAAAATAGCCCTAAGGTCATTGCAAAGAATAAGTCCAAAATCCCCCAAAAGTAGGGCCCATTCGGACCTAAAAATTCTGAAAATAACACGCAGGGGTCGACCTTTAGGATTGAGGTGTCGACCCTTAAGAAGAAAAGATGAAAGATTAATGTTTTCTGCAGCCAAGGGTCAACCCTTGGAGCTCAGGTGTCGACCCTTTATTTTAGAATGTGACCTAGGATAAAACAGTAAGGGAAGGGTCGATCCCAGAGAAAACTAGCAGAGGCACTAAGAATTCAAACATATATAACTCTGTTATTCAGACTTGGTTTTAGGTCGTTCTTGTATCCAAATCGAAGCCCCGAAAACAAGATTTCCAATGGTTCTAGCCTCACATTCAAATTCAAAGTATGGAAGGAGAAAAGGGATAAAGAGTAAAGTTTGGTCAAAAACAAAAACACAAATTTGGGGCTTTTTATCTAATCTTGCCTAAATACCTTGTCAAGGCTTCAATTAAGGTTCCAAACATCCCCCAAGGATCCTCAATCATAATATTTAGAGTTCACTTGCCAACCCATCAATGTCAGGAGTCTGACAACCATACAAGTTTTAAGGTGACGGGTACTAATTTACACCAATCTGATACGAATTAGAATTCGAGTCATTATAAACTCCCCACCTTAGGAAATTTCGTCCCTGAAATTAGACAATTCAAGAATCAAAGTTTCGAACAACCAAAATGGAACGGATTCTAAAATTAACACTTACTCCAACTAATCATGAACAATCTCTACTCTATCACAAGTCTGTAGAAGAGTTTACCAACGTAATGAATTTCACAAGTTGGACAAGAAACAACTCCCAATTGGTTTACATTCACCACACCAAAAATCTAACTCAAAGACTAAAGAAAACTTCTAGATTTCAGTCCCATACTGATATTCTAATAACACCCAAATGATTAAAGTGGTGAACCTCTTTTTCAACTCATTCACATGAGTATCTTTAACAAGCCACAAGCATTTATCAATTCTATGAAACAAGAAGTCAAGTGAAGGCATCTCTAACATACCCTACAGTCGTATCTCTAACAAACTTACCCTTAAGAAAATAATTTTCAGTTGCCTAACAACATAGAACCTTAGAAGACTGAGCTTTCACCTTACATTCACACCCTAAGAAACAACTATCGGTCTCTCGGCAACAAATTTCCAAACAATTATCTCACATTACAACCTAAGTCCTTAATCCCTTTAATGAGGAGAAAAGATTTTAATAAATTTTTATCCAAAGAATCATGGCCTTCAACAATCACAACTCAATGAAACCAAGCACCTCAAACCTCATGCTTGCAACACAACTGGTATTATGCCTTCTTATTGCGCACTTGTGATTTTAAAATATTTGATAATTAAAAAGAAAAAGAACATTTGAAAATATATTTTCTGACCTTTACATTTTAAAAGAGATCATTCATTGTGGGGGCTGAATATTGGGAGACGTAAATAGGCCGAATAATTGGACCAGGAGAGTCGAAATATATACATCGCATTCGGCCCTATTCGGCCAAATAGCCAGTTGAGTAAGGGGCCGAGTGGAAAGCGGTTTGCAGTTAAAGAAGCCGAATAAACAATTATATGGCGAATTGAAAGCGGCCCAACCCCGAGGCCCAAGAAAGAAAAGATATAAATAGAAGAACATCAGCCAGAAAGAGGTATGTGAGAATTAGTACGCTTAACTTAAAATATAAGTAACCAAGAGAGTATACACTGACTTGACCGTCGGAGTGCTGATTCCGACACCCCCGACCAGAGTGTTTGTTTCTTTTCAAGTTGTCCAGGTCTTTAGCTGAGGATCTCGAGCGTCCCAGTGGATCAAAAGAGTATTTCCAAACCACATCCCCACAATTGGCGCCATCTGTGGGAATACTCAAATACATCCATGGCGGGCGTAACAAAAGACCCTCCGATAGTCACTGACGAGACCACACAGAGAGACGACCTCACTCCAACAAACATGCTTGGACTGGAGACTATCACTGCAAGGTGCGCCTTGAACTTCGCCTCACTCTCGACTTCAGCGCATGAGACAATGCAAGCGAACATGGAACAAGCAAAGCAAAATGAACAGAGATTGGAGAACATGATCATTGAGAACGAACGTCTCCACCAAGATTTGGCCTTGGAAGTGGCGAAGTCCAAACAAGCTGTACGCCAAGATCCAGAACGACCTCTGAGGGCAAGTGGTCGACGACGACTGCAGACGTCTCTGAACATCCTGGGAGGGAATCCCGTTTTGTTCATTTGGGCTCCCTGATTCCAGACTCAATGTCACGGCCTCAGATCTAATCTTGCAGAGTGCAATGCAAGACCGATGAATCATCAAAGAGTCCAAATCTAACAAATCGTTTTTGAAAACATATTTTTTAAAAGAAGTGCTAAACATGGATTGCTTTGCCAGATACAGAGTCGCCACCTAAATATTTATTTTAGAGGAATTTAGGAAACCTTGACTCGTTGCCTAAGGCCACATGTCCGTCATCACCAAAGTTGCCTCGGCTCGAACTTGGATACGATTGGGGAAGGTCACTTCGTGATCACCCCCGCTCATCCGATCAAAGATCAGCCTTTACTAACCATGATATCGAGTTTTGAAAACATTATGTGCTCTTATTCCAGTTATTAGCCTAGATTTACTACATGATGCACACAGCATACAAATATAGACCGGATCGCTTGAATTGGAACAAAACATTTCATGTTTGTTTTTAAAAGCGGTTTGCTACTCGCAAGTAGGCTAAAATGTGGATTTGCCACCCTCGGGTGGGCTTTAGAAAAGATGGTTTTGCCACTATCTAGTGGGCTTAAAACTCACAGTCAATGCATTATTCCAATCCAAATAACCCAACCTTCACCCACAGGCATTCAGGCAAGTATATCACATAAGCAAATAGCCTCATAGTAAGCATGCTTTCATGGCAGTCACTCACACGCATGCAAAGATGCTAAAGCATAATCACTTACCGAGTACTCCAAGCCAAAACAGAAGCTATGTTAGAAATCAATACACGATCCTAACTATACAAAAATGCCTAATGCAACACATGCAAAAATGCAACTATAATAGGCTCGGCTATTCTAAGAATGGCATATGAGATGCTACAGCTAACACGTATTCAACTTGAAATTGAAATACAATGCAGTTAGTATGATGCGCCGAGCCCGGTACATGCAAGACAGATGAATGGATACAAAACATGCGAGCATAAGTATGCTAATTGAAACATGCCCTAATCTAACCATCATAAACTGGTAAATAAAAGGGAGAAAGACGTGGGGTTGGAAGACATACATCACACACACGCACACTTATTTCACAATTGCCCTCGCCGAAGGTCCGAATAAATAATACAAATCAATAAATAATTACAAATCAATAAATAATTAAATAGTACATAACCCTAATTAATTAACAAATTAACTCGGAAAACAACTTTATATTGTTTCAGACAACCAACAACTGGTTCCTATTAATAGGATCCAACCAAGTACTGATGTAAGTGGGTTGTACTAAAGTTTTCCCTAGGTTAAATTCTTCCAAGGGATCTTGCACTAGAGCACTCACTGATGCTCCTCCTTTGACTTCTTCTACCTTCGAAGCACCCGTTTCATCTTGTTCTACTCCTCATTTATGGTTCAACATTCTTACTCTTTTCTTCATAGAGAAAATCTGTCCATAGAGCCTCTTCTTTCTGTAGTTCCTAGACTTTAGTTTCAGTGTCCAATGCACAATACTTACCATGAGCCAAAGGTCTCTAGCCTTTTGTTACCCCTTACTATAGCCAATCACCATGGCTTTTTTCTTTTCTTCCTACACCTTCTGGACTATTGTATCTATGTCCAATGTTGAAAAATTGATTAAAGCCAATGGTTTGGCTTCTTGATCTTGATCATTTTGCCTATAACCAGGCATCATTAGCATTTTTGATGATGAACTCCTCATCAGCACTTTCCTGTACAAGATGTTTCAGGTGTGCCACTTCCCATACTAGATACTTCGGTTGTTATATCAAAATTACTTAGTACACTAAGTGGTACCACCCCTTCAGTGTACGGCTTGGCTTCTGCAAAATCTACATAGGCAATAAAGGGCTATAGATCTACATTAATCTCCTTTGTTTTCCCATTGCCTATTGTTATCATTATTTTCTGATGCAAAGAAAAAGGCACACATCTATTTGTATAGATCCAATCCCTGCCAAGTAAGGCATTATATTTGGCATTATTGTCTATGACAAAAAAATGTCGTCATATAATCTCTAGTTCCCACACTCAGATTGATAGGCAGAATGCCTTGAGCCATCTGCTTTTCTCCAGCAAAGCTAGCAATGGTAGTGCTTGTTGGGATCAACCATGGATTTCTTTTCCCCAACTTCTTCAAGGAGAATCGTGAAAGCAAGTTCACTATCGCCTATTGTCCACCAAGATTTATCTATTTCTATTACATCGAAATAAGCCTTAATGTATAGGGGCTTAACATGTTAAGTCATGGATACTGTAGGGTATTCAAAGGGATATGAGAGGTTAATGCTTACCTTTTCATTCTCTTCATCAGTTTCCATGGGCTTGGCCACCTCAGATTCATCTTGGACCATGCTGGTTTGTGAATCCCCACTGGAAACTGGAATGGGATCACCCTCCAGGCCTTCTTGGTTCTCCTCCTTAGCATGAAACTCCTAAGGCAGCACATAAACCTTATTAACCGGCATTGAAGGTAATCAGCCAAATTGTACTACTGGTTGTGTTTGCTCTCCTTCCATATTGGTTTGCTCTGATACTTGGGAACCATCCTCCATACTGCATTCTGGTACCTCAACAAGGTTCTTCAAGCGCTTTGTTAGTAGTCTACCTCATTGGCTTTTTCAACCATGAAGGTCTGTCGACCATAAAAGCTTCAACATTTCCTCTTCACCAATACCTTTTCATAGCTTAGTTCAATTCCTTCATCTATCTCATCATCACTTCCATCAAAGCCTTTTTGAGGCCTCGCTAGATCGATTTCTTTGGCTCTTAGTTCAGCATGAACTTTGACCAATTGTTCTCTACTGGTATTCCTTTTGATCTTGGGACCAAGCTTTGAACATTTGCCTTCTCTTGTCTAGCCTTTTGACTACGCCAAGGAAGTACTTTCTCTTTTCTCCTTCAAATCTCTCTGGTACTAGGTGTACCTTCGCTACATTTTCCTTCTAAGACTGAGATTACAGAACCATATCTGGTTCCCTTGTCTTTGAATTTTTCAGTAATACCCAGTTATTTGGGGCTACCAAAGGGGGCTTGATCATCCTTTCCTTTCCTCAAAAAACCCTTTCCTGGGTAGGCATCATTTTAGGTTTGTTTTGCATAACAAACCAATTAGGTACCCCTAGTACCCATGTACCTACTGCTCTGGTTGTTGGGCTTACTACTCTTGTCTTTGAAACTATCTTTGAAGCTATCTTTGAAGAGCAATCATTGGCTCTGGTGCCTTGTCTTGAGCCAAATTCAGGCTTTCTTTCAGGTTTGCTGACTGTCCTGTCGTAGTTATGTTGCTAGATCTCATACAAAGGTCTTTTACCCCTTGATAGATTCTTGTTGTCTGGAGGTCAAGCCAAGAGTGGCTGCTACCTAAAACCAATTGGAAATGGCCTTTTGCCATAAGTGTTGGCTGGCCTACGGCCTCTTTGCACATCTTTGTTGTACTATTTCCCATCAATCGGGAGAGCCTTTAGCCATTTGTAACTTGACCTACATCTGGAATACATTCTCTCAGACATTACTACTTCAAGGAGTTATTATCCAATGCTTCTTCACTAGAGCCAACCCTTTGACCTACAAAGCTTTGTCCACTGGCTGGTGAACCTTTTGTGTTCTTTTTGAAGGTAGCCTGGCTAGCAACATGCATTTACACATAGACTTCTTCTAATTCCTTTGACGAGAGATTTTGGAAATATGGTATGCCAACATTAGCTTCTGCCTCTTCAATTTCTAGAAATGGGTTGGTATCAATCCCCATGGCCTTTTCAGTTTTAGTTGAAAATTTCAATCTCCCTTTCTGAATTTGTTCTTGGTTCCTGTCTTGAAAAACAATGTAGTTTTTAGTTGAGTAGGACCAAGAAATATGCCATTTGTAGTACAATTTTCCTTTAAGTTCTTCACAAGTTGGGATCTTAACTCCCTTAGGCAATTTTAAGAAATGTGCTGCTAGAAAATGATCAAACATATCATATACTTTTGTTATGGGATTTGCCACCAGTTTTGCTGTTCATCCTACGTCCAGTTCAGCTAATGTCTTTCCTTCACCTCTACTGTTGAAGAATAATCTGCTAGACATACAAACTTGCGCAGGTCAATGCAGTGCCCTTTTTTCTTTCACACTCAACTAGGTTTGAGAAGTATCTATTTAAAGAGGCCACAAGCCCCACACATGCCTGGCTACCTCACTTAGTAATTATGGATGCAACAATTATGAAGCGCCCGCAGTCGTCGCCGTCTCCTTATGTATTCAACGTTGACGCTCAGTGGTTAACTGGGACAAGGGTAGATTTATTAATATATTCAGCTTTTCAATATTTTTCCGAATTACGACAGTATCCCACTTGACCCCATGAACATGCTTTGTTTTTTATTGTATTCAGCGGTGACGCTCAGTGGTCAACTGGGGCAGATTTATTAATCTATTAAGCTTTTCAACATTTTTCCAAATTACGACAGTGCTCCACTTGACACCATGAACATGCTTTGTTTTTTATTGTATTCAGCGGTGATGCTCAATGGTCAACTGGACAAGGGGGCAGATTTATTAATTTATTTGGCTTTTCAACATTTTGCTGAATTATGACAGTACCCCACTTGACCAAATGAACATGCTTTGTTTTTTATTGTATTCGACGATGACGCTCAGTGGTCAACTAGGGCAAGGACAGATTTATTAATCTATTCGGCTTTTCAATATTTTGCCAAATTACGACAATGCCCCACTTGACCCCATGAACATGCTTTGTTTTTGTTGTATTCAGCATAGATTTTTTAATCTATTTGGCATTTTCAATGTTTTTCTTGTTTTCAACTTTTTAATCTATTTGGCTTGTCAATGTTTTTCTTGTTTTTAACTTATTCTGGGGATGGTGATGTGGCACATTTCGATTTTGATGCATTTCTACTAACCAAGCAAGGCATTATCATTCACATAATCATAAGCAAAACAAACATTTTCATTAATAAACTACACAAGTACATTCGTCACTTTATACATGAAAATGGCCTTAGTACAAAAACTAAACCATTTAACGGAATCAACAAAATAAACAGCAAAGAAAGAAAAGCAAAGGTAAATTTATCTATTACAAAAACGAACCGATCAAAAGTCTAAATCCTCTGGATTCAATTCCAGTGGTTTGACTTCCAACTGCTCATATGGAATCGGCTGATCGAAAGTCACCTTAGCGGCCGCCAAAGCTTTGAGCCATCTGTGCTTAAAACCTCGATTCTCGAACTTCAAGGCTTCATCGGCGTACAACTCCTTGGCCTTAAGCTCTCCGACATTAAATGCTTTGGCTACATCTTCCTTAGCAAGCTCCCTCGCCTTCTTCTCCGCCTCAAGCTCAGCCTTCAATTTTGAGATTTTTTCATGAGCCGGCTGAAGGAAGCCGTCTATCAAGTTTGCCCTCTCTTCAGCAACCCTACAAAGCAGGTTAGCATGTTGCGCTTTTTCCTGTGCAGCAACGGCCCTCGCTTGCTCTTCTTCCACATTCGTGGCTTCGGATTCAGCCTTTGTTATCGCCACAGCCAAATCGGCTATAACAGCTATGGCCTTGCTTTTTTCCTCTTCTAGCTGGCCTTCGAAGATGTCGAATCGCTCTGCGACATCGTAATGATGACAGCCGATCTTGGCAATCCTTCCCACCGCCTAACAAAAGCAATTAAGCCAAGGCATAATTAGTCGAAGTCAAAAAGGAAGATTTTATTGGAAACTTTTATTTATTTGACAAACTTACCAATATGGCCGACTACATTGCCAAAGCAATCAAGACGATATGTTGTTCGGTATGAAAAGTAGCCTTGTCTGCTAGCAAAGAGAGCGCCGAAGCCACACTTAAAGCCACGACGGGATCTTTGATGGCCGACCCACTAGTGAGAACCGACGTACTCTTCATTCGCGGTTGGATGACGAATGGCTCAGATAAATCATCTGTCGACAGCATCTCCATCCTTGGCCTCCGATAAATCTGTTACGATCTCAGCAGGTCGTTTTTGCCCTGGCATATTGGCTCCCAAGACTTCAGTCTAGCATTTTTCAGGAACCAATTCAGCCACAACCGTCTCAGGGGCCGTTTGTACTAGAGGAACTTCGCGTATTGGAGTTACTTGGCTTCCACTAGTACCGTCGACTTGTCTCCTAACCTCCATCATTTCTGTATTTCATCTTCTGGCCAATTGGGCAAGAGATTCTCCACCTATGTCCTCAGCCTCGGATTCGGCCCCAAGTAAATCCTCCAAACTGGTGAAGATGTCGTCCTCTGGAGTAAATAAATCTACTCAGCCAGAGGTGTAGAGGTGATCGTTATGATGGCCGGGGCTAATTCACTCAAATGCTAATTCGATTTCTTTGTTAAGCTCCTGATCCTCTGCACAGCCCTCTGATTGCGTGTCTTTGTCAGCTTGTTCATCGGCATCATAACCCTCAACACCAATATCCTTTAGACTTTTGTAAATAGAGAATATAAGTGAAGTGAGCTGCCGTTCACCTCTCGGCACAGGATATTATCTGAGGGCCGAGAAAGTGGAGTAGATTGGGTCGTACGTCAGCTAAACGTGGGCTGCGCGCCCTTGTCCTTGAAGGTTTGCACGGCCTTTGTAATTAAGGACCACTTTCACTTGCTCAAAAACGGCTTCGTCTGCCGATGTCAGTGATCTTTTTAAATTGTTACCTGCATGACATAAAAATAATGATAACAATTCTAGCCACTGGCTTGCCTTTTTGCCTAAGACTAAGTCTTGGCAATCTTCTCCTCACCGAATTTCCCAGTTGCCTCGGACGGCGACCATGACATCGTCAACCCTTTTGCCAGAGCTAGCGAGCATGGTCACCAAGTGGTGATCTATGTCCTTGGCTTTTAGAAAGTAATGGCCCTAACGACCGGTTAATTTCGCTATAACGTAGCAGTGCCGAATAGCTAGGATTCCTAGGTTAAGATCTAGTCGGCGATTCAATTCTACTATACCCATGATTATTCGATAAAAGTTCACGTTAGGTTGGGAAGGAATTAGTCCCTATTAATGCAGGACTGACCTAAGAAGAGGATGGAGGGGGAATCAGACTCCACCCTTAGCGATTGACAAAAGATGGAAGATAATGGTGTTTATGTCAACCCTCTCTATGTCCACCACACTGTCTGCAACAAGGGATAGGTGGACATCGTCTGGGATTGAAAAATGATGACGGAAGGCTATGACTCGCTCCTCTAAGAGGAGAACTTTCAAATGCCTCGTCATTTAAGACAGAATACAAACAAAATGTGTACTGAAAAATAAAACACGCAGGGAACTGGAATGAGAACAAAATGAGAAGAGAAAGGAAAACTTACAAGTCGAAGAAGAAAATGAACAGTGAGGAGCAGAATTGTAGAAGTCTTGAAGGAGGTAGTTGTGAAGGATGCCAAAAGAAATTGAGAGCCTTTCGATTCAAGAATATACAGAGGGACAGTTTTCAAATCGAACAATAAATGACTGTACGAAGGGGCGAGAAGCTGTAATGATTAAATTATCGCGCCTGTTCTTACGAATCAGTGCTAAAAGGAGTGCAACCGCCGTATTTTCGACTTTTGCGAGTTTTTCTATCTGATCTGGTAGCCGAGATGAATGCATCAATTAACCAAACATGCCGATCAGGATGACCTTACTCGGATGTTTGGAGGGAAATTGTAGGGGCCGAGTTAAACTGAGCCGTCTATAAGTCGGCTTAAACTAGGCTTTACCCTCAAGATTGTCGAGAAGACGGTGAAGATAAGTCGGCCTATGATCGGATCTATTTGAGTAGGGCCGTGACCGAGTAGAACTTAGCTTGCGTGCCGAATAGGCCACGGATCCTATAGAACAATTTGGGGCCCAGCTATGAAGGCGGAGTGTCCATAATAAGAAAGTAAGCCCCTAGAGAGCAATATAAAAAGGAAGAGCATCAGCCAAAAGAGAGAATACTAACTTGCCTGTTAGAGTGCTAGTTCCGGCACCTCCAACCGAAGCGTTTGTTCCTATTTCAGGTGTAAATTCAAGGATCAAGAAAGTCTGCTTGGGTCAAACAGTATTTCCAAACCACATCACCACAATAACTTATAGTGATTTGATAACTTACAGTGATTTTTTGACTTTTTAACTAAAACATGTAATTGTCAAACGAGGTCTAAGTATAGGTGGTGTTTAAAATAAGTTATTATTAATTAAAAAAAAAATTGAGACATTTAATTTAGCATCTTTAAAAATTACTTTTAATGATGTGTTTAACAAGTATCAAATTTTGATTTGTTCAACATTTTATTATGTAGAGTTTAATCTCAATGTCATATTATTAGAGATCATTTAGAGGTGATAAATTAGAGAGATATAGTATTGTTGCAATATAAATCATGAGATCATTGAATAATTTCCTCTTTTCCTATTGTTCCACAAAGCCCTCATTTAGGCCTTGTTTGGCATAACCTATATAATCCATCTTTTTATCTTTTTATCTTTTTTTCATCACATCACCTCTCTACTTTTCTGCACATCTTTTCGTAAAAAGACAAAAAGTACACTTTTGTAGGACACCCCAAACCAACCCTAGTATGTTGGATTGGGAGGTTAAAAGGCTAAAATAGTCACAAAAGATAAAATAGGCTAAAAAGTCAATAAGACAAAATATCACTTTCAAATCATAATCATTTTACTTTTTCTCTCACAAAGATTAAAAAAATCAAAAAAATCAACCGAAACGAGATTTTTTAGCATAGGCTAAAAAAAAAAAAAAAAAATTCACTTCTCAAACAAAGCCAAACACTCCCACGATCAAGTGATGTCCCATAATCTTTCTTATTGATAAAAAATAAAAATAAAAAATAAGATTTACGACTTTATATTGAATGAAGGAAAATAATAAAAAGCGGAATGAATTGTAATTAATGTGTGGGTATATGTCATCACGTGGTGCCATGAGCACGGTATAATTTTCCACTTCAATGGGAAAAAAAAATTATATGGTGGTGTTGGGGTAATACATAGGATTTGGTTTATACCAAAATAGTCATCCTAATTTAAAAGCAGCAATGGTTGGTGGCTCAAAATTCAGTGATTCAAATAGTTCGAAACTGTCAAAACGACATCGTTTTGGACACAAAATGATGCAAAACGACGTCATTTTGACAGTTTCAAGCCATTTGAACCACTGATTTTATGATTCTCAAATATTTTTCATTTAAAAGTGCTTTTGGCCTTGATAGATTCACTCTCGACCAATTTCGATAATTCAAATCTTTAATTTTTTTAAATTTTATTGTAGAATATTTATATAAAAATTTAAAATAATCAAACATCAATAAATATATATTTAAATTACATTTATATTATAAAAAATAAATAGTTATTCTTAAAATTATATTTATAATTTATTTTTCATAAATAAATATAATTCAAACATATATTTAGTAACACCTAATTATTTTATTTTTTATATAAATATTTATTTAAGAAAACTAAATGTAATCTTCAACTTGATTTTTATTAGATAAAATAATAAATTCAAATACTTTTGTCTTGATTTTTGGAAGCCGAATCTTTTGCATCATGTAGTGCTCCAACATGATGGGAGAGAGAGAGGGGGTAAATTTTTGTTTTTTTTAAATTTGTTTTTTTGCCTAAAAATAATATTATTTTGAGACATTATAGGCTTCGTTTGAAAGGTGAATCACCTTTTTTATTTTTTTTATTTTTTAACTTTTACATTGGGATTAAAAAGTTTGTTTGTGTTGATTTTTTTGACTTTTATAAGAAAAAAAATGAATAATTATGATTTGAATGTAATATTTTATTTTATTAACATTTTAGTCTATTATATATTTTTATTGTTAATTTAGCTCAAAAACCAAAAAATTCTACTTGTCAAACGAGGACAAAACATTTGAATTGTCCATTCTAATCTTTTTTTCTTTTGTTCTTTTTATTTTTATTTTTTTGATTCAAAACATGACAGTGGTTATTTGGTGGTTTTAAAATATTACTTCACATTTGTTAAATTATTCCTTAGGGTTGGTTTGGGAAGTGGGTTAGTTTTTTGGTTTTTTGACTTTTTTTGGTTATTTTAACCTGAGTTAAAAAGCTTGGTTTGGGAAGAGTTTTTTGACTTTTTTGTGAGAGAAGAGTGTAATGATTATGGATTAGATGTAATATTTTGTTTGTTGTGGCTAAAATAACTTATTTTGTTTTTTGTGACTAAAATAGCCAAAAAAACCTCAAATCTTACTTCCCAAACGGTGCCTTTAAAACTGTTGGCTTATTTTTCCTACGAAGGAAAATATTATAAATGCGAGCGTGCCAGCAAGGATTGAAAAATCCTTACAGATTAAATTCAAGCCAATTATCAAGCGATTGTGTTGACAGTTCTTTTGCCTCAACAAAGAGGACTTCAAAATTGCCAAAGTGTAGAGAAAAGAAAAATTAAAGAAGAAAGGGAGATGGAGAAAGATGATTGAGTGAACAATCAAAGTAACAATTACTTACTTCTACTCCTATGCTTCGAAAAAGAAGTGCATGAAAATAAATGCTTCGAAATATAAATCTATGTTAAACTACTCTTAAGATAAGGAAAATGACAAGAAATATTGAAATCAACTGTCTTTGATTTAAGTTCTGGATCTTTTACAATGTAGCCATGAATGGCTATTTATAGGCAAATATTTGTAGGAAAAACTTCCAAAGAATAACTACCCAATAACCACCTAAAACTACCCACTCTTCCATCTTCATTCTTGTCTTGCCATGTGTCCTTCCACACATCCACTTTGTCCTTCATATTCTCCATCATCTTTACAACTTCTTTTAACTTCCAAATGAATAAGAGAATGCCACGTGTCCTGCAATTATATAATAAAAATTACAGATTTATGGTGCTAACATTACCCCCCGCGGCCCTTAAAAATGATGTTTATTTGAATTTTTGAAGGGCCGAACTAAGCACATAATTAATCTAAGCAATAAAATGCTTCGAATAATACCAACAAAGTGCTTCGAATGATGTAATAGCACCAATGAAGTGCTTCGAATGAATATGAAATTATGACTAGATGCCTCGAATGCTAGCTATTATAGACTAGTAACAAGCTTCGAAGGTGGTACAAAGGACCAAAATCATCTTTCGAAAGTTGAAAGTGCCGACAAAGGACAAATTACATCCTTGGAAATATTCGGCAAAGTTTCGAAGGTTCACAACCACCATTATTGTTTCTTCGAAGCTGTTAATGCAAGATGGAGTGCTTCGAAACTTGCAAAATTATGGCAAAAGGGCCTTCGAAGCAACTTTTGGCCAATATTGTGGTTATTCAAATTTTGTATGTTCTGGTTCGTACATAATTAATGAAAATATTAATTTTGTGCTTCGAACCAATTATTAATTCTCCGAAGACACCAAAAACTGTTGTTCTTCGAACCAACTTATCATGCCAAAAATAGGCATTATTCGACAACTAATTAATTGTCATTTTACATATGTTTGAAGAGATGTACACATTTTGAAAGTTTTCAAAACTTTATACAATTTCGAAAGTGAAGTAATCAACCTTCGAAACAACTCTTGATGTTTCGAATGTATCTTCAAAGCTTTATACAGCTTCGAAGGTGAAGTAATCAACCTTCGAAACAACTCTTGATTCTTCGAATGTATCTTCGATGCTTAGACTGTGTACATACAAACAACTGGCCATCAATTTGAAAAGATAAACCAAACTCAACCATTTATTTAAATGTATAGGCTTTTTCTAGCCAAATTCATGCATTTTAAATGGTCATCCCTTATTCTTAGTGCTTCGAACTCATAAGAACAATTTGTTAATTTTATTAGCCACATCATTAGAATTATATTTTGATATGAACCACAAATCCAAAAAGGATTTTGAACACCAAAAGTCATGGTATAGTGTGACCATGAAAATTCATACTTTTTGACATTTTGAAAAGTGTCAAAAATTTTGAATTCATGAACAGTGGCTTGTTCATCATTCTTGACCATGTTTGTTTTAAAAACAAAACTTTCGTCGAATTGATTTTCATAATTATTTAGCAAAGTGGGTCGTTTTTCCATGTTAGCCATTAATGGCTTATGAAAATCACTCATAAATATGTTATTTTCATGACTTGACTCTCTAAAATTTGGTTTTTGGACCCCCCGAGTCATACATGGAACATCATTTTTAGCCAAATTTGGCTCAAGAACATACTCTTTCGTTGTGTTAATTTCATAACTTGGCTCTTTAAAAACGGACTCTTGAACCCCCCGAGCCATTGATGAAATCAACTCTTTGCTTTTGCTATTTTCAACCATGGAAAAATTCAAAAATTCACCAATTCCGCCATTAAAGCCTCAGTTAAAGACTTGATAGTGAGAGTTGATAACTCATCATTCCATTGGCGAATTTCCATATCAAGTTGATGAATTTCTCCAATTAAATGGTGTCTTTTTTCTTCCACCAAATAATATTGTAATGGATGAAAGTTTATTTCATCAAGAAAATGGATCTCTTCTTGAAGATCCAAAATTTTTCTTTCACGCCAATATATTACGAATTGACAAGTTCGAATGGCGAAATCTAAATTGTTTGTCATTTCTTACACTTGGGCGTGCCAAAAATGTTGGCTTATTTTTCCTCTGAAGGAAAATATTATAAATGCGAAGCGCAAGAAGGATTGAAAAATCCTTACAGATTAAATTCAAGCCAATTATCAAGCGATTGTGTTGACAGTTCTTTTGCCTCAACAAAGAGGACTTCAAAATTGCCAAAGTGTAGAGAAAAGAAAAATTAAAGAAGAAAGGGAGATGGAGAAAGATGATTGAGTGAACAATCAAAGTAACAATTACTTACCTCTACTCCTATGCTTCGAAAAAGAAGTGCATGAAAATAAATGCTTCGAAATATAAATCTATGTTAAACTACTCCTAAGATAAGGAAAATGACAAGAAATATTGAAATCAACTGTCTTTGATTTAAGTTCTGGATCTTTTACAATGTAGCCATGAATGGCTATTTATAGACAAATATTTGTAGGAAAAAACTTCCAAAAATAACAACCTAATAACCATCTAAAACTACCCACTTTTCCATCTTCATTCTTGTCTTGTCATGTGTCCTTCCACACATCCACTTTGTCCTTCATATTCTCCATCATCTTTACAACTTCTTTTAACTTCCAAATGAATAAGAGAATGCCACGTGTCCTGCAATTATATAATAAAAATTGCAGATTTATGGTGCTAACAAAAACATAACAATAAAAGCTTTAAGTTTTACTATTTTAATCAATAAATTTTAAATTGGTACACCACATAAATTTTGTCCTAAAATTTGTAAATAATTTTCCAATCTGACACATGTAAGCTTCGTTGTTTGATGAATTAGGTTAGATCTAATTATTAGTAAGAAAATGATTAGTGAAATGACTGTTAATGTAAGAATTATTAGTGAAGGGAGTTTGTTTTGTGATAATGTGAGAGATGATTAGTAATGAGATTGTTAAATTATTTTTATATAAAATAAATAAAAAATTATTTTTATATTAAAAAAATAAAACAAATATTAAAATAAACAAGTGTACTTGGCAACAAAAAAAAAAAAAAAAGAAGTCATTTTTCAGAAAGTCCTATCCCTAAATTTTATGTTCCATTTAACTCATTTCATTTTTAATATTCCATTAGGTTTTGTTTAAAGTAATATGACCAAATCACCTTTCCAAATTTTTTTAGGCATGCTTCTATTTTGAAACCAATACACAATAAAAATAATAATAATCTCTCATTTCATAGAGAAAATTTCTCATATATTCTATGGAAAAAAACATTTCTCCTTTATCCTAGAGAGAAAATCTCTCATATTTCCAAAATTTTAAATTGTCTAAATTACTCCAACGAGAAAAAGCAATGATGTGAACATTCACATCGATTGAAGTGTAGACACTGTGAACATCCACATTGCTGGTGGTTGCTTATATTTGTATACACATAACAATTGGCTTAATGTGAGCTGTGGTAAATAAATGTTGATGTGAACTTTCACATTATAAATATATGTTGGTAAAATAACACATTAATGTTATTTGCACTTGTATGACTATTTCTGAATGTGAATATTAACATTGATTAATAATGTGATGGTCACAACACCAATTGCAACACATTACAATGTAATAATTCACAACAAACATTGATCCTTACAATATGAATATTCACACCATATAATAATCATGCAAAACTCATACAATAATCAATGATATGTAAACATTCACATTATGTAATGCAATCATTACTCTACATTACATGTCATGCAACCATCACATGTTTTAATGTTGAAGTTCACATCATAAAATGCAAAACATTAAAATATGATAATCCATAACAATAATAAATTCAGTGAATGTAAACGTTCACATTCACTGAAATACCCACCCAATAAACATACATGCACTGATACATAAATGTATTCATCTGCTACAAAAATACATAAACAAGAAAGTGAACACCCACATTATAACCACATAATACCAAAAACATGAAATAACCAATGATACGTAAACAATCACATTTTGCAAAAAATATATTTATATCCATATTTTACATTGCTAATCCCAAATTGAAAATTTTATTGCCATCATTACACATTATTATAGATTAGACAAGTTCAAATTCACACCACCAAATATAATGACAATAAATAACATGCAAACATCCCCCATAATGATATAACCAATAATATGTGAATGTTCACATTGTTCGAGCAATGTAAGCATTCACAACATCCAAAAAACAGAGTTCTATATGAACGTATTACTAGACAAAAACCTTTTTTTCCTGATTTACATTATTTATTAGACTATTATACCCTTATATTTATTGTTGATATATATTACAGACAAAAAAAGATATACACCTTTCTTTTTTATACCATCCTAATGTCTTGGCAATTACCATGGTTCATGCTTTTGATTGGGATTCGTTTCACTCGTTGTGATGTTGCTTCGTTGTGCTAGGGTTTTGTCACGACCTAAACCCACCCTTGTAGGTTTAGCGTTGTAACTGGCCAGTAATCCGGGATTATCAAAGGTCTTCCTGTACAAATCACACAATTCATCAGATTAGACGGATACTTCACAACTAATCACATGGCTTATAACACAATTACTAATAATCACTAATTGATTGAACATAATTATGATTTGCAATTTGGGGTCGTCACAGGTTTCGTTGGTATCAGAGGAAGATGCCGAATCAAAATTGCATTAGTGTTGTTCGTTTGTGCTCAGTTTTTTTACATAATTTTGCGAAGTCAGACATTAATTAGATGGAGAGAACGAGTAGATATAACAATAAAATTTTTATATAAAATAGACTCAATTCACTCACTATTTTCTTAATCTTACGCGAAACTCAGCCAAGCTAATCATCCTACTGAAGGAGATTACTAAGCCCATCGCACTATCAATCCTTCCTTCCAAATTATTACCAAACACACTATAAATGAAGATCCATAACCATAGCAACCAATCTAACTACCTACACCGATAAACAAACATGACCCTAATGTGACGTATTGGTATTATAAAATAATCTCTCTAGTGGAACCAAGTAAAATGGTACAAAGTAGTGATTGATTTTATCATAACCTTTCATGTTCCATGCACGCAATGTACTGATCAACCCCCACCTAAGAGGATCTCCAATGGATCTCTCAAAACACTTGCCAAAACTATAATTTAGCAATAGTGATAAAAAGTGGATTTCCAATGGCTTGCTATTTTACTTGCCAAAGATGACATATGTTATATTTGTTCTCAAATTTGGCAAGTAAAATAGCAATTGCCAAACATGTCACATCAGCAGATATGAACATATTTGTGGCTTCAAATTCAGTTGAAAAAACATAATTGAAACAGTAGAAAATCAAGTAAAATTTCAAATTTAATTTTTCTATTTAATTTTTCAAATTGAATTATATTTAATTTTTTTTTCTAATTTTTCAATTTTTTTTCATTTTTTATATTTGTCTAGTTCGGAATAATATAAATATATAATTTTTTTTTACAAATAGTTAAAAAAATGTCATAAAAGACAAAAAATAAACAAAAATAAAATCACAAAAAATCTATATCCAAACAATACCTACAAACTTCGAGGGAAAGTTGGTTGAGAATTACCAAAATAGCAAGTGACCATTGGAGCACCATTACTATAATTTGGCAAAATAGCACTATTCATTGCCAAATTATAGTAATAGCAATGGTATTATAGCAACAACCATTGGAGATGCTCTAACATTGAGAAGTTATTGGGTAGTCTTAAGTTACTGTCCCGTAATATTTCAACCGTGGTGTAATTATTAGTGAAATAAAATTTATGAATTTGTATTAAGTAATTAAAAAATATGATAAATTATGATTAGTAAGAAATATGACCACGTAATGCTCCTAGAACAATTAATAATTTTTCCCTAACATCATTCTTTACATGAAGGTTCTTCAGCTGCACCTCACGGTTACTCCTATCTATGCGTCTTTGCAACATCCCATTCCATCCCTATGTTAAAAACATGTAGGGGTGTATTTTAACTTTTGGCCGAACTCGGCCTGGGGCCAGGCCTATGGCGGACCTTAAGGGCACCCGCAGAAAACCGGGCATGCCCATGGGCTAGAAAACTAGGCCCAAGCTCAGGGGTATTCCAGTTTTGGGTAGGCCAGTGGGTCGGGTCTCGGGCGGGGCTACTGGGCCTGGACTTGGGCTTTTTAAGCGGACTTGGGTCGGCCTAAACAAATTTTTTAAATTTTTTTCACCAAAATTTTATTATTTTCCATTAAAAATAACACTGGGTCTCGGGCCAAACTTTTTAGTGGGTCTTGAATGGGTCGATAGGATAGGCCAAGCGGGTCGGGCTTCAAAATGATGGCCCAGGCCCAAGGCCTGGGGTTGGGCTTAGGCTCAGGTCTAAACAGGTGGAGCCCATTCTGGGCCGCGGACGGGTTTTGGACTGCCCACGGGCCACGGGTTAGTTTTACACTCCTAAAACCATGCACTCAATTTAACTTTACAAAAATATTTCATACCACTAATTTAATACCACTAAACAGACCACTAATGATGTTGCGAGATGTGGACCCCACACTGATGTGATAATTTGGCCTCTTTTTTTTTTTTTTTTTTCTCTCTCTCTCTCTCTCTCTTATACATTGCTACATAATTAGTGTTACTTTTAGTGATTGTCTATTAGTGGTCTAAATCGGAACTCTTAACTTTAATATACCCTCTTCAGTTATGTTCATTTATATTTTATTTTCTTAAATTTGAAAATTTAATAGTTAATTTTCTTAAATTATTATTTTGTTACAATTATTATTTTTTTATGATTTTATTAAAAATTTATTAAAAAATTGAATAATGTGTAAAATCATGACACATTTATTAAAATTTTAAGATAATAATATCCTTGTATGATCTACTAATTCTGTTTGTATAGAGAGTCAAAGTGCAAATAAAATCACAAGAGTATTATTATTCTAAAATAATTAATAACTAGTATTGTTGTCTTAAAAATTTAATAAATATACTATATACAAATTGGAAAATGATTTGTCTCCCTAAAAAAGCCTCCCCTAATCTCCTTAATGTCCTGTTAGGTTTTTATTGTTGGCAATCCCGTTAACTCTTTTGAGTTGTAATTTTATTCGCATTTTTATTTCAGTGAGGCTATGAGTTTATTAGATGCGAATCCAACCCGAATCGAGCCTTTGCAGAGAAGTTTGTGATGTCAATACTTTCAAAATTGCCACTTTCTTTGATTATTACGGGGTCGATTTGCCGGTCACTTCGTCAAGCAAAATTGAAAATTGCATTGAAAATTGCTTGTCTGCCATTGGTCGCTCGAGCCAAGAAGAGCTCGCTCGAGCGAAGGTTTGCTCGCTCGATCCAAGGAATGCTCGCTCGAGCCAAGAAAGCCTCGCTCGAGCGAGCCTCGAATCCGGATTTTTCAAAGAGTTGGTTTTCTTCAAAAGCAGATTTCTTTTGGTGTTCTACAAGAAGTTGGATTTCTTCCAAGACAAGCATTATTTTGGTTCTTTATAAGTAGTTGGTTTTCTCCCAAAACTAGACTACTCATTAATTATTCCTCCAGATCTTCTTTTTGGTCCTTAAAGGTTTATATCTGGGGATATTTTATTTTTCTTTGATGTCTTATTGAGTATTCAACTCATGATCTGAAAAGGCTACATCAAAGGTTTTGTTTGTTACACAAGAGAGTTGTTCTTCGATTGTGGATTCTCAAGAATTGATGCAAGCCGGTGGTGGAATCCGGAGTGGCTCATCAGAAAGACAATTCCGTGGTGAAGATGGGGTTGGAAGAGGCACATAGAGGTTGGTTCAATTAGGCGTTGTGGATTCGCTAGATAATTGAGAGTGATACCTGTGTAATTCCTTTATATCTTCTTAGTGGATTGTTCTGGTGGCTGTGGCCGTGGTTTTTTTATCACAATTGGAAGGTGTCCAATTGTGGTTTTTCCACGTAAAATCTTTGTGTCTCTTTCTCTTGATTGTTTGATTGGGATTTTTATATTCTGCTTAAAATTGATACATAATCACAAATCAACATCTAGGAGGTTTCTAGTTTTTTCATGTCCAAAACGACGTCGTTTTAGGTTTTTTTTTTTGTTTTTTGTTTTTTTTTTGGCCTTGGTTTGAAATTTAGGGGGATTAGGGGGCCAAAAATTAGGGGGATGTAGCACAGCCCATACAAATTATAACAGAGCAATGATTCATCCCTCCTTTTCCCCCCACCCCCTTTGACCCCCTCTCTCTCTCATGGGTTACATTTTCTTTTTCTTTTTCTTTTTTTTCCTGCTCCTCCAATCACCACCCATCACGTGGCAAAGGAGGTGAGGGGGTGACCTCCAAAAGGGAGTCTCAAGCATTATTCATTATAACATCACTCTCTTTACTTTTTAAAAATTTATTTGATGGTCTTAGGGTACGGTAACGTGGTGCTCCAAACATATTTTAATTGGGGGAGAAGATGTGATTTACAATTTTAAGTTGGATAATTAGAAAACAATAAAGGGCACAATGTATAATGATTTGTAAGAAGTAGAAACAAAACCACCAAATAATATATTAAAAAATTAAAAAATTAATTAAAATAATCAATTTCAAATAATTTCTTTTTAGCAGTCGAACAATCTTTTCTCCTTGACGCCATCGTGACCGCTCACGAAATCCAATGGCTCTGAGGCCATCACATCCTCCAGATCATGCAAACTCTTCAAATCAAACCCCATCATTTAAACAACAAAAAAAAAAATCATTTCAAATGTGCTAAATTAACCATCATTTCTTTGCTAAAAGACACCACTATCCCTTCATCAATTCTTGGATAAATTATAAATATAACTGCAAACGAATTGAATTGTTCAAAAATAATTTTGAATTCAATTTTTAGGCTCGTTTATTAATCGAGTCCAGTTTTAGTAATCCTAAACTCGGTTCGATAAGGCTCATAAATATAAAAATAAATAAATATTTATTTATTTTTAATAATATATTAAATAATTTTTCAATAATCTATTTTATTTTTTTATTTATATTTAGTGTTTGTATAAATTTACATATTTGATTGATAAAATTTATTATTAATATAAGTATTATTATATATTCTACTCATAATTTTGTATTTTTTTTAATCTTAATAAGTAAATTAATTTAAATTTATTCTTTTTTCAAGCTCAAGCTCGAATTTCGCCCGTTTATGTAATCGAGCAAGATCAAGCCAAACTCGAGTTCAACAAATATTTGACGAACTGAACTTGAGCTCAATTTTTGAAGCTCGACTACAGCTCGACTGAACCTCGAGTTTGACTAATTCTTAATAAACGAGTTTGAACATTCAAAAACTCAATTTGGCTCGGCTCGTTTACAGCCTTAATTATAAATATATTTTTTGAGATTTACTTAAAATATGATTTATTCCTTATAATTTAAAAATTACATTCTACCCCCTTGAAGTTTCTCATTTTATAACAAATGACCATTTTTATTAATAAATTATCAAATCAATTACTCCATCCATCTCAAAATGTTAGTCATTTATTTTGTTTTTCGTTATCCCAAAAAATTAGTTCATTTTTAAAAATTAAAAAAAAATTAGTTCATTTTTAAAAATTAAAAACTAAAATAATATGAATTTTTTTATTTTGTCCTTTGTGACAATTGATGTTTCCAAGAAAAAGGTTAAAGCGTAATTTTGAAAATTTAATATTTTTGAAATGTAATAATTCTACTATAAAATATATATATATATATGTATATATATTAAATTCCTTAGAAGAGACTAACCTTTAGGATGAAAAGAGTAACAATTTTTAATGATGTCATAAATTTATTTTAATTAATAATTTAATTAATTTTATCATTATACAGCAATTAAGAATTTTATTTTTTTAGTTAATTTTATTAAATAAAATTTTTTGATAAGAAAATATTTATAGTTTTCTAAATCACAAGACAATTCATATTTTGGCTTGGTTTGGGAACTCGGCTAAAAGTTAATTTTTGGCTTTTAACCTATTTGAGGTTATATTATCTCTTTATTTTTTACATATTTTTTTTAAATACCAAAAAATTAATTTTTAATCAACTTTCTAAAATAAACCTTTATATAAATTTTAGGATAAATTATACGTACATCCCTAAGGTTTGCACTTAAAACAAATTTTTCCTCCACCTTTCAAAAACTCCACTGACCCCCCTTGTCAGTGTTTGACTGCTAACAAAACTAACAGAAAAGATGAAAGGTTAGTTTGGAATATGAATTGATTTTTTAATTATTTTAATTTAAGATTAAAAAATTTTATTTGTGATAAATTTTTTAGGTTTTTGACTTTAGATGATTATAATTTGAATGTAATATTTTATATTATTGAACGAAAGAATTTTTTTTTTTTTTTTCTTTGGTTGATTATTTTAATCAAATAACCTCATTTTAAATTATGTGGCAACACACTAATACGAAAAAGACATTAATGACTCTTCCATTTTTGTCCTCCATACTATTTCTCAATCAGCAATACTAGGTATTATGAAAAATCTTTCATTAAAATAATCATGAAAGTTTTATGATTCTTAGATTACACTTAGAATAAAGCACCACACACTAATCAAGGTAATCCAAGGATCATAAATTTTTCATGAAATTTTTTTCATGATCCCTAACTTTTCTCGAAAATAAAATCTCAAACAACCGACTTTGACTTATTTTGAAAAAATAATTATAATCAATTTTTTAGTAAAAACCTGTTTATAAGTAGTTTATAAATAATTTTTTTGTGAGAGAGGAAATGAGTTATAATGTGAGAAGTGGATTATAACCCACTCTCAAAATAGGACTTTCTCTCATTCCTTCATCTTCTCCAATCCAACCATCAGCACACTTGATCGCCTCAAAACACGTCAACACTAACACTGTTTTAAGACAAGATAAATTGGCGCCGATGCTGTGAGCGTTTGCTCTGTAGCGGTGGGTATGATTTTGTACGTAATTTCATGCGATTTGAGTATGATTTTGTGTAATTTTTTAAGTCTGATTTGTGTGGTTTGTGTTGGTGATGGGTGGAGGTGGAAAGTGATTCAGGACAGGAGGGTGATGGTGGTGGACAGGCGCAAAAGCATAAGCTTCCCATCGGATAAGAGCTGCTCTGTGATCCCATAGCCATAGCCATCCCCATCATCTCATCTGTGTGAACCCACCCACCGATACTCAATCCTATATATCACAGCACTACTTGGATTTCTGTGAACCATCAAACACAAATCGCACCACTTTACCATAAATTGTAGTTGGTTTATTTATTTATTTATTTATTAAGGCTTCTTGAATCTTCACGATTTTTTTTAATTCTAATTTTCATTCATATATTTAACTAGAGCTACCTTACTTTCATTACTTATGAGAAAGAATATGTTTTAATTTAATGGCCCTGTACAATGGGTTTGTTTACCATGTTGGAATCCGGATCGTCGGTCGCCTTTTCCTATCGTTATTTCTTGCCACCCCCAAAACGACGTCGTTTTGGGGGCAAATTTTCAAAAAAAAAAACGAGGAAGAGGGAGGAAGAAGAGGAAGATGGAGGAAGGAGGGAGGACGGAGGAGGAGGAAGTGGAGGAGGAGGAGGAAGGGAAGGGCTGGACTGGAGGGGGCCATAAATACAGGGGGAGGAGGAAGAGGAGGAGGCGGAGGCGACGATGGTCGCAGTGGCGCGAACAGAGCGATAGGCGGCGAGGCGGCGAGGCGAGCTGCTGCGACGGAGCTTCCTCCTCCTCCTCCTCCTCCCTCCTCCCTCCCTCCCTCTTTCTCTCCTTCCTCCCTCTTCCTCTGCATTTTTTTTTTTTTGAAAATTTGCTTTCAAAACGACGTCATTTTGGGGGCGGCAGGAAATGGCGATAGGGAAAGGCGACCGACGATCCAGATTCACATGTTGGTGGTTTGTGTTTTCTGGGTTTGCAGTATCAATTTGTTATACACATATCTATATAAACATGATTATAGGCAGATGTGTGCTGGTAAAATGAGTTATATGTTTCTCTATTTTGTCTGTCTAATTTATATTCTCATTTACCCCACTGACCAATAAATTTTTGTTTAGTTTAATGAGTAATAAATTGTGAAGATATTTTTATTTGTGTGGGTGTGGGTGTGGGTGTGAATTGTGATCAATCAGCTACATTGGCAAAAAGGTAAGGTAGTGGAGGTGATGCTATGGTTGTGATGGTGGAAGGAAGTGAAGAAAGCAGGAAACGATGTCATGGTTTTTTTGGCGGATCCGGTTAGATGTGATTATTAGTGAAGGGATAGTTAGTAAAGAGATTATTAATGTAGAGATTAAGTAAAAATGTGTTTGTTTTGATGATAGTGTGAGAGATTGTTAGTGAGGAAATTAAGTGAAAATGTGTTTGTTTTGATGATAGTGTAAGAGATGATTAGTGATGAGATTATTAAATTATTTTTATATAAAATAAATAAAAAAAATTATTTCTATATTAAAAAAAAGGAAAATTTACCTATAAATCCTATTTTATGAAAAGTTGAACCATTTAGTCCTAAAAATTTTCTTATGCACCGTTTAGTCCCACTACCTACATCAGTAACATCAACAACATCATCAACATCATCAAAACATTATCCATCAAACATCAAACATCAGACATAAAACATTATGGTTCAACTTTTCAGAAAATAGAATTTATGGGTAAATTTTCCATTAACATCATCAAAACATTATCTATCAAACATCAAACATCAAACATCAGACATAAAACATTATTCTTCAACATTAAACATTAAACATTAAACATCATCATCAACATTATACATTAAACATTAAATATCATCAAACATTATTCATCATCAACATTAAACATTAAACATCATGGCAAGGGATCTGATATGAAATTCTCATCATCAACCCATCGCTATAGTTACATATAACTAGGACTCTCTTTGAGAAAAGAAAAAAAAAAAAAACCACAGTTGGTTCTTTGCTTCCTTCTTCAGAACAACCGTTATACTAATTACCCATTACTCCAAAACCACGATTTAGGGTTTTTCTCTCACACACCAGATCTCTCTCTCTCTCTATATATATAATATCGTGATTTGTTTCTGATTGGTACTGGGTCAGATTGGGTTTTTGTTGTTGAGGGCATATTTTGATTTTGTGTTGTTTGGATTGATGGAAAAATCGGATCTTGTTGACAATTGTTGGGAGGAGTTGAGGAAGAAAATGGGTTTGGAAAAGGGATGTGGATCGAATGTGAAGCGTGATAATGAAGGATTAGGGTTAGGGTTTGTTCGGTACACGAGGTCGATAAATGGGAAAAGGATTGCTTTATCGGGCAATATGGAGGTTGATTCCACGGTGACAACACCCAGAATGAAGAAACCACGCAGTGAGAAAATGATGAGTTTTGACAAGTCTCTGCTTGAAGCCCTCCTCAGGACATTCTGGTTAGTACCAAATATTTGATTAATTCAACTTAGAAATCTGTTTATGTAACTGGGTTTTGTGGGCAATGTTGATCATGGCGTTGATGTTGCAGATGCTGATGTTGTGATGTTGCAGATGTTGATGTTCACCATTTTTCTCTCCGATCCAATGTTAACAATGTGAATCTGATGTTTTGATGTTTGAATCTGATGAATCTGATAAAGATTATCAAAAACTCAAAATCCGTTTGATGTTGTTGAAGTTGTAGTTGATGTGGATGAGGTTCAATGGTCATTAACATTGGGATAGGACCTAATTAAGTCCGTACTGTCTAGTCTACCTGTGTATTTTCTATCCATCTTTAAAATACCGGTGTGTGTTGCAAAAACTGTTCAAAGGATTCAATCTAACTTCTTGTGGGGAGGTTCTGAAACCCAAAGGAAAATTCATTTAGTTAAATGGAAGGAGGTGTGTAAAAGTAAAGCCCAAGGGGGGTTGGGTGTGAGAAGTCTCAGTGATGTCAATGTGTGTTTATTAATAAAATGGTGGTGGAGGAATGGTTGAGAGCATCAGTCATTATGGAAAATGGTGGTATGTAGTAGATATGGTGGTTTGGGAGGCAGGTGGAAACTAGAACCAGTGTCAAGTGCAATGGTATCTACAGTGTGGAAAGATATTGCATCTTTAGCCTCGTCAAACAGTGTAGTGACTGAATTTTTCTCCCAAAATTTCAGGATTATTATGGGAAATGGAGAGAGGATACATTTTTGGAAGGATAGGTGGTTCAATGATATAAGTCTTAGGGATGAGTTTCCTAGATTGTTTAGTTTATCAGTGAAAAAGGAAGGTTCTTTGCAGTTTTTCTATCAACGGAAAGGGCAGGGTAGTGATTGGAAGCTGGCATTTAGAAGATCACTCTTAGCTTGGGAGGAGGAGGAAGTTCAAAGGCTCAATGTATTATTAGCAGAGGCTCCAAATTTAAACCCTATGACTGTGGATAACTGTTGGTGGAGGGCTAATAGTTCAGGAATGTTCTCTGTGGCTTCAGTATGGAAATGGTTGGAGTTAACGAATGGATCCATGATTAGCATCTCAAAGTTCCTATGCAGAAATGCTGCACCCCCAAAGGCTCAGTTCTTCAGTTGGCTAGCTTGGAAAGGGAGAATAAAAACCTCAGAATTTATGAATAGGATTGGAGCCCTACGTGCCAATGTCAGCTCCCTATGTGTGTTTTGCAAAGAAGAGGTAGAAACCATTAATCATGTGTTGCTTTTATGCCCTTTGGTTTGGCAATTATGGTCTGAGTTGGTTAATTGGTGGGAGGTTCAGTGGGTGACACCAGGTTCTGTGGAAGTTTTGCTCCAATGGTGGTCTGGTATGAAATTTAAAAAGAAGGAGTTCAATATATGGAAAGTTGTCCCGTTGGCCATGTTATGGTCCTTATGGAAACTAAGGAATGATTGTGTATTTAACAATGGCAATGTTGTGTTTGCACAGATGATGGAGCTCCTGAAAATTAGAATTGCACTATGGGTTAAGTCAAATGTCAAGGAAGTGAATTACTCAGTGCATGATATTGTGGCAAATTTGAAACAGGTGAGAGGTTGCATGACATAGGTCATTGTTTGCTCTGCTGCTGTTAATTGTTGGTCTGGTTGACTGCTTCTGCTGCATTGCTGCTGCTGGTGGAGTTTTCTGTAAAGGAAGGTGATCTGGACTACTTCATGAAGGCTGCTGAGAGGATATATGTTATAGGTCTGGTGCTTATGTTGTTGATCAGAGTCCCAGGGTAGCATCAGAGTGGCTGTGTATCTGCTGCTTTGGTGTATCTGTTGCTGTGCATTTGTTGCTATTTTCCATCATCAGTAAAGGATCCAATCCTTGGAGGCAAATCTGGGTTGCATGAAGCAAGGAGGTGCATGGATCCAATCCTTAGAGACACAACTGGGTTGCATCCATAATAAATACTGGTTGCTGTGATGGCTTTTTGGTGTCTCTTTCACTGGTTTTTTGAAACTGTTGAAGAATGCATTGGAGTGTTGCTGTCTGCTGGATTCCCCATCTGCTATGCTTGACTGTTTGTCCTGTTCTATCCTGTTTTGTCCTGCTTGTCATGCTAGTATGTTTGTTCTGAAGGATAATGCTGCTGTTGCTTGTTTATAATAATCTGCTAATCTGGACTACTTCATGGAGGCTGCTGTCTAGTGCTTATGTTGTTGCTCAGAGTCCCAGGGCAGCAACACAGTGATGGTATTTGTTGCTATCTGTTGCTGTGTATTTGTTGCTATTTTTTCATCATCAGTAAAGGATCCAATCCTTGGAGTCAAATCTGGGTTGCATGAAGCTGGGAGGTGCATACATCACTGGTTGCTGTGATGGTTTTTTGGAGTCTCTTTCACTGGTTTGTTGAAGCTGCTGAAGAATGCAGTGGTGTGTTGCTGTCTGCTAGTTTCCCCATCTGCTATGCTTGGCCTATTGGCTAATCTGATTTGCCTATTTCTACAGTTCTGTCTGGTGTGTCTAGCAGATTCAGGAGGTTGTGTTTGGTTTGTTTGTTTCTATCTGGGCTGCTCTGGTGTTGTTGTTCTATCTGCAGTGGCTGATGGCCTATCTGTGTGTTTGCTTCCTATCTTTCTTTTCTGTTTGTTCGGTTGGTTGCTCACCAACCTTGGTGGCGCTAGCAAATGATAGGTTGGGCTCCTTTGTGCCAACCTGGTTGGGATGATTGAGCTCAGTGTGATGCTCTTGCGCTCGCCTTACTTTATTGATGTTTTTATCTTGTACTTTGTACTATATTTTCATCAATAAAGCTTCTTTGCTTTGCCGATCAAAAAAAAATATTGGGATAGGACTTTACGGTTCATAAAAAAATTCATAGGACCAAATGGGTTACAAGATATAAATTTGGGATTTATTGGTGCATCCCCCTAAAAAAAATTAAAACAAATAGGTGCACTTGATAAAAAAAAAAAAAATTATATAAAATAGATTCAATTCACTCATTATTTTTTTAATCCTACTCAAAATTTAGCAAAGTTAATCTCCTTCTTAAAGGGGATTATTAAGCCTTTCATATTGTTAATCCTCCTCTCAAATCATCACCGAATGAGGTGTGAGTGGCACCCAAACCTATACTAATCCAATCCGGTCTCCTTCCCCGCTGAACAAATATGGCCTAGTGGTCATTGTGGATGTGGAGGTGGGCAGGGACGGTGGCTGTTGTAGTTTTGTAGTGGTTGTCGCCCTGGTAAAAGTGGCAGCGGAAGGAGAGGAAGGTTGAAAGGAAAGTGGTCTTTTGATTACCTTGACTGAGATTCAGGAATCAGGAATAAATTTATTCCAGAAGGAAAAAATGCATGAGGGTGAAGGTGGCGTTTGAAAAAAATTAACTGCTGACATACAAAAAACTGTTAGTCAACTGTTAATTTGACTAACAAAAGGGGCATATTGTAATGTAATGCAAATTTAACCTTTAGGAAAGAAATGTAATTTTCAAGACTTCAAGAATATTAATGTATTAAGAGCAAATCTCAAAAAGTATCAGTGAAATTTATCTTAAATTTTAAATTTTAAAGAGGGTGTTATAATTTATCCTCAAATCTAATTCAAAATTAACCAAATAAGGTGGTTTTTGATATTTTAAAAGAGTATATCCTTGGGCAAAATCATGTTTGGTTTGAGATGTTTTAAATATGTATATTTTTTGGTTTTTTATAAAAAGATGTATAAAAAAATAAATAAAAAATTTGATTGATATAATTCAAAAAAAATAAAAAATAAATAAATAAAAAGATAAATTTATTTGATATATGCCAAATAAGGGTAAAAGTTAAAAAGGTTAAAGGTAAATAGGAGGGACTGCGGTCCCATCGATTTTGACCGGAATATCTTTAAATTCTCAACAAAATCTTCTTAATTAAACAAATAATTTAAAAAGTGTTATTCACATTTATTGTTTTATAAAGGAGGAATATCAACAAAAACAAAAATAAAAAACAAAAATAAAAACAAAAAATTATGTAAGAGATTAAATGATTCAACATCGATTTTGAAAGAGTTTAAATTTAGTAGACTTATTTTAGAATTTAATTTGATGATCTAAATTATTTACTTCTCAAGAATTATGGAATAAAATATTTATGTAAAAAATTAAGAAGATCGAATATCGATAAATATATGTATGAATCACATCTATTTTAAAAAATAAACAATAATTATAATTTAAAAAATATTTATTATTTTTTTAATACAAATCTGATTTATATATGAAAATCCTAATAAAAATAATACATTATATGTACTTCTAATTATGTCATTTTCTCCTTTAATTATGATTAATTTTCTTCTTTAATTATGACATTATTTTAGTTATGACTCATGGGTTCTTTAATTATGCCTCATGTTATATTTTAGTTATGACATTTTTTCTTTGAAGTTATGATTCTAAAAGTTGAAATTATGTTTTTTTATTTTTAGTTATAAGGTACATATAGTGCATACTCTTTGAAGGAAGATGGGGTCCCTACTGTGACGAGGGCATAGCAGGCCTTACTATGTGGTCAAATGAGTCCATTTTTGTAGCTCGTTTTGATAATCCAAACAGTTCATATTTTATAATACATTGAGCGTAACTTACTTGTAAAAAATCAAGTTGATTGGACATCATTAACTATTTCATCGAATAGCATTTGTATCTACAAAAATAAATGACAATTGTGATTTGAAGTTTAAAAATGAATAAAATTTTGAGTAGATGAAAGGGTTAAAGATATACGATTAATTTGATTTTTTACAGGCATATTATATTCTATGTATTCTAAAATGTGAACGGTTTGAATCATCAAAATGGGTCTCGAAATGAGCTAATTTGGCTGCACAATAGTGCGTATTGTGCTAGGTGCACAGTAAGGACCCCGATTCCTTATTTGAAGGGTGTGCACCATAGTGTTTCACTTTATATATAAGTATTTATATTTGATCATTTTAATTTTTTTACATAAATATCCTATTCAATAAGTTCTAAAAAATAAATGATTCATATTGTCTTCAAAATAAACCCATCAGACCCAAGCACTCTCGAATTGAGATGACCAAATTAAAAAAGGTAAACGCGTGCACGTGCACACCTTTTTATACCTTATTACTAAAAAGAAAAATAGCATAGTTTCAATTTTTTAAATTATAACTAAAAAAAATATCATAATTAAAAATAATATGAAACATAATTAAAATAATATCAAATTTAAAATAAAATAAAAAATTAATCATATCTAGTACATCATTTTTTTTAAGGAAGTGTATATTAAAATCTTCTTTTTAAAATATATAAACCCTCAATGTTTCTATAAATTACAACACTGTTACTTCATCAGTTTCTTCCAAAAATGTTCGTCCATTTTCTCCTCCGTTTTAAGCTTTACACAAACAAACACAACAACAACAATGAACAACCAAATCTTACAACAAAACACTTCATTCTCTACAATTCCCAATATGTTTCTCTTCAAACCCACCAACAATTCCCTCATTCTCAACGAATTCCCACACTTGTACTCACAACCCCGTCTTTCCGCTTCCTCTCCCTCATTCCGTCCGGTACCACCATCCCAAGTCCCGTACCGGCCGATAAACCGTGTGATGTTTCGGTTTCGGACAGTGATTTTGAACCCGAAACCCCTCCGGTTCTCGAAGGAATCGCTGCAGTTTTAGGCGAACAAGTCCTGTATGGAGACAATCCAAAAAAGATAAGTTGTTTGGGTGGCGAGAAATGTAGCGAAGGCGGAGAGAAGAAGAGAGTAGCGGTGGGGGTGGAGAAGAAGAAGAAGAAGGAGAAGACTAAAGTGTCGGCGGCTGCAGCGGCGGTGAGTTCAAGGGGTCAGTTATTCAGTTGGAGTAGTATAAACTGATGGGGATGTGTGTGCATTTCTGGTAGCTGGTGCATGAACTTGCATGGAAGAAGCACCGGCTTTTGTGGTTGTATTTAGATGTTCAGCAATACTAATACTAGATATCATGAAAAAAATTTCATAAAAATAATTATAAAAATTTTGTGATCTTTAGATTGCACTTAGAATAAAATACTACACACTAATCAAGATAATTTAAAGATCATAATTCTTTCATAATCATTCTTATGAAAATTTTTTCATCATGCCTAACTTTTCTCTTTGTTAGTTATGGCACAAGACCAAGCCTGACTCCTAGTGGGATGAGTTGGATGCATGGTCAGGTTCACTTCTTACGTGTGCACATTATTTATTAATGATGTCGTGATATCACCAATATATTAAATTTTTATTAGAGTTAAAAATAAAATTTAGTAAAATGAATTAATAATTATCTCTATACATGTGTATTTACTCCTTCAAATTTTAACCCTCACTATTTCACACACACGTGACGGGTAATGATTGGAGGAAAAAAAAAAAATGACCAATCAAAAAAAAAAAAAGGAGTCAAAAGAAGGTGGGAGAAAGGAGATCCCAATCTTTATTCTATGTGAGAGTGGAATAAGTTAAACAAAATAGTTACTAATACTATAATTAAATAATAATATTATGTGTCAACATACCATTTATATTGAATATTTGCTCGAGCTAGGGTGATAAAAGTTTATGAGAAAAAGTTTTAGTAGACGTAATTTAATTATAAAATTTGACACTATTCTCTTATCTACTGTGAGAAACACAAGTCTCTCATCTATTATAATAGAATCATATTTAATTTTATGATTGAATTTTATGCAGGTATAAAAGTCTCTCATCCAATGTAAAAAAATTGGGTGGTGATTCATCCCACTAATTTTTTGACCACTAATAGCACTAATGGATTAAAAAAAAAAAAAACAAACAAACAAACAAACTCAAACCAAAACATCACATCACTTTGGTGGGACCCCCTGTACCACATCATTAGTGATGCTTTAGTGCTCCCAATTTAGAGCTCTAAAACATTATTGAAAAAAATTATATCCAATTATATTATTGAAATTTGTGCCCGTATAGAACAACCTAAGCATAGATTGTGGAAGCTGACATTACGGTAATAAATCTTATGTTGACTCTCTCTCTCTCACACAGTTCAGTGTGGGGCGTTTTAAGAAGTTGATAAAAAATTAATTTTTAATTTATTTTGTCTTTTTATGTATAAATTATATGAGAGGTAATATGACTTAAAATAAGTAAAAAATTAAAAGTAAACTTTTTATCAACTTTCTAAAAGAATTCTGTGTTCATATGTGTTGGATTTGAAGCGTAGACAAAGAAGAAAAGTAGGTGTTTAGGCGTTTTTTTTTTGTGACTACGGATTTACTTTTTCAATAATTTTTTGGATCAACAATCCAGTGAATTTCCCATGTTTCATCCACATTCAATCCATTTTTTTTAATACCTTAATAAAATGTGCCCTATCGGTAGATTATTCAAAAAATCAGGTTTAATGTGCTAACTGTGGACCTCACCCACTGTGATGTAATGTTTTGATCTTAATTTTTTTTTTCTCCTTGCCATGTCATTAATGCTCTATTAAAGTATCCAAATTAGTACTCTGAATCATTACTAATGCAAAAAATATATTAATTTTGTAATCCCGTCTTTGTCAACCACTTTCTGTCAAATTCTGGTCACATGAATTGCACAATAATCAATTTCAGACCAAAGGGTTGGATAAAGAAAAAAGAAAAGAAAAAAAAGAATGAATGTACTGTTTTCTTACTGAATGTGATGTCCAAATTTGAGTCTCACTACTGTAAAATACAGTTCTTTTCAAGCTTATAATTGCAGAAGTTAGAAAAGATGCACGTAGACTTACCACCAGATATGAAGAGGCTGACAAAAGCATAACCTTACACCTGTCCTCAAATTTTTATTGAAGCAGCGCACAATCAATTTATAGTCACCATTCCCTGCTGCATTATCAAAATTCCACCAAACATTTTGCTCCATCCACAGCAATTTTGATGCACCGTCGCACCACTTACAACAATTCACTGTACTTATCTCAATAACAACAATGATGACATTTACATTACTACTACTATTACTACTACTACTACTGCTGCTGGGGATGAGGTATCCTCAGCAAAGGGGGTGTGATAATTTCACATCACCAAGTTGAGCCAAGACACCCACCAAACACTGTCAAAGCTCTCAGGCTTTCAGGCAAGTGATTCAAAGGTTTCATTACCCCTCTTCTTGCATTCACAAAGCCAAATTTTGTACAAAATTATGAAACATCAAAGCAAGCAAGCAAGCGTGGTACAAAAAAAGGAACGAATGAAATTAAAATAGTTGTTAACCAAAGGTACCCAACATCTGATCATCTATGTAAATATTATACAACTTTAACTGTAAATTACTCTTCGAAAAGGGACTAGAAGGAATGAGGATGCGACTCATCTAATAGGTTAAATAGGATCTCTAAGCTACCCTCAGTACCTCCATGAGTGAAAAGACAGAGAAAAAACACTTCACTTTCTGTTCAGGAAGCGGTAAAGGTAAAGTTGTTCTTTTGTAATTACAGTTTAAACAGTTCACCCTACAACAAGGTCAGCACTTATTCAACTATACTGCTATTCATCTGGAAAACTGGTTATGAGTATATGCTTGATCGGTCTTAGTTAACTCCAAGTAAGGCCTCGGAGTTTGCATCCTCAAGAGAGAGATTTAGATCAGGAACAACAAAATTATTCTCCCAATTCATTACCTCCTGCTGCAGCTTGGATGAACCATTCAGCATAGCAGGTTGTTGCTTAGCATCATGGTTATCAATTTTTACATCTGGTGGCAAGATTGACGGAATTGGGTCACAAGATGCTGCTGCTATTTGCTGTATTGGATTGGGGATTGCTTCTTCAGATGCAACTGTTGCAACTCCTTTCACCGCCGAATGTGATGCCAAATCAAGCTGTAATAGAAGTATTCAATGCAGTGACTTAGATGTTAATTCGTAAAACAGTGAACAACTGCAGATGGAAATACTTTTAGTTGAATGGGAAGAAACCACATTGATTGTATGGAATGCCTAAATGTTTTGCAGCAGAAAAGCTGAGGGACAAAGCCAAAGCTTCTTTCTCAGTTATTGCTGACCCAAAATACTAACAACCAACTAGGGCTAGCTCAGGTAGCCTGAATCCTTGCACCTTGCCATGAGATCAAGCGTTCAAGTCTTATCACGAAGCATAACTAATCGTTGCCTGAACATCCTAAGATACAGACCCCCCAACTCAAGTGTGTGTCATGTCAGAGCAATCAGTAGAACACAAAATATATACACACTAACATGACAGGGTAATGCTACAATACATACCCCTCAAAAAGAAGCGTACCATATGCAAGTTATGACACTTTGTGCTGATGACTAGAGCAATTAGTAGAACACATATATATACACACTAACATAACAGGGTAATGCTAAAATGCACACCCTTAAAAGGGGTTTACCATATGCAAGTTATGATACTACAAAGTGTCATAACTAAATCACTTTCTATTATAATTTAATAGATCATAACCAAAGACTTCTTCTATCATAACTAAAATTACAACCACAATAGATCATAATTAAGTCATTACTAACACCATAATGAGTCATAACCAAGTCACAACCAATATAATGGGTCATAACCAAAGGCCACAAAGGTTATAACTGGGGCATATGATACACACTTTTTTCAAGCTATGTATCATAGAATTTCCCATATATATCCTTGTATTTGTTTCCACTGATACAAAAATTGTCACATGCATGATCCTTACTTTAACTACATGCAACATGTGATATCTGTCCGAACAAAAACTGGTCTAAGAAGACAAGATAATGCATCTTATTAGGGACTACTACTTTGATACTATTCTTTTGATTACTTCAATGATCATTCATTTTGATGACTCTAATTAAAACTACAGAAATAATCAAGCAGAGGAAGCATTAAGTCCACTTATATATCTATAGGAAAATGCTATACATACACGAATTTCTTACCTGAGGTCACATTAATAAATACATATCAGACCCGTGCCCATCAGTGCCAGATGCAGAAATACTGTTAAAAGTAGGCCGAACCATATACGCAAACTACAAAATTTATGTAAACACATTTTTACTGAAGTTTTGTATGTATGTTTGTACTAAAATATTTACTTTTACAAGCATAAAAATTAAACATTATCATTATCATTAAATTTGTAAATAAAATTTTCAATCAATAGACATTTACAAGACAAAAAGTACTAAGAAAAGATTTTATAAAATATTTTACGAAAAAAAACGAAACAAAACAAAACAAAACAAAACAAAAAAAGATCAAAATATAATAACAAATATGATGTAAGCACTTTTTCCACATTGATCACTATTACATTGAGTCGTAATTAACATCAATTATATCCATAACCGAAGATCATTTTGATTGCAATCAAAACCACCATAATGAATCGTAATGCACATCACTTTGAAACATAATTAAACATCATAATAGGATGTAACTATTTATTATTTATAACTAACATTAATTTACACTAAAATTTAACTATGGTATATATAATGTGTATTATAACATGACTTTAGCTAAAGGCTTCAAATAAATTGAAACTTAGTGGGGGAAAATGTTAGGACTTGGGGCCGACATTTACAAACAAATATAGTATATAAATTAGTATTTTTGAAATAGATGCAGAGGCCATGGGGTCCCCCCAGCCACCCCCTGCATCTGCCATGCCTTTGTATCTAATGGTAAGAAAATTGAATGAGAAATCCATTTATGTAGAACATTAATCATATCTGTATATGCAAATAAACCACATAAACAAAAAGGAAAGAAGAGAAAACATAGGAACCATTTGTGAACTAATTCTATTTTGAAACTTTTATTTGTCAGGAGCCTACTGTTTAGCTTCATTTGGCAATTAATTTACAAATTTAGACCAAAAACTATAGTTGTTAACAAAATATTTTGAAATTTTGCTTTTGATTGCATACCTTCTTCACATAACATTGTAACACTTGACTATTTGAGAAAAGTCATTTGATGGATTAAAATACGAAAATGAACTTGTGCTTACCGTTGGATAGTTGATGCTTGATAATTTATAAGACGGGTCAGATAGTACACTGTGATCTAAGTAAAATATCTGATGTTCTTGCTATGTACCAAAGGAAAAAATCCAAGATCATTTTTGATTGCTTGGTCAAGTTTATTGACAAAAGCAATGGATGATCATGGTACTATTTAGCATCCTACAACACAATAAAATTTAAGGGTAGAGGACAAGTCATCACAGAGCCATGTGCTCTTCTCTTCACAGCCACAAAAGCCTAGAGGTGGCAAAATGAAGAGAGGAAAAATTGGTGAGTCATCTCCGTCAAGGGTTCTATATATGGGGCTGGTTCCTGCCTTCTCTGACAAATTTCTGAAGATACTACTTACCAAGCCCCATAGAAAAAAATGATAAGGTAGAAGAAGACTTGGTTCATGAGACAGACATGACAAACAGCAAGTAATTTAATTTAATCAGAGGACAGACAATTTATAGATATCGATAACGTAATCGTCTATCAGCCAACCCTCCAAAAACAATTCCTTTGTGTACCAAAATAGGCATCTCTTCGGCATACCATAGTCCAAATAGAAGACTCATAGCAATGCTTGAACTAGTCAGGATCCCAATTCAGACAATACTAACGAAAAAAGTTGAACAGCCAAAAGTTAATTCATGCAACCATTTATGCACGCGCTTACTAAAAATGGACTAGATGATGTTAAGGAATGATATTTCTCCATTAATGAGTATTCATGATGTTTTGACTACCTCTGTGAGGCTGAAATGATATGCTACATGGCTGCCAGTCTGTTAAAAGGTCACAAAGTGTCAAATTCAGAATCTATAAACATTGATATCCAAATCACTATTTACTTTTACGTCATGGTTGACATATCCAATGCTTAATGTGGATGGAAAGGGGCGAATTGTCTGAGGAGTGCCCTCTATGAAGATGGTAGGCAGTAGTATGGTTGGAGACAACCAGTGGTAGGAGATGAGAGAACCTAGGACTGCCACTAGTAGAGAGTATGATTGATCAAATACCCGGCAGGACCAACAAACCTGTCCGATCCGAACACTAATGTTCAATTTCGAGTTTTACTTCAGTCAGCTGCAGGTAAAGCAGGTCAATTTTCACAAGTTAATGGTTGGGTGACAGGTTTTGGTTCAAAACACCCGCATCACCCAACCTGATCGATATGATATATTTAATACCTCATCTCCACATGTCTTATTTTTATTAGTGCTCACATATTACATTTATCCTAACCTAGGGTTGTTCACAACCTCTACCTCTTCTCATTAACAAAGAATTGTACCTCTCTTTCTCACTCTTCCATTAAATGTCTCTCTCTTCCACGACATTCAGTACGGTGTCTCTCTCACACACTCTTCAATTTACCTTCCAAAAAACAAACCCCGTCCCTCTTCAATCCCTACCCCCCCGGCCGATTCTTCAATCTCCCTCCCAAAAACTTTAATGGTGTTTGTTGGTAATCGACTATGGTAGATCGACAGTGGCATTGACCCACGGTGGTGGTGGCACTAATCAATGGCAATGGCATTGAATGATGGTGAGTCTCCCATCTCTCTTTTGTCCCTTTATGTTTCTCTTTGAGATCTATATGCATGTTTGAATCACATTTGTTTCAATATCTCTACTCTCTCTTGAATCTGAACCCCCAACTCTCTCATTTGTATGTATGTTTGAATCAAAACCACAATTTGAATTGTGCATCCAACACCAACCGAACTGAACCAACGGCAAAACCAAATGGTTTGACTCAGTTGATTTCGAAAAGCAAGTCGATCGACAATAGGTGACCATTTTTCCAACCTAATGCATTCGGTTCAATTGACGGTTTGAGGGTAAACCTAATTTGAACCGATCCGTGAACACCCCTAGTAGTGACAAAGGATGGTAGAGGAGCACCAAGGAGCTGGAGAGAGAAGTAGGTGAACGAATTGCAAAAAATTTGTGTATTGTATTCATCTCAACTGAGGTATATATAGAAAATCATATACAAAATCATGGCTAATTACAAGCTTAAATATATGGTGTTCGGATCCTCTGAGTGGATTCCCTCTGCGATGTTCTTGTAGTGGAACAAAATGGCGTCATTTTGTTCAAAACGACGTCGTTTTGCTTAAGGAGCAAAACAAAAACCCAATAAGAAAAATGAGAAAGTAAAATGAAAGACAACAAAGAGAGAGAGAGACCACCGCTGGCCTTCCATTATCAACCCTTCTCTCGCCGGTGGTGGCCACCCCTTCCCCCACCCTTCCAAAAAAAGAATAGCAAAACGAAAAGAGAGACTTGACAAGCATCTTCATCAAGTTTCAATTTCAGAACCATATGACAACAAAGAGAGAGAGACCACCGCTGGCCTTCCATCATCAACCCTTCTCTCGCCAGTGGTGGCCACCCTTTCTCCCACCCTTCCAAAAAAAGAATTGCAAAATGAAGGAGAGACTTGAGAAGCATCTTCATCAAGTTTCAATTTCAGAACCATCATTTAGGGAAGAGAGAGAGAGAGAGAGAGATGGAACGTGGAGGTAATGGAGGCTTCCATGGATACCGCAAACCCCACAAACATCCTCTAGTAGGTAATAAGTATAAAAAAATTTCTCTATAATCTGTCTCTTCCATAAACAAATCCTAACCCTAAACCAAAATATTTAGTTGCATTCTACATATATATATATATGTTAAAAAAAAAAAATGAAACGACAATGAAAAGGAAGAGACACCACCACTAGTCTTCCATCATCAACCCCACCCTTGCCGATGGCAGCCACCCCTTCCCCTACCCTCTTTCGGTCACCCACCACAATCCCTCCCACCCTCCCCCCCCCAAAAAAAAAAAAAAAAAAAAAAGAATAAAGAGATTGTCGACGAAGGGGTTGGGAGTGGAGGGGCATTGTCGACGAAGAGGCAAAAGGGCGATTCCACTCTAATGGTGGCGAATGGAGGCGGAGAGGTGGGAGAAAGGATAGGGTGACTGGAGAAAGCTGGGGGATGTGGTGGGTGACCAAAGGCACATAGGAAGTGACTAGCATGTTGGCGCGGATAGGGGCCGGGGTGGCCGTTGTCGGCGAGGATGGGGTTGATGATGGTAGACCGACGGTTGTCTCTCTCTCTCTCTCTCTCTCTCTCTCTCTCTCTATGTTGTTGTTCTACCTTTTTAAAAAAAAAAATTTAATTTTAAGCCTTTAGTAAAACAACATCATTTTGATAAAAGCGATGTCGGGTTGTTCCACTATAGGAACATTGAAGAGGATCCAAATGCAAATATATGTATTGAAATCTTTCCAAAAATACAAAAGTCAAAGACAAGCTAATTATGGATGTTCTCTAACAATAGTCGATGATAACCTGCTCCTGTATGGAGCCCCTTTCCCTTTATATGTGGTAGGTAGCCATCTCAGTTAAGCACATGTGACGTGACCCACTTGGTTAGTGTTTTTCGATAGTGTTTTTCAATCATTGTCACCTGAATCGACAACTTCAGTTTGAAGAATATACCAATCGGACTTGTACCAACATTACTTCAAAATCGATTTCTTTTGGTTGTAGAAATCGACCAAGCTTCGGTCAATACTGCAACTCCGGGAAATGAAGAAGGGATTAGAGTTTTCAGAAAGGAAAAAGGTGAGGGTTTGGGGAAAGAAAGATCGAAGAGGGAGCGAGAAGGGGATGAGGATATTGGGGAAGGAATATTAGAGAGGGAGGGATGAGATGAGGGCTTCAAAAGAGGGCAATCAGAGGGGAAGGGGATGAGGGAGATGAAAAGGATCTTTAGGAGGCGGATCCCAAGGTTATCACACAACCATCTCCATCACAATCTTAGCACCATTTTCGTATGAGGAGATACAAAGAAGACAGAAGGTGAAAGGAGATAGAAGAAGAGAGATGAAGGCTATATGACAAAAGTGATGAGAAAGAGGAGTTACTGATGTAAGTAGGGATGTTCACGGGTTGAGTCAGTTGGGTTGACACCTACCCATCACTTGAACCAAACACAATCAAGTTGGCTAATCTGTAATTGATGTCGACTGAGTACCCATCCAAATCAACCGCTCGTTAGAATCGGTTTGGCAGGTCGATTACGGTCACTCAAAGCGTGTTGGACATTATCTCCATTATGCTTCAAGTTCTCTAATCTCCATTATTTTCAGCATTCAAAATTTAACAATAAACTCACCAAAAAATAATTCAAGAATTCAATACAATCCCTCCTAGCTAACGTAATAAATTAAACCAAAAAAAGAAAATGAAAATGAAAATGAAAATGGAAATTCATCAAATCTTAGTACATGTTTGGGATCTCCTAGAGGTTTGGATATGGAATATGGAAGATCATTGACGCCCTTGCTAATGATCCTAGTTGAGGACACCGGCGATTCTGCATCTGCCAGACTTTATTAGGTTCGGTGGTGATTGTCGTTAGGGAGATCATTAGAGATGGAGAGGGGATGAGAAAGAGTTGGATGGTAGTATAGTGCAGCCTTTATGTACAATAAATCGGTCGGTTAGGTTTTATACGGCTTTTTAATGCCAGATCCAACACTCGAACAAAAAACTGCTAAAACGAACAACTTGACCTAATCGAAACCGTTTATAGAGCTTCGGGTCCGTCGGTTTTTTGAACAGCCCTAGATGTGTGTGAGAGAGAGAGAGAGGGAAAGGCTCGCTAATTGAAGTAACAAAGAAATACTTTATTCATAAGAGAAAAAGAGAGAATTGAGAGAGAGACCCTTGAATGAACGGATAGTTGTCTGATCGAGAGAGTGGAATATTGAAAGATAAGGAGATATGCTCTGCAAGTGAAAGATGTAATCTCATCAACCAATGAGATTATGCCACGTGTAAAGCAAATTCAAATAATAAACATTTCGGTCTGTTGGGTTTGGAAAAGGTGAAATATTTTAAACCCAATATATGAACCGAGTCAAATTTTTTTATTGATAAACACTCACAATTGATGGATATGTGAAATCAACAGTCAAATGATTTTACAAACAACCCTAGTTTCTTGTCTTGGTTAAAGCCCCTCTCTATCTAAGATGGTCTGAGCCTTAGTTGCACAAAGCAGGGTGGGGACGGAAGAGCAACGGTATATAGAAAATTTTAAGGTTTGGAGCACCTATGGGCATGTGTATATTTTTATATTAGCTATATAAATATCTTCCATGAAGCACCGACACTCCAAAACATATGTCGTAGCGGTGTCAGACACAACGATGACGCGAGACTTTTTTTTTTTTTCCCCAGGGACACGTTGGGAACACATCAGGGACGCCAACTAGTTTTTTTTTTTCCCCTTCTCCGCTTCAATGATTTTGGTTGGATATTGAATATTTATTACTTTTTTCTTAGATTTAGATGATTAATAGATCAACCAAAAAAAACTTATTGTCATGTCCCCATTTTTTTGAAATCACCGTGTCCCGTGTCCGTGTCCGTGTACGCATCTATAGCCATGTCTATGTCCATGTCCGCATTCATATCCGCGTCTGTGCTTCTTAGAGTATATTTAACAAATATTTTTTCTACGTAGTTGTAATATATGCGTTAAAATATGAATAAATATTAGAAATCAATATCAACTGCAAATTGTCATTATTAAATATAAATAAATTTTATGCAAATACAAAGTACTACAAGAGGTTTTCTTTTTTTCTTTTTTCTTTTTCCTTTTTTCTTTTGTCTTTGTGATTCTTATGTTGGAGAGGTTCTATTTTAGTTGGGAGCAAGTTTCTTCCTCGATGGAAACAAGTTTCTTTCTTGGTGGTGCGGAATCGAGTTTTTGAATTAGAAATGTCACACCAATAGGAGTTTCCTGCTACTAAGATTCAAGTGCCTTGTCCCTGAGGGAGAGAGCTTGGCGAGAGCCAGAATAAACCTTAGCCTCCAAATCACAAGTCTTCTGATGGTTGGTCCTGAGCATGTGGTTCTTGGGTCCTTATCCCACCCAAGTAATCATGGAGTGTTTGTCCTTCAAGATGGAGATCAAGCTCGATGGTGCTATTAATGAGCCAAAAAACCGAGGGAGTGCTTGATGGGGCTATCATGGAGTGCTTAGTGGAGTTGCCAACAAGCCAACCAACCAAGCGAGTCAAGCTCGAGCTCAGGAAGGCCAAACGAGGCCAAACGAAGTGCTCAACTTAGTGATTGGTCCATATGTCCATCGGTCAGAGCTAGTAGGTGACACACGAGGCTTGCAAGGGAAGCCATGATGTGATGATATGGCACAACCAAGGCAAAGGGGTGCCACGTATCAGGGTGGACCCACATACCTACATTAAATAGTGAGTTGCATCAAATAGCACAATACCGTACAGATTCTATGTTTATGAGCAGAAACTTAATGACCTTACTGATATCATGTTCCGTTTTGTTTGGCAAGTGTAATGATGTCAAGTTATTATAGCAAGATAGAAAAATAGCATGCTCTTCAATTATTCTGATTGGTATATTATTGATGATGAAAATAAAGGAAGGATCTCAACTATCATCTATGCAGTGTAATAACTGACATGTTTTTTGGCACAAAGAGCTTCACTCATTCAGGAGTTCCCATCAAGAACAGCATTTAAGGTATACTAACTGACATAAATATGTGAGAGACATAAAATACAGTAAATTTTACTGTATCATTGACATACAAGTAGAAGCATCTCTATTAATAGCATGTACATGAAGATTTGAAGCCAGTAAATGAGTAATGGCAAATGTGAACTGAATACAACAGTAGAAACACATCAGTATGGAGCAGAAGTGTCGGTAAGAATCTCACCTTCAATCGCTTCAAGCTTTCATTTCTGGCTCTCTCTTTTTCCACATTGACACATAATTCTGCTATTTCCTGCTCAGTCAGGGAATTCAAAAGTCAATATTCAGGTACTGCCAATTAGCAAAAGTTCAAAACATTCTGGATGACTTGGTATAGAAGCTTAAAAAAAAATACCTTCTTCAAATGCCTTCTTTCCCCTAAAAGCAAGATCTCCTCCTCTTTAAGTTCATCTAATGTCTGCAAACAGCCATACAAACAACACTACAATAATCAAACCAAAAGCAGGAAACAAATGGAAAAGAGAGAGAGAGAGAGAGAGAGAGAGAGAGAGAGAAGAAAAAAAAATAAAGACAAAAGGAAAAGAACAGAAATAATTAAGTCTAATCCCGAGCCTCGAATGTTCGGTCAAACCATCTTCCAAACAATGTTTTCCTTACAACGATTGCGTATTTGGTTGTATACTTCTATGTGTATTTTCTGAAAAAAAAATATTTTCCCAACAACGTTGTAAAACGTACAAAACTGGGTATTGCATTTAGGACGTCCGATCATTTGCAATCTAGCCATAGCCATGGACAAGGGTACTTCCATCAAGTTCAAAAAGATCAGAATTACCTTTTTCTTTCGTCCCCACCTCTTGTTGGTAGTTCCATTTTTACCACTAACCTGCACATATATCATACATTAGATTTCCCCAGTAATCAATGAGGTCATCAATTGTTTAAGTAACTTGTGAAGTTTGGGAGCAACTTAACAGATAAAAGACAAATATAATCAATAAAAGAATTTAAACTTGGGGTTATAACAATTCTGAGCATCAGAACTAGATTTGGCAAAAATTTGACCCCACCATGATCTTTGAGGCTATGTTTGGATCTTGAATTTGGATAGAGATTTGTGTAGCAAAAATAACAGGGAGGCAAATGTGAATGAAATATAAGCTAATTTTATTTCACATTTTCCTCCCCTGTGCTTTTTCCTTGGCAAAGCTTTACTCAAATAAATGATCCAAACACAATATGAGAAGAAGTAAAAAAATATATTAATCCGTTTGTCATTACATATGTCCTACTATTGAATAAAGAAAGAATAGGATCCATCTAATCCCTCCTCACATATGCTTAACAAAAACTTGGGAATTAGACGGTATGAGAGAGAGAGAAACACGCACGCAATCGAGGCATGCAATGTCTCTTAGTACAAACTAAAGTTGAAAGAGTAACCGTGGACCCAATCCCTAATATTTAGTTGGCAAGTTAAAAAAAATGTTATGGCAATCATAGATTTTGAATATCATGTCACCGATACAATGGTATAATAAACTATGAGAAGTGGAATCCATTAAACTGATACATTGGCGACACATTTGATATCCAAAACTTCATAACCAAATTTGGTCAATGTATCTTTTTGTTGTGGAAAGTTTGATTTGGCAAGACATGTCAGCATACAACATCAGTTTGGGGGAAAGAATGGTCCCCACATCAGGACCTAATGCAATTGACACAGTGTTGCACCTAAAGTGCACTTTGCACATGACACTTTTCAACCCTTCTTATATTGTGTGAAACATTTTGTTTGACTTGGAATTCTACTTTTCTTGGTCTGACCCACCACATAACATAACAAAATATGCAAAGCAAATAGGCTGCCACCCAAATACAATAACAGCTCCAATCAAGACATCTAATCCCTTTTCTTCCTTTTTTTTTTTTCCCTACAGAGAAGCCAAAAAAGAAAATAGTGAATCCTCCCACTTTTGACCATTGCCAAAGGATCCGTGTTTTCTTTAGTTTTTGAATTGGTTTTAAGTATTATTTTTTTAGTGATCTTTTTTCTCATTTTAATCATTTTGCGCCTAATCTAAATTTGTGAAATATATGAAGAAAAGAAATTACTAAATACAACCAAAAACAAAAATTAAAACATAAATTTTGAGCTGGAAAAACCAAACAAGATGAAACTTTTTATCAATTTACTACAGCATAAAATTCAAAATTAAAATAAAAAATAAAAGAAGAAGCTGTCATGCTATATGTAAACGAATGATCACATGGGAAAATAACTAGTTTAGGATGTTCACGTGCCTTGTGTATGTGTGTACGGGTGGGAGGACAATCACATACAGTTATATATATATACTGATAATCTTTTTAAATTTTTTAATGCTCTATTTATTTTGTCAGATAATATTTTCTAAACAAAATAATTTCTGTATTTTTTTTTAATGTCTAGTATGGTAAGAAACGAACGTTAATGAAAAAATATTTTTATGAATTTATGAATTAAAGTAAAATTGATTAGGAAAAAAACATTTTCTATTATTTAGTAGTAAAAAATATTTTCTAAACTAACTAAAATTTTAACGATGGGACAGTCATTGTCACTGCCACCACCTAAAAACATTTTATGCAATTAAAAGAAGAGTTTTAAAACAAGAAAATATAATTTTTTATATCAAGAAAATTTTAAAAAATAAAATTGCAAAAACTTTGTCAATTTTTATGGTTTTTAAAATATCCAGATATATATCGATAATATTGTTATATATAGACTTAATATTGTTATATATAGACTTTGTCAATTACATATCGCTCAATACTTAAAATCTTTTACTTTGGCATATAGCTAAAAAGTTCACATTTTAAATAAATTTTTTTATTTTTAATAATTTTTTTAAAATTATATCAAAATATTTACTTTTTAAGTCCATCCAAATCTAAAAAGATAAACAAAAAACATAGAAAAAATTCTAACAAAATTCACTAAAAACCAAAACAATTGAAAAACAGTCAAAATTATCTTTAATGATTTTTTTTTAATATATTAAAACATTTTACTTTTCAAATCCGTCTAATAAAAAACAAACAAGTAAAAAAAATCCCAAAAAGTTTCAGTGAAAAACAGAACAAAAAAGTCAATTATTTTTGACTTTTTTTTGTTCTTTTTGAATTTTTTTTTCTAATTTTTTGTTTTTGCAGTCTGATCGAGTAAAACTACAAAAATGTAAAAAATAAAAAATTAAAATTAAAATTTTCACTAAACACGAAAAAATAAATATATCACTAAAAAAACACAATCCCAAAACACCGACTACCAAACAGGCGAGACAACGGGGAATAATTTCCGTACCCAGTAGGAAGTGCAAACACAACCACTAACCACACTACACCAAACTTAAGAACGCACACGCACACCCCCTATTTATATTTTGCCACAAAAACACGCCACACATACTAATTACCCAAAATTAATATTCGGACCAAATTGCCCTCAGGAGTGCAAAGAGAGTTGACTCTAAGAAATGACCATTTTCGTCATTTCACAAACCCCCAAGATCACAGATATACCGACCCCCGAAAAAGACATTATTGGGACATTGGCCAAGTTTGGCTAAACTAAAAAAGTACACTTATTTCATCTTTTTATCTTTTTTGAGTCACATCAATCAACATCTCTTCTCTATTTTTTCTACACATAATACAAAAAAAATCAAAAAGTACACTTATTTAGTCTTTCCAAACTTGGCCTTACTGCTTTCAACCCACACACAATAAAAATAAAAAAAACACACGTAGATAAAATTTGTTTGACTAAATTACCCTTGGAGATGGGGGTGTTTTGGTCTTTTCCAACATAAGCATGCCAAGAAGGCATACATACAAGAATGGAATAATATTACTATTGGGGATCATAAAAATAAAAAAAAAAACACAAAATGTATCATTAAGAATTTTTATCATTTAATTAGTATATAATATTTTATTATATATGTAATTTAAAAATAAAAAAAAAATTCATGATTATTTTATAATATTTTTTTTTCGGCTGGTTTGAGCGAAAAAGTGGCGAGTCATCTGATCTGACGACCATATGCGTTGAACTAAAGTCATCAGTTTTCTAGTTTTACAAAAATTAAATATAGAAAAAAGACATAAAATGGTAGATTACATTGATTTAAAATAATAAAGAAAAAAATCAGAAAATTTTAAAATTTTGATATAAGTGCACTTACAGTTGTAGTAAAGTTAATAAATCAAAACTAATAAATTTGTTTGGTTTTGGTTTTCAAAAAAATAATTTTTAGAAAATTTTACTTTTTATTTTTCGTATTTTAATATTTTTAATAAAAAAAATTTTTAATATTTTATATAAATTTTTTAATTTTTAGACACAACTAACATAAATACACTTAAATATTATAATATTTATGAAAAAAAATCTTTAAAAAATACACTAAATATCAAAAAAATATTTTAAAAAAAAAACGAAAATTAAATTCATTTTTCGTATTTTTGTGTATTTATTAATTTTTTAAAATATTTTTTCACAAATATTTTACTATTTAAATATATCTAAAGAAGCAAAAAAAATTACTTAAATTTTAAAAATATTCAAGAAAAACAAAAAACAAAAAACATAATTTTCAAAAAATTAAATTTAAAAAATTAAAATCAAACCCACTAAATACAAATGTACTGAAGAGACAAAAACAAACAACACAATGCATCTCGGTAAAAGATAAGATGACATTATTTTTTTTTGTTTGTATACCTAATAAATTATTAATGAAAACTGTATCAAAAATAAACTCAATATAATTATGTTAAAATTATAAAATTTATTACATTTTCTGTAAATTTTCACGACAGTCTGTAAAATTTATCTTAAATTAAAAAGTAAATATCAAAGGCAATTTTAGTGATTAAAATAGGAGGTGGTAAGAGGACCGACGGTCCGACAATCGGAGAAAAACCGCCGATCGGATGGGTAAAAAATGACAGTACTGCCCCTAAAAATTCACGACACGTAGACATACAGAGAGGGTATTATCGTCACATCTTCAACGACTAAAACGGTGGTGGCAGGTACGGAAAAAACAAGTTTCGTCTGACTTCCCCCGGACTCGTCCCAGTAAATAACCACACTATTCGGGGGTGTTTTCGGAAACACCAAAAAAAAAAAAACGAATGACACATCGAAACGAATAACAACAACACATACACACCAGGCCGGCGGCGACCGGCAAATCGAGCTCCGGCGAAGGGAGAAGAAACAAACCTTAGATCTCGTGGCGTCGGGACGATTCAGAGGGAGTTGGGTGGACTCCTCAGAACCGTCGGCGGCGGGGGCCGCGACACCGCTGGCCGAGGTGGCGCCACTCCAGGAGAGCGGCGTGGAGGGGCTGGCTCGCGGAATCAGCTTTTTGTTGAGCATCATCGGTCTGGAGCGGGGTTGCCTGACGCTCCACTTGAACGGTAAAGCCGATGGTGGTGGTGGTGGTGGAGGAGGAGGAGGAGGAGGAGGCGGTTTGGCGCGGCGGAGACGAACCAGAAGCTCCGCCGCAATGGATTCGTCGGACATGGCCGCTCCCACCCAATCCTCATCATTATCACTCATCTTTCTTTTTTCTAGAGAGAGAAAAGGGGGGTGGCAAGGAAAATCTGAATGAGAGTGAGAAAAAAATAAAAAGGGTGTGATGTGAGCGGGTTATATATGTGGGGGTGTGAAGAAGGGGGAGGAAGGAGTAGATTCCAATTGACAACCCCTTTTATTTTTGTTGTTTATGGACTCATTCATCCTCTCTCTCTCTCTCTCTCTCTCGTCTCTTTCTCTCTCTATCCCTCTCTCTCTCTCTCTCTCTCTCTCTCTCTCTCATCTCTTCTCTTTCTCCCTCTATCTCTCTTTTTCAATAGATTAATCTACAGTTTAAATAAATTCTGCTTATGATTGTATGGCAAAGATTAAAAAGCAGAGTCACATCCACATAATTTTCTGTCAAGATTGTGCATTTGAACGGAATAAAATATGTAAATAAATCATTAATTAAGATTAAATTTGTGTTTGTAGGGGTTGAGGTTGATTTTAGAAAGATGGCTAAAATTTAATTATTTTGATTTTTTTTAAAAAAATATGAAAAATATATGATGATGTAATTTAAAATAGATTAAAAATTGATTTTTGAATTTTTTAACTCTTCTCAAAAGAGCCCTCAATTATGAAATGAATTTTAATTATTAATTGATGAGAAATGTTAAAAACTCATAATTTAAATTCTTAAATTCACTTATAATGATATGATAAGATAATAGAGTCTTATATAGTCAAATTTATAACAAATTAAAAATTAATACTAATTATATTGTATTATATTATGAATATAATTAGAAGAGGTCTATTAGGAGTCTCAAATATTTTGAATGATAAAAATTTTGAGATTGTAATAAGGCCTTGTTTGGGATCTTTGAAAAAAGTCAAAAAGTCAAAAAGTTACTCAAAAAGTTAAAAAGTTAACACTATTCACCAAAAGTCAACAATTACGGCTGCACAACTCCCAATTCAAATTTTCCTCTAAAAACCAATTTTCACAATTTTTTATTACACATTTTTTCATAAAAAGTTAACCCAAACATCCATATTTTCAACCTCAATTTTTTAGTCAAAAAAGACAAAAAGTGCACTTATTTAGTCTTCCCAAACAAGGCCTAAGTTCCATAGCTTTCTCTCTTTCTATAAAACTAGCATATTACCCATGTTATATACAGGTTGTATTTATAATTTTTAAATGTCTTTTTTTATTATATTAAAGTTTAATATTTTGATAATAATCATATGTGTTGAACTTTTTAAAAAATTCGTATGTGTTAGACTTTTTAAGGAATTTTTTTTTTAATGTTTATTCTTAATATATTAAAGTGCTATTATGAAGGATAATAATTATATATGTTGAGACTTTTCAAGGAATTCATGTGTTGGACTTTTTAAGAAATTTTTTTTATACTTATTCTTAATGCATTAAAGTGTTATTATGAGGATAAGGTTTAGGGGTTGGGTGAAGTTAATAAATACTATTTTGTTTTAAAATTAAAAAATAAGAAATTTAGGGTTTGTTTGGTTTGTGTTTGTAGAGTAGTTTTTGAGATAAAAAATACAAAAACTTGTTTGGTTTGCTTTTTTCAGAAATGGTTTTGAAAAATTATTTTGGGGAGAGTGTTTTAAAAAAAGTGATTGATTTGATGTGTATGAGAGAAATAGTGGGTTCGTTTGGTTTGATTTTCTGAAAAAATTTTGGGAAATTTTCTCTACAAATAAGTTTTCAAAAGTAATCAAACCAAACAAATTTTTCCAAAATTTTTTTCCAAAACTTGTAAACCAAACAAGTTTTCCAAACAAATCTCTCTCTCACACATATCAAATCAATCACTTTTTCCAAAACTCTCTCTCAAAATCATTTTCCAAAACATCTTTTGAAAAAAACCAAACCAAACATGTTTTCGTACTTTTTATCTCTAAAACACATATCTCAAACACAAACCAAACATACCCAGTGATTTTGGAAAGTAGGCAATCAAACAAAATTTTGAAATTTTTTTAAAAAAATTTGTTTAGTTTGATTACTCTTGAAAATTTGTTTGTACAAAATTTTTCTTAAAATTTTTTTTGAAAAAAAAAACAAAATAAACACTAAAATTAGGATATTAAAACTCCCACAGGATTTGAAGGTTAGAAATTAATTTTCCTTAACATAGATATAGATGTAGATGTGTGGACCCACTGTTTGAAACGTGGCAATGACCCACCTGCTTTGCTTGCTTGCTGCCTCTCTCTTGTTTCAAAAATGTCTTAAATCACTAATTAGTGATAGCTCTAATGATGTAATAATGGATTTCACCTACTGTCACAGTATATGTTGTGTCTTAATTTTTTTTTATTTTTTTTTTTTTTCACCTCATTAATAATGGTATTAATGATAACAAGCATTGGTGCTCCTGTTTTTGGGCCATTGGCATTTCTGCTTCTTCTTCGCGGGTTCTTCAGAGGCCTCTGAAAGTCTGGGAGCGTGGATTTCACGCAATTTTGTAGCGAGTGGAGAGGTTGGATATTGAGAGGGGTGAAGAAAATCACTTAATGATAACAAATTAATGATCTATAGCATTGGTGCTCTTGTTTTTGGGCCATTGGCATTTCTGCTTCTTCTTCGCGGGTTCTTCAGAGGCCTCTGAAAGTCTGGGAGCGTGGATTTCACGCAATTTTGTAGCGAGTGGAGAGGTTGGATATTGAGAGGGGTGAAGAAAATCACTTAAGTATTTATTATTTGCATACATGGGGTGATGCTGTCTGTTGGGGGTGTGATGTGTGTCGTCTCTTCTGTGGGGAGCTGAGGATACTGGTGGTTTTTGGTTCAATTCGAGCAATTCAAACCAATAAGACTACCTCCAATTTTTTAAAGAAAAAAAAAAATTAATCAAATTTTAAAAAATTATCTTAAATTTTTTCATCAAATATTTTTTAAATTAAAATAATATTTTTTTTCAATCAAATTAAGAACTCATTAAATCTTTTATCAAATTTTAATTTGATAAAAATTTGAAATGATAAAGCATTGGAGAGGGTTGTTTTTCATTAAATTTGATGAAAAGAGAAGTTTGGAATCAAAAGAGAATTTAAAAAAAGATTTTGTTGTAAATTTGATAAAAATATTAGAATAATTCATATCAAATTAAACTTGTTACTCAAATTTAAAATCAAATTAGATGAAAAAATTAGCGAAGGGTTGATGATGGTCTAAAGTGTTTGATATTAAGTTAAAAAAATGTTATATTTATGTTTTTTTTTTTTTAATTATGTTAATTTTTTTATTTTTTAAATTCATCTTGGGTAAAAAATTTTAAAACTAAAAAAATTAGAAAAATTCACCGCAGATTAAAAAAGAAAAAAAAATCAATTATTTTTGGCTTTTTTTTAGTCATTTCTAGACTTTTTTATTTTATTTTAAATTTTGCGGTTCGTTATTGTTGGAAAATTTGAATTACAATTTACTCCAATGGTTGTGTCTCTTGAGATGGAAATGTGTGTCATTTTGAAAAGTCACAACCTTTTTAAAGAGTCATGGAGGTATTTATAAATTCTATCCCCTTCACTTTAATTTAAAAAGAGAATTAGTCATTTTCTTCTTCATCTTTGCATTCATTCTTCATATTTTCTTGAGCCTAATTTTTCTATAGAGAGTTTATGAACAGTGAAGTTCGTTAGGCTTGCAATAGTAGTACTGCTAGTGCAAGACATTGATCGTTATATTCTGAGAGATAGGCGTCCATTGAATTCTGAGCATCGGTGGGAGGACGAATCTGTGTTAAGAAAAAAGTATTACATACTCGACGCGATCAGGTTTTAACTATTTATGTACTGTAAGTTTTGTTACGTTATTATAATGGATTTATGTCAGTTTTGGTTTTGCCTAACAACCGTTTACGTATTTCTAAAATTATATTTTCCATATAGTTTGATACTATTTTTCTAACAATCTTAAGACAGATTCGATCCTTAAATAAGGTTTTTGGAAAATATAATTTATTCAAATATGGTTTTCGTTCATCTTCATTTTGATGATTTAGATGTTATTTGTTTATGAATGAATAGTATGATTTGACTTTGTATGATTGGTTGTAACATACTGTTAATGAGATCATTTTTTGAATTTGTGGTTTTTCAGATGGGTTATGACAAGTTAGACCTATTTCTGTTTTATATACAAAATACAATATGATAGATTGCAGTTTAATTAATGATAGACAGAATTATTTGTGTTTTTACTACTTTCACATGGTTTATGTAATTTGATTAATCAATGAGTTTTCTGGCTATAATAAACAATAGCAGTTAAAGTTTGTTACAAATGTTTGAATCTATAGTTTGTTACTGTTATACTAATTGATGGTTTAAATTGAGAGATGCCTATATGCATGAGAATATTAGTATTTATATATGATCAACATCATATGGTGATACACTGGATTATAACTCTTTAAGTGGTTATTACTTATAGTTGTAGGCAGTTACTAATAGAAATTCAAATTTAAAGGCACCATTTCAAGTTGAAAGACATGTTTTCAGAATTTGAAAATTCAGACCAAGGGTTGTGTTCTCTCATAAAGCAAACTCTTTTTGAGTGGGAGGATTTATCACCTTAAAGAAAATGTCCGTAACACGCCTCAAAGTTTATCAGCATTAACACGAACTTCCCATTTTAGTCGCACTCTGTTCTTGCTTACTTTTTTGTTCTCTGCTACATTTCGGTTTCATAGTCTTTGGAATTTTTTTTTCCGTGCTGAGATCACCAAATTATACTTTGCATTTCACAGATCTCATATTTCGTATCTCAAAGAGAACTGAATTTCTTCGTCTCTGCTATTTTGAACCGAATTCAAAGAATGTGAAGAAATGCAATCTGATGAAGATGATTGATGACGAGAAGAAGAAGGGGATGCCGTTGAGGCTAAATTAGAAGATGAATGTGTATGCGTGGCCTATTCAATGAGAACATGAAGCCAGGGTCGACATCGGAGACGAATTTCGGGTTATTCATGGTGGATGGTACGCTGGCATATTCACTCAGACTCGACGGAGGTCCAACTACGAGTTTCGGAACGCCGACTCGATGATTGGGTTAATCGCTTCTTTGTATCTCTCTCTGCTTTCTCTCTCTAAAAGTATATCTCGAAGTATATTCCCATCATTGGCAACAACACCATAGAGGCCAAAATTTTCTATCATACCTCTTGGTTTATTGAATATTGTGTAATTCGGTTGGTGATCTTTTTGGTTACTGAGAAATTGAGGAGGAGAGAGAAAAAGAAAACTGGAAAAACTCAAGTTCCGAAGAAAATGAGGGACTGAGTGTGTGATTGAATCACAACGTTGGAAATCTTGAAGAATTGATTTTTGTTCTGATATAATTTCGTCTGGTTTCTCAATTGCCAAGCGTTCGATCTCCTTTGTAAAACAATTAATCCACTGGCATGTCCACTTCACACTAGTGTAGTTCGTTCCATAATGAATGAAGAGTTCATTAGTTGCAAGTTCTGGTTAATAAACTTCGAGATCTTAAAGTTGAAGTTTCAGAACCATTGCATGGGGGGTTGCACACCGTCCTCCCATTTAGAGACTATCACATTGTTTTGAAGTGTTCAATTGAAAAGGAAAGTGTTGTGGTACATCATATAATGTTGGAGCATAGAGTCATAGATTAACCTGACTCATATGTCCAACCTATGGCTTTTTGCATTCCCAAAAATGGTGCTTTCATGCTCCAGTCTCCCCGCCACACCTGTAAATTTATTTCAAAACTTCATGAGAATACTATAATTACCATTGGGGATTAGAGAGAGATTAATGGGAAAATTATGATTATGATATACTTGTTAATCTTGTCCATATCTACATATGTTGTAGAGTTGACAAATTATTGGGTTGAGCATTAATGGGTAATGATTTAAATTTTTATGAAGTAGCTCATATTTGTTTTTTTTTTTTTGGGTTAGTGTTTTGATTCTATTTATTTTCTTAAATAAATGTTCTAAATGGGTATGACCATGATTAACTTTTATTTGAGGAATATTATGCATTTAAATTTTATAATTGTTAGAATTTCAATTATGTATATTTGTTTATAAGTTAGTATCTCAAGTTCCTCTTAAAAGAAAGGCACAAATATTTGACAAATATTTTGTGGAAGTTTTCAAGAATGTGTTTTTAAAATCAAGATATTATTTTAATTATTAAAATCTGGTATGGTTTTTTGGTTTGTGAATTCTTGAAACTTGAGAAAATATAGAGTATATGTTATATACTTGGAAAAATTTTCTAAATGTAATTTGATGTCATTAATTGATATATTTGATGTATCAATTTGGTATGTGGCATATTATAAATGGATGTCAATTATTTATCAAAGTGTTGATAAAAAATGTTAACTTATGTATTTTGACATAAAAGGAATTCTAACATTCTTTGGAATAATGACTGTGAAATTGGTGTGGTAACCAATAACTTCATAATAAAATATTATATGAGTTAAAATATTTCATGGGTAAAAGACATTTTGGTAATTATCAACATAGTCACCAATACTGAATAAAACAAATAAGATGTAAATGTAATTATACAGTGATATTTATATTCCATGTTGAGATTGGAATTAAATGTTGCAGTAAACAAAAAGAAATATTGCATGGCTAAAGAAGTGTTATTTGACAAAGCATTGTGGCCACAACCGGTATTAGCCATTTTTTCCTTTGTACTGCAAAAGTAAGTTATGAAGTCTAATTGTTTTTAGACAAATTAGTATTGTGAATATATTCACAAAGCAATTCACATCTTGTTATTTAGTTCAAGCACGCCAATTAATGATATATTCTGATTTACCTCAAAACTGTGGGGGTGTATTAATATTTTGTGTTATTATACATCAGCAAGAGAAATTAAGTTTATTTGGAATGCTTAAAATGTAGGGGTGCTTGAAGATTTTTACCAAAGTAACGGTTCCGATTGGAAGTTCACAAAGAATCTCAATTCTTTCTACAGGACAAAGTTGGAGTAGAAGCAAAAATGGTTTCATTAACTCCTAAGGAACAACTCTATGTTTATTATTTAAATTTGAAAATGGAAGTGACATAGAGTAACGTTAAGTCTCAATGTAATCAAAGACTTAATACCGTAAGACATTTGCTTTCAGTTGTGAATATTGTCTAAGAATAATAAAATGGATCCACTAACTACTCAATGATATATAACTGAGAAGGTCAAACGAATAATAGCAGCCGCTAAACAAAAAATTTAATCAGAGGGCAAATGAGGAAAAGTTCATTGAGGGAAATGTGATTAAAACCTATTATATCAGAGTCATCATAATAGTAACCCTACTTAGTGGCATTTTGGGAACATGGTAAAAAGTCACGTTTTTGGACAAAATGTCCAAAAACGTGGTTGCCAAAAACGCCAGAAAAGCCATTTGGCAAGTGCCAAAAACGCAGCTGTAAAATTACAAATTAGGGCCTATGAAAAAAAATAAAAAAATAAATCTCTTATATTGGGTAAGGGTATGTTGGTCATTTTAATTTGATTTGACACCATAAATAAATATTAAACTAAAAAGCAAAAAGTCAGTTTTTTACCAACTTCTCAAATCACTTCCAAAAAAGCCAAAAAGCTTGATAAAAAGGCAAAAGCCAGCTTTTTACCAACTTCCCAAAACAACCCTTAGATAACTGGAAATCTCAATAATTAAGTTCAAATGAATAATTAAGTTATGTGTGGCTCTCCAAAAATCACTAAAGGAGTCTATCTCATATACATTCCTATGATGAATTAAGTTCAAATGAATAATTAAGTTATGTGTGGCTCTCCAAAAATCACTAAAGGAGTCTATCTCATATACATTCCTATGATGAGAGTAATATTTGCAACATGTGTTGTATGTAGGGGACTTAGGGTAAGCTATGCTTCTAATGATCACTTATATCTTGAAAACCCTAAAGTGGTATCTTTCAAGATGAGTATTTAAGATATTCGAAATAAGGATCACCTATATGAGTGTGAAGGGGGCCGCTCCTATAAGAATTGATAAGGCAGAATTCTCTAAAGCACTCATGAAATACCAAGAGATACCCAAGGCCAAAATGGGCACAACTATAAGAACTAAACTGTGTTTGGAGATATTCGGTGTGAATTCTATTGTCTTGGCTTACACAAACGGTTGAACAGTTCAAGGCATCACGTCCACTGATTAGCTAGTAAGTCCGATAGACTTTCACTAAGGAAGGTTTAAAGCCAAAAGCTATCTATCTCGGTACAGGGTATTTCTTTAATGTACTTTCTCTTTGTCTGCATGTTGTTGCATGTCTTTTTTGTAAATTTCATTCATGTGGGGGATTGTTGAAAAATTTGAATTACAATTTACTTTAATGGTTGTGTTTCTTAAGATGGAAAAGTGTGTCATTTTGAAGGGTCACAACCTTTTTAAAGAGTTATAGAAGAATTTATAAATTCTATCCCCTTCACTTCAATTTAAAAAGAGAATTAGTCATTTTCTTCATCTTTGCATTCATTCTTCATATTTTCTTGAGCCTAATTTTTCTATAGAGAGTTCATGCACAGTGAAGTTCGTTAGGCTTGCAATAATAATGCTGCTAGTGCAAGACATTGATCGTTGTATTTTGGGAGATTGACGTCCATTGAATCCTAAGCATCGGTGGGAGGACGAATTTGTGTTAAGGAAAGAGTGTCACACACTCGACTTGATCAGATTTTATCTATTTATGTACTGTAAGTTTTGTTACGTTATTATAATGGATTTATGTCAGTTTTGGTTTTGCCTAACAACCGTTTCCATATTTTTAAAATTATATTTTTCATATAGTTTGATACTATTTTTTCAATAGTTTAATCCAGTGGAATGTTAACGTGCAATTTTTTTTTTTAATTACTAAATATGAAAAAAAAAAAAAAAAAAAACCATTAAACAAGTTAACACCGAAGACCCACTTAAATCCAGTGGAACGTTAACGTGCAATTTTTTTTTTTTTTTAAATTACTAAATATGAAAAAAAAAAAAAAAAAAAAAAAAAAAAAAAAAGTTAACACCAACCACCCACTTAGTTTGCACCTTTTTAAAGCTTGGGTAATAGTATTTTAAATTCGGTGCAAGCTTGAGTAACACAAAACTCAAATTGTATCTATATATATAAATAAATAATATTATATATAAATTATTAGTTATATATATAAATAATATTATATATAAATTATTAGTTATTGAATGGTGCTAAAATTATTTAGACCGCTAGCTCATATTCATTGCATATATTACAAAATTTTAACATTTTCTTTTATCATTTAGAAATTGTAAAAATCACTGCAACGATGCATTAGTTCTTCAATTATTATTTGTCTCTTCTCTCAATCTCTTTTCTCTTGGTGGGTCTAAACAACTCTCAACATGACTCAGACTAAGGGGTTGTTTGAAATGTTCTAAATAAATGTATTTTTTAACTTTTTATGAGATATGGATTAAGTTTGAAGTAATATGACAGAGAAATGATGTGACTTAAATAAAATAGTAACTTTTTAACCTCTTAACGTTTTTAGGAGATGCCAAACCTAACCTAAGTTTGAATAACTTTTCAACTCATCTAAACTAGCCTGTGTTGCCCCACTCCTATTTGAGCCTGGTTATGAATAGTTCTGTAACTCACGCAAGGATATACCACTTTCGTGCATAATTTAGAGGGCATGTTATTGAATGATATGAATATTAGTGTGAAATTATTAGGTTGGATATGTAAAATAAAAGAAAATGTTTAAAACTTCTCAAATGTCCCTTTTAATTTAACCTATAATAAAATGACATGTTATATGTCAATTTTAAATTTGTTACAAAATCAACTCAATCATATAATGCGCAATGCCCCTACCAATTTGGAATTTAAATTCTTGATTTATAATTTTTTTGTAAAATATAATGTGTTTAGTTTGTGAACTAATGGGTTAATTTTAGTTGGTTGATATTAAATCTGTAAAATTACGTTAAATCCCTTGTTATGTAAAAATATGGATTTGTTGTTTTCATAAAGGTAACGTAAATGATTTTAAAAAGCAACCGCAATCTTTATATAATGTCATTATATAACAGGTTCGATGATTATTATCACTGATTACAGTTGTTATAGAATTGTAAAATTACTTTTTAGATTCATTTATACAAGAGAGTACTGAAAAATTAAATTTTTTTGATATAATTCAAATGTGATTTATTTCTTGACTTCCCAAACAGCCACAAATTTGACTTAAAAAACAAGAGTTACATATATACTCTCTCTCTCTCTCTCTCTCTCTCTCTCTCTCTCTTCAATGCGTATATGTCGTGTAGTTTTTATTATATGAAAAATGCTATAGATCTCAAGTAAATTATCAAATAAATTATCAAACCTCTTACATGAGTGTGGGACCTACACATATGTGATTTGTGTGAATCTCACACCCATGTGAGAGGTTTGATAATTTATTTGAGATTCTTAACATAACTCTTATTATATTATTGATTCTATTTCTTGTTTGCCTTTTGTCTTTCCTTCTTCAACCTTTCACTAGGAGAGATATACATACCCAGATGAAATTCAACACAGATTTCAGGTTTCTAGGCCAGAAAATATATACCCAAATGGAGATTTCTTCGCTGAAGACAGTGACAACTTGGTAGCAAAAGAAGCCAATCGAAATCCTCGTCTTTTTATTTTTTTATTTTTAAGTTTTGGGGCTTTTTGTGGTGTGTGTATGTACTCAACCAAAAGGTTTTCTTAAAACAAAGATTTGTGTCATTAAACACTTCGATACAAAACCAATGAAGTAAAAATCGATGACATGGGTAGAGAACACTCTGTCCATCCTTAATGTCTTTAATTTTGTTTTGTTTTCATTGTGCTTTTGCTTCCTTACTTCCAAGGAATCTTTTAACAGCCTCAATCTCATCTCATCTCATATATGTTCGTATATATGTACTAGCCCCGTCTAATTTTGTCGATCTACTTACTATTCTATTCTATTTTAGAATGTTCTAAAATAATAATTCTATTTAAAAGGTCAAAACAAAAAATATATTATAAATTATATTACTATTTTTCAAAACAAAACAAAAAATAAGGATACAAATTATTGTTTTTTGTAAGGATACAAATAAGGTCAAAACAAAAAATATATTTTTATTTTTCAAAATTATTCGTTTTGAGTAATTATAAATATATTAAAATTTTGAAAAAATAAGGATACCAATGAAAACATATTTTAAAATTTAAATTTAAATGTAATGATTACATATCTTCTTAGAAAGCTAAAATCCCTCAAACAAACAAATAAATGAAGATGGAGGGAGTATAGCCTTCTTTGGTAGAGATGTGGAAAAGTGTTTATGGCTTATGCCTAAACAGCTTATAGCTTATAATTATGAACATAAGCTGATTTCTGACTTATAAATTAAGCATCTCCTGCCCTACTCAAAGAATAAGCTGATTTCTGACTTCCAAAAAATTATAAGCTATAAGCTATAAGCTAAACCAAACACATCAAAATAACTTAAAATTTGAAAAATAAGCATGCTTTTTTGCATTCAAAGTATTATAAAGGATCATGGAAGTGAAATTTTAGCCTAATTTAGGTTAAAATTCACAAAAAGACAAAATAGGCTAAAATAGCTAATAAAATAAAATGTCACATTAAACTCATAATCATGTCACTTTTTCTCTCATAAACATCACATCCAACTACAAAAAAATCTGATCATCTTTCTAAACACAAATTTTAGCCTATTAAAATAGCTAAAAATTAAAATAGCCTACTAAAATAGCAACTTCCCAAACACCCACTATATATATTAGGATAAATTACACTTTGCACCCCTACACTTTGTACCAAATCTCACTTTGGCCATATACATATAAAATCATAACAGTCAACCCAATACACTTCTGGTCAAATCCCACTTTAATCACTATACATGAAATCTTAACAGTCAATCTCCTGCACTTTTACTGAAATCTCACTTTGCTCCTTATACAAGTGTCAATGTCCCTCTTTTGTTACTTTATTTTTAAATCTTTAACAAAATCCAGTCATATGACAAAAATGTGATTACGAAATGAGAATAAGAGAGGAAAATCATTCATATTTTTCAACAATACTCTTTATCCTATATGATAATTACATGAGAGTCACATAATACTATATATATATATATGTTCGTATGGTAAAAATTGAGACGAAAAGGTAAAAAAGTAGAACTTTTGAAATAAAAAAAAAAAAATGTAATAAAGAAATCAAAGAGAAAGAAAGATGAATAGTCAGAAGTCTGTGTTACTGTGAAAAACAGAATTTCATGATTCCAATTTATGAAAAATCGTTGTTCATTTTCTTAATTATTCACAATCTACATTTTATTACAGTCATATTTTGATGTAAATTTTGGGAGATGATTTTTTTTTTTTTTCTTACTCTCATGTCGTAATTATATTATTATCATATGACTAGATTCTATTAAAGATTTGAATAATTGAGTAATAGAAATAGGACATTAACACTTGTATATGGATCAAAGTGAGATTTGATTAAAAGTATAGACGGTTAACTGTCACAATTTAATGTGTAAGAATCAAAGTGAAATTTGATCAAAAATATAAGAGATTAACTATTATGAATTTATATGTAAAAATCAAAATAAAATTTGATGCAAGGTGAAAAAGTACAAAGTGTAATTTACCATATATTTTAATTCTCTAAAAGAGGCCAAAGAAGTAGACATGATGGAAAAAAATTGCAGAAAGAGAGAGAAAGAAGAGTTGGAACTGAAAACAACAATTAAGGCTTCCCTGGGAAGAAATATTGGGTTGGGTTTGGGACTGTTTTAGTCATAAAAAGATAAAATAGACTTTTTAATTTAACAAGATAAAATATCACATCAAACTTATAATCATTACTTTTTTTCTCTCATAAAAAATTTAAAAAATCAAAAAATTCTTTTTAATCAAAACTTTTTAACCTCAAATTAAAATAATTAAAAAAAATCAAAAAATTAAAAAACTCACACACTTCTCAAATGAACCATAAGAAGTGATGCGAAAGTCAAATGTTAGTGATTCGAAAGTCAAATGTTAAACAGAACTGTCATGTTGGTATATACGCTTCCAATTTTTATTTTTATTTTTGGTTGATGGGATAAAATCGTATAAAATAAAATAAAAAGTTGTTATAAAAAAGTAAACTCTCGTTTTTATTTTTTTATGTTTTCATAAAAAGTTAAAATACTAATTAAAATATTAATTTCCAAAATTTATATCTATACTATATATTATAGCAAAGTAAACTTTTGGCGAAGAATCTTATGGGAGTTCCAAAACTTCCAACTAAGGCTAAGTTTGGGATATCCCAAATAATTCAAAAAGTCAAAAAGTTACTCAAAAAGTTAAAAAGTTAACACTATTCACCAAAAGTCAACAATTACGGCTGCACAACTCCCAATTCAAATTTTCCTCTAAAAACTAATTTTTACAATTTTTTATTACACATTTTTTCATAAAAAGTCAAAAAGTTAACCCAAACATCCATATTTTCAACCTCACTTTTTTAGTCAAAAAAGACAAAAAGTACACTTATTTAGTCTTCCCAAACAAGGCCTAAATTTTTGAATTTTTGAATTAAAAAATAATTAAGAAAAATCTATTGGCTTGACATTAATGTAACAATTATAAAAATACTAAATATTTTATGATTTATACTTTTTAAAAGGAAAGTTAAAAGAACTATTTCGTGATTTGTCCAAATCTATTATCTCTTACAAAAATTTAAAATAAGAGATTAAAATTCTTTCTTCATTATCTTTTATCTCCAATCTATTTTCTCTCTATAAAAAATCCTAACTGTTAATTATGAACATTTTTTTTACACCATATAAAACTTACTTATCTCACAGTATATTACTTGATGCAATAGTTCACCGCAACAACTTTAAACTTTTTGCTAGACATATTAAATGTTAGTAAATTTGTATTATTATCTATTGATTATGTCATAATTTTTTTTTCCAGAATTCATGGCCAAGTGCGATATATTATGGAGGATGTGGTGGTTGTAGAGCGGAAAGAGGGTGGCATCAGCAAATCTAAAGTATAAACTAGCTCCAAAATCATATATCATGTGAGAAATTTCTATTAGCAAGGTACGTTCTTTGCTACAATATTGTCTATTGACTAGAGTACTTTATTAAAAAAGTTAATATTTTTGATTATTTCTAAAAAAATTTACAGAAATATAATGGAGGGTTTGTGACGATTCTATATGTAAAGAAGATACATCATTGTTCATGTTTAAAAAAAAAATAAAGATAAAGATAAAATGTCCGTCTATATTTTTTTAAAAATAAGCATTTTAATTGTTCTTTTTATAATATGCTGCTACATTTTTTTTTCCAGAGGTTATAACCATGTTCATAAATACTTTTAAATGCCTTAAATTTATTTACTAGCCACAAGTTATACTGGGACTGGGGCTGCTACTACGCACCATGCCCTGTAGCAACTGTTGTGTACTTTATTGGGCCCATTTCAAAGCTTAATTCAATAATTTAAATCATTCACATTTCAGAAGATATCGAGTAGAACATACCTACAAAACATCATGTTGATCAGATATCGATACTCCTTTTATCAAATCACATCTGCATTTAGTTTTATATTTCAAATTACACTTATGTGATTTGATGAAAGGAGTACAGTTATCCGATCAATGTGATTTTTTATAAATATGTTCTACTCGATATCTTTTAAAATGTGAACAGTTCAGATTATCGAATTGGGTCTTGGAATAGGCCCAATAAAGTGCGCAACATTTGTTACTGTGCATAGTGTGCAGCAGCAACCCAAAACTCAATTATACATAAGGGTCGAAAAATATTCTACCAGATTTTAAAAACCAATCATGACTAAGTTTACGTATAGCAAAATTGTGCAAAATTAATAAGCCAAAGTAATTTTTTTAGATTTAGGATTACACAATTTCTATATATTTTTTTCAATAATTTCATTTTGCATGTGTTGAATATAATCCATATTTGGTGTGATTTATTCAGTTATATATATATATATATATATTTTAAAGAATTTGTGTCAAAATGTTTGATGTAACATATATTTTAGAAGGCAAAACATATATTTTAGAAGGCAAAATTATTTTAAATAAATTAAAAACTAAAAGATGAATGTTTTTACTTTTATTTTCTAAGATATTTTTTTAATATAAATTTTATACTGTTAAATGTTCACATATCATTATTTCCTGCAACGATTGTCCAAAATGAGATTTCTATAGATTTAAAATTTAATTTTGAACTCTCTAAAACTGTCACATTAGATATGATAGTTGTTATTATAATTTTTTTTCCATAACATGTACTGTCATAATTACAATGTATTATTATTTGAAAATATTTTTTCTTTTGTATTACTTGTCAATAATTCTTAATTTGGGGATAAAAAACCTACACCTACAAAAGTCAATTTCAAAATAAAATTAATTATAAATTAATCCATTAATAATGACTTTACAAATTCCTTTTAATTATATTGTTGCCAAAGACTAATATGCAAAGATTTTTAAAATTGTATTTTAAAATATGGAAAGAATAATATGGAAAGATTTAGGTGAAGGGTTCCTTTTTCAAATTAAGAATTATTTGACAATAATATAAAAGATAGTTATTTTCAAATAATAATACATTGCATGTAATGCCCCGAAATAATAACAATAACTCATAACATGATTTTCTGTAGAAAGTATAACTTCTAATAAATTTAACATTTCATTGGTACTCCTTAATTGTACAAAAGATGACATATGTGTGTATACATTCATAAATTCTAGATCCTGAATCTATAACATATGTCAATTGTTAATGAGTATAACAAAAGGACGTATAGATAAGTTTATACCCTAATGGTTATATCTTTCTAAGTTAATACTTAGGAACAGCAAAAGTGAGTTAAACTCAATAAAATAAAGCTCAAGGCTTATACAAAATAATTACACAAAAGAAATAAAAAGAAGCTCTCGACTCCAAGTCCTCCCAAGCTATGTCATTGGTGGAGGTATCATTAGCACGTAAAAATTATTTTTCATATAAAGTGAGCTAAAGCCCAGTAGAGACACTTTAACACAATGCATAAAACTTAACGAAGTTATAAGTTGAATGTTGTAGATCGCCCAAGAACTACCGGCTCTGCGCGCGAGGGCGGGAATTCGTTTGCTCTTAGCTACTACAAGTTCGAACTCGTGTCACGGTTCTGAATCTAATCTCACAAAGTGCAATGTGAGACCGATAAATCACCAAAGAGTCCAAATCCGGCAAATCGTTTTGGAAAACTGATTTTTATAAGGAAGTGCCAAACATGGACTGCTTTGCCAAATACAGAGTCGCCACCTAAATGTTCTTATTTTGGGAAATTTAGGAAACCCTGACTCATGCTTAAGGCCACGTGTCCGTCATCACCAAAGTTGCCTCGGCTTGAGAACTTGGGTACGAGAGGGGAATGTCATGCAATGAGCACCCCCGCTCTTCTGATCAAAGATCAGTTTTTACTAACATGATATTTTGTTTTTGAAAACACATGTGTTCTTATTCCAATTATTAACCTAGAATTACTATGTGATGCGCACAACATACAAGTATAGACTAGATCGCCTAAGTTGGAACAAAACATTTCATGTTCGTTTGTTGGAAAATGGTTTGAAGTTTGTTACTCGCAAGTAGGCTAAGTCGTGAATTTTACCACCCTCAAGTGGGCTAAAAACTCACATTTCAATGAATTGTTTCAATTCAAGTAATCCACCATTCACCCACAGGCATTCAAGTAGTTAATCACTTAAGCAGTTAGCCTTATGGTAAGCATGTTAACATGGCAACATACATATCTTATGCAGTATGCTAAAGCGTAAACACTCACAGTGTACTCTGAGCCAAAACAGAGAACTAGTTAGAAATTATGCATGATCTTAGCTCATGTTGAAATGGCTAATGCAACACATTCAAAAATGCAACTAAAATAGGCTAAGCTATTCTAAGATGTCATGTGAATGCAACTTGATAACATGCTGTTGAACACGTATTCAAGTAAATGTATTGAAATACAATGCAGTTAATATGATGCGCCGAGCCCGGTGCATGAAATACAGATGAATGGATGCACGCATGCAAAGCATAAGGATGCTAATTGAAAGATGCCCTAGAACTAACCATCGTAAGCGGTTAAGTAAAAAGGAGAAAGAAATAGGGGTTGGAAGACATGCATCACACACACGCACGCTTATTACAACATGTGCCCTCTTGACGGAGGGTCCGAATAATAAGCTAACTAGCTAATCTAAACTAATTAAACTAATTATTACATCACAAAACTAATTAACTAACAAGCTAACTAGTTAAGTACAAAATGAGTTAATTAACTAACAAGTTAACTAACTAGTTATTACAACACAAATAAGTAGCTAAATGCATTAACTACTTAAGTACAAAAACCAAATAGCTAACTAAGCAAAGCAGCTAAGTAAAGCAAATAAAAAAGGGGCCTTGGAGCAAGAAGCGCATGCATGCTCGGTTGCCTCATTCGGAAATCCATCGCAATGCCCCAACTTGCCTCTGTTTTCAATTGTCCTCAGAACACTGTACAAAGTTCTCGATAGCTTTTGCTCTACCATGGGAACCTGTAAAAGGGTGGCCGACTAGTTGTTGATGTGGGAGGCTACCTGCCGACCACATATCTCTGCTACAGACCAAAAAAAGTGGTCGGCCAGCCACTTTTACTAGTCTGCCGACCACTTTTTGCTGCACTTCTCCAGTTTGCTGCAACAGAGAGCAAGAAAGGGCATGGCAATATATTTGCAAGGTATGTGTGCACAACCACCCTCCCTATCATTTCATAAGCTCAAGGGAGTGCAGTTCTCGACCCTCGGGACACCAATCGCGCATTTCAATGCATGATAGCCGAGAAGCCAAATTACACAATTCAATATGAAATGAATGCACACATAAACACATAAAGCTTTGACCTCTATCATGCATGATCAAGAGGGTCGGCGACTAAGAATTGACTAGTTTCTCGTGTTTGGACTAACACCTAATCCAAACACAATGCAAAAAACAACATGCATAACACAATGCAATTAACAACATGGCATACACAATGCAAACAACAACATGGCATGCACAATGTAAAGGACATGGCATACACAATACAATGAACAACATGGCATACACAATGCAAAGAACATGGCATACACAATGCAATATAACATGAGATTCTAAACACAATGTAATGCATGCATGCACAATGCAATACAACATGAGCAACTTATCAACGCTAAGGACATGCATACTCAATGCAAGGCAATATAAGCAACCTATCAATGTTAATGGCATGCATACTCAATGCAAGGCAACATAAGCATGCAAACAACATGTAAACAAACATGCTCAATGGACTTAAACCAAAAATGGACATACCTCAGTCATGCCCAAATCATTGGCCATAATGCTAAGAAATGAAGACACATGAGCATATACAAGCATGCACATGCATTGGCCTATCAACTAGGCCTAAGGGCACAACTCTCAAGAGCGCTCAAGAAGTGATAAACATGGGAGTGTAACAACACTATAAGCTTTGAAATAAGATATGAAATGATGCCAAATCACTCAAACAACACAAGCAAAACATGCAAGGGTCCATAAGCACTAAAGCTAGCAAAGAGGACTACAAAGAGAACATACAATACATGGCATAAATGCATGAACCAGCCACAAACAGAGCTCAAGTAGGTCAAAACAAAGACCAAAACATGCTGAGATAAGGGCTCAAAGGCATAGGCATGCAAGCATACAAGCTAGGCCATAAGCTAGGCAACAATGCACAACCCTTAAAGGCACTCAAAGGGTGAAAGAAATGGGAACATAGCAATGTTACATGCTCTAAAATACCATGTTAAATGATGCCAAATCATGTACATATTACAAATGAAGCATGCTATGAAGTTCAAAGCTTGAAACTATGAAAAGCATGAAACATATGGCCAAGGCAACCCAAAACAGCCCTAGAACATACCAAAATGAGTCTAAAACATGCATGGAAAGAAGCCAAAATAAGCTAGCATGGTGAGCATAAAGCATGGAATATGCAGGGCCAAAAGGGAGGATTACACTACACCTATCGAGACCAAGCATGAGATGGCTTCGTCAACAAAAATCAGAGTTATATCATGGCAAAATAACCATAAAAATACATTGAAATAATAGCTCGCAAGCTTAGGCATGAAGGCATACACAATGACTCATGTTTAAGGCATAAAGAACCAACCTTCCAAAGCATGGAAAGAGTGACAAATGCAAGTGTATGACCACACTACATGTACTGAAATCACATTTCAAATGATGCCAAATCATGAAAATAGTCCAAGTAATGCATGCTAATGGACTTGATACACAAAGCTAACAAGCTAGAATGCACTATGGCTATACAAAGCATGGCATGCATGACCAAAACAACACAAATTAGAGCTAGAGCATGCTGAAACATGGAAAAAAGCTTCTTAGAGTTAAGCCAAAATCATGCTAGAATAACAGTCTAAAGCATGATACACATTAGGCTAATTCATGGAATTACACTACAAGTGTATGGAGCATGCACAGAGCCATCAAACCAAACCTTAATAGAGGTATATCATGGCAAAACAACACCAATAACATGCTGAAATGGAATCAAATCATGCTAGAATGGCATGCTACTTCGTGAAGCATACAAAGCTAGTTTGAATGAATTACACCACAAGTGTATAAACCATGTATGAGGTCAACAAACCAAGTCAAAATAGTGGTATGCCATGCTGAAATAAGGCCTAAAATAGGCTGAGATGTAGCCAACACAAGCTTAACTATTATGCTCAAACATGAGGCCAATGAAGCAAGCATCCAAGACACAAGGAGAGGGGATGACCCTCTCCTATTTGGGACCTCAAAACACCATTTCCACCACTGAAATTCCTCTGGAATTCAGTGGTAGAAAGGTCATGCAAAGGCTAGAACAAGAGCCTAAAGGGATGGCTCAAAACAAGGCCTAACAAGGCCTAAGTGGGGGTAGGCCACCCCCAACACAAAAGAGACATTAAACAAACATTTTAAGCATACAAAATTAGAGCTCTTTGCAGTAGAAAGTTAGGCCTAAATAGGCATGCAAATAGGTCTAAAAGCTTAAGCAAAACAAAGGGTTAAAGGGCTAGTTGACTCACCCTTGTAGAACCACTTCAAAACTACAATTCCAGCAACTTTTCTGAGCTTAAACCAATCCAAAAACACCAAAAATAGCTTCAAGAAGCCTTAGCAACAAAAGAATGGTATTTGAGTGTGTGTTTGTGTGCAAAAGTGTGATAAAATGACACTTTAAGGCACAAATATGGAGCAAACAAGAAGATATAGAGACAAGGATGTATGTATAGCTCAAAGGAGTTTTTTTTTTTAACTTGGAGAAAGGAGGGAGGGCCTCCCTCTTATAGAAAAACAAGCCTCAAGCTTGTTGATGAAGCTAAGGGCTTAAAGCCATCCTTCCATACACGTGTATAGAGGATGACTTCTGTGCCTTCCAACTATCACAGCTGGCAAGAAAATATCTCCAAAAAGGTGATGGAAAGCTGCCAACCATTGTAGACATCCTCGAACGTCTCGGGAAAATCCCGTTTTGTTCATTGGGCTTACTACAGCTCGGACTCAAATGTCATGGTTCTGAATCTAATCTCACAAAGTGCAATGTAAGATCGATAAATCACCAAAGAGTCCAAATCCGGCAAATCGTTTTGAAAAACTGATTTTAGAAAGAAGTGCCAAACATGGACTGCTTTGCCAGATACAGAGTCGCCACCTAAATATTTTATTTTCGGGGAATTAAGGAAACCCTGACTCGTGCCTAAGGCCACTAGGGGTGGTCAGCGGATGCCCAGACCCGCCTCACCCGCCCGACCCGACCCGACCTGACAGCATACAGATGGATGCGTGACACGTGGCGGGTGGGTGCGGGTGTGTTTTTTGGCTTTTCGCGGGTTCGGGTCGGGTTGCGGGTGACCCGCCTCTTTACCCAGTATACCCGACCCGCTCGCTTTTGTTACTATTACTATTTTTTATTATTATTTTCCCCCATTTTCCCCCCTTTTCTGATCTCATCTCACACATTCATTCCTTCCTCTTCTTCGATACACACACACACACACTCTCTCTCTCTCTCTCTCTCTCTCCCCGAGAAACCCTACCCTTCCCTACCCATACCGACGGACGGCGATGACGATCTACACTGAAAAATCCATCGGCGATCGACGATCGTGGTGTGGTGGTGGTGGTGTGAGTTATTGTCTTCTCTTCTTCTCTTATTCTCCTCTCCTCTCCTCTCTAATCTGGTCGTTCGTTCTGTAATTTTTTTTTTCCAACGATCTAAAGTTCTTATTTTCTGTAATCTTGTAAATCTGTTCGTTCTATATATTTTTTTTTTGTTCTGTAAATCTGTTCGTTTCGTTCTTATTTTCCTTTTTTTTTTTTTTGGGTTTTATTCTAGGTTTGTTGTAGTTCTAAAGTGAAACCAAACCAGTGGAAGAGAGGTTCTGTTCTACAGTGTGAACTGTGAAGAAGGTTACAGAAAGGGGAAAAAATGTAAGTTTCTTTCCTATTTTCTTTCCCTCTCTATATTATGCATTGAATCTGTTTACAATGTTAAAATGATGTAGCTCCTGACCTGATGCATTGAATCTGTTATTTATTTGACATTTTTTTTACAATGTGATCCGAATGAAAAATGGAAAATTACTTACTTAGAGACTGATTACTTAGAAAATGACAAATCTGTTTTTACATAATAGTGCAGCAAATTCAATATCCAAATTTGTGAATGAAAAATTTGTGAATGAAAAATGGAATGAAAATCTGAATAGTTATCTTATAAACGCAATGAAAATGACATCAGAAATATTTCATTGCTGTGTATTTTCACTTCTGAATTAATACACAACATTACAAGCTTTTTAATCATGTAATGTAGTTGCACAATGAAGCTCAGTATCTTTGTAGAACTTCAATGCAATGTTTATTAATGATGTATTTTTTACAATGAAATGGTGTAATTGTATAATTGTGTCTAATGAGATTGGAGGACAGACACTTTTGAGATAGGCTAATGAGGTAAAATGACAGACATTTTTGGATTGAGTTTCGACTCATGTGTAGTACGTATAAAATAAAAGTATTTAATGAGATTGGAGGACAGACACTTTTTCAATTTTTTATTTTTATTTTTTTTAGTTTGTTTAATTGAATAAAACCCAAAAATATAAAATTTTATGATGACTTTTACAAATTTTATTTCTAAAATTTGTGACTGAAAAATTAAATAGTTATCTTTCTATTTTATATTTTTTATTTGAACTGAAAATCTGAAAATCTGAATAGTTATCTTATAACAGTGTTTTCTAGTTATCTTTCTATTTTATATTGTCTAACTATTCAAATGTGAACTGAAAATCTGAATCTTTAGAGAATTATTTAACCTGTTTTTGAAAGAAAATCTGGTCAGTGGTCACATACTTCTTATTTAACCTAGTTTATCTTATTTCTTAATCTTGTCAATTCACCTAATTCTGCTACCAATCTTGTCAATGCATGCATGATCAATGTAACAAATTCAGATTGAGTTACATTGTATGAGTTGCTAAGTAGTGATGTTTGTCTTGTTATTCATTCTCTCTCTTGTTCTATGTTTGGTTTTTGGCAGTTTATTTGATAATATTTTACTCATGGATCCTCCAAGTGAAGAAACATTGTTTGTTAATCCTAATGTTGAGCCAGAATCATCTTCTATTGACCCCTCTACCCAACCTATTGCTCGCCCTCCTAGACCACCCTTGGCCAAAAGTAGTAGTGGTGGGAGAACACAATCAAAGGCTTGGGATCATTTTGAAAAGATTAAGGGTATTGATGGGAAAGATAGGGCTATGTGCAAGTATTGTAAGAAAGAATATATGTCTAAGAGTCATGGAACAAGTAATTTATTGTCTCATTTGAAAAATTGTCCAAAGTACCCATATAGGGATACTCAAGGGCAACAAACATTAGGATTTAAACCAAGACAAGTTGATGGGGAGGGTGGTGTTGATGTTGTGGCTACATCATTTTCTGTAGAAGTTGGTAGGTGGTATCTTGCCGAGATGATAGTAATTGATGAATTGCCTTTTAAATTGGTGGATGGGGTTGGTTTTAAAAGGTTTTGTAATGTCATGCAAACCAAGTTCAAGATTCCATCTCGACATACCGTAGCTAGGGACATCCTAGACATATACACTAATGAAAAAGAGAGGTTGAAGAAACTTGTGAAGGGGCGTAGGATTTGCTTTACCACAGACACATGGACTTCCATACAAAATTTGTGTTACATGTGTCCAACAGCACATTTCATTGATGATGATTGGAAGTTACAAAAGAAGATCATTAATTTTTGTCAAGTTGAAGACCACAAAGGAGAAACTCTTGGGAAAAAAATTGAGGCACCTTAAAAGAATGGGACATTGATGGGCTTTTTACCTTAACTGTTGACAATGCGAGTTCAATAATCTAACCATTAGATTCTTGAAATGAACTACAAAACTGTGGAAGGGAACTGTTTTGGGTCATGTGTTTTTACATATGCGTTGTTGTGCGCATATTCTAAATCTCATTGTTAGTGATGGATTGAAGGATCTTGAGTCTTGTATAGCGAATATGAGGCATGCAGTGAGATATGTAAGGTTTTCTCCAAACCGTCTTGACACTTTTAAAAAGTATGTGGAAAGTTTGAAAATTGAGAGTAAGAGTCTCTTGTGCTTGGATGTGCCAACACGGTGGAATTCCACATATCTTATGTTGGAGGCGGGGGAAAAATTTGAGAGTGCGTTTCAAAGAATGGGTGAGGAGGACTACAATTATAAACACTATTTTTTGGATAATGAAGGGGGTGAGAGGAGAGAGATGCCTACAACCGAGGATTGGGATAATTGCAGGGTGTTTTTGAAATTTCTTAAAATGTTCTACAATGCAACAAAGAGATTTTTTGGGTCTTTATTTGTTACTTCAAATACATTCTACACGAAAATTTTTGTCATTGAAAACATGATTGGACAATTAATCAAAGACAACGATCCTATTTTGTCTTCAATGGCAAAGAAAATGAAAGAGAAGTTTGACAAGTATTGGAGAAATGGGGATAAAATCAATCTCCTTTTGTATGTTGCGATTGTGCTTGATCCTAGAAGGAAAATGACATACTTGCAATTTTGTTTCTCAACAATTTTTGGTGGGGATGTGGTGAAAGTGAAAGAAATATTGGACAAGGTGAAACATTGTTTGACACAATTGTATGATCATTATGCCACACTTGATTCAACAAATGTCTATGTCTCCAATGTAAATGAAACAATAGATATGGTGATAGATGAAAATGATCCACATTCTATTGTGAACTCTCAATTTAACTCATTCTTGGAGGGGCAAATTTGTAGTAGTGGGAGTACATCGGAATTGGACAAGTATTTGGGTGATATTGAGAAAGGTGGGAAAAATGCTCAATTTGATATCTTGGAGTGGTGGAAGGTTAATGCAACAAAGTATAGAGTATTATCACTTATAGCAAGAGATGTGTTGGCAATGCCTATCTCCACTTGTTATACGAGTCGGCTTTTAGTACAGGAGGTCGTATACTTGATCCATTCCGTAGTTCACTTGCTCCCAAGATGGTGGAGGTTCTTGTTTGTACACAAAATTGGCTTCGAAGTAACATTCCAATAAGCCTTCGACAAGCAATGGATAATATTGAAGAATTTGAACAACAATATGATTCGGGTAATATATATATATACAATGATTTATTTTGTTTTAAATTTTATTTATTTTGTATTATTCAAAATTCATTATTTTCACTTCACATATTTTTGCTGTATTATGTTTTATGTGTAGTTGTTTCGGAATCAGGTTCATGTTCAAGTCCAAGTCTTGAGAGTAGTTATATTGAAGTTTAATATCATTGGTAAAATACTTCTCCTTTTCTATATTATGTTTACTTCATATGTTTTTGTTGTTTTGTGTTTACTTATTTTAAGTTTAAGACTTTTTAGTGTTTTCCTTGTTAAATAATCTTTTTTTTTTTTTATGCAGGTTTGGCTCATGGCTTGGTTTGGCTCAAAGAAATCAATGGCTTAAGACATTTTAAATTTTTTGGATGATTGTATTAACTATTAAGACATTTTGACTTTTTTGGATGGTTGTATAACTATTAAGACATTTTAAATTTTTTGGATGATTGTAATATTTTATTTTGGGTGATTTGTAATACTTTATTTTGGATGATTGTATGTTAAAAATTTGTGTTGCGTTGTTACGTCCACTGTCCAAGTTGTTTGTCTAAATTTGAGTAGGTTGTTTTTGTATATGAGTAGGTTGTTTTATGTTCCATGACTCTTGAGGTTAGAGCCTTAACAGCCACCAAGAAGATGATGAAAAATTATTTTGGAAAGGCCATTCATGATGAAAAATCTCCTTCAGTTATTATTTATTTAGGTTGTATATGAGCCTTTGTGAAATTAGCCTTTATTTATATGAGCAAGTTGTTTTTAGATGAAAAATCTCCTTTAGGTTGTATATGAGCAGGTTGTTTTTATTTATTTATTATTTTGGAAAGGCCATTCATGATGAAAAATCTCCTTCAGTTATTGAATGCAGTGAATATTATAACTTGATTTGTGAAATTAGCCTTTGTGAAATTAGCCTTTATTTATTATAACTTGATTTATATTTCTTCCATGATATCTAAACATTATTCTAACTTGATTTATTATAACTTGATTTAAAATCCAACTTGACTTCACTAACACTGATAGCTAATGTCACATGTAAAATATTATCCAAACAGAAGTTCGAGACAACTTGAAGTAATAATAGGAAAAACAAAACACCGTAGCACAATGGATTTGTGGACAAAATCACCAAAAGTAATAGCAGCCCAAGAAGATACAAAACCAAATTCAAACACCTCACATTATATTTTCTTGATTCCTATTCATCCCTCACAGCACCGCCAGACAGACAATACTCTACCATAAGCACGGTTCCCAGTCCTCCTCTGGTTTCTAGATAATCTGGAATCTGGATCTCTTGTATTCAGTAGGTAAGTGAGGAATGTGCAGTACATTTAACAATGTACCATGAGTTTGAAGAAGTACCACAAATGGAAATTATAAAAATGATTGAAATGCCTCCACAAAAACCCAATACAATGCTCCCTTAACTTGCAAGTAAAGGAAATATATGTCAAATTGGCAATTAGTCATTCCACCATTAGAGGAATGTGGACAGCAGTTTGTGAGATTGTAACACATGTTTAATGATAGTATCAGGGAGGGCATAAATACATACACAATGCTTGAAGTGGAAAAAAAAATCCCCATTCATCCGCAAGATACTAAACCGCCAAACCGCAATGGGGAATGGAAATATTAAATACCAGCGAACAATTTTAAACCGCCAAACCGATTCGTATCCATCCGCCAATCCGCCAATCCGCTCAATCCACATCCGCCGGATTGGCGGACGGATGCGGATGGATTTTCTCAAATCCGCCAATCCGGCGGACGGATGGCGGATTAGAGGTTCCGTGGCCGCAACCGACCCGCGACCACCCCTAAAGGCCACGTGTCCGTCATCACCAAAGTTGCCTCGGCTCGGGAACTTGGGTACGATTGGGGAAGGTCATTTCATGAGCACCCCCGCTTGCCCGATCAAAGATCGGCCACTACTAAACATGATATCGAGTTTTTGAAAACACATGTGCTCTTATTCTAGTTTATTAGCCTAGAATTACTATGTGATGCGCACAGCATACAAGTATAGACTGGATTGCCTAAGTTGGAACAAAGCATCGCATATCCGTTTGTTTTGAAAATGGATAGAAGTTTGCTACTCGCAAGTAGGCTAAAACACGGGTTTCAACAAATTATTCCAACTCAAGCAACCCAACCTTCACCCACAGGTATTCAGGCAGGTATATCACATAAGCACATAGCCTTATGGTAAGCATGCTATCATGGCAATCACTCACACGCATGTAAGGATGCTAAAGCATAAATACTTACCGAGTACTCCGAGCCAAAGAAAGAAGCTAATTAGGAATCATACATGAATCCTAACTATGCTAAGAATGCCTAATGCAACACATGCAAAAATGCAACTACAATAGGCTCGGCTATTCTAAGATGGCATATGAGATGCAACAATCGATACATGTATTCAACTTGGAATTGAAGTACAATGCAGTTAGCATGATGCGCTGAGCCCGGTGCATGCAATACAGATGAATGAATGCAAACATGCGAACATACAGATGCTAATTGAAACATGCCCTAAAACTAACCATCATAAGCTGGTAAATAAAAGGGAGAAAGATGTGGGGTTGGAAGACACGCATCACACACACGCACACTTATTACAAAGTTTGCCCTCTCGCGGAGGGTCCGAATAAATAATACACAATGAAATGAATAACTAACTACAGCTAATTATTACATAACGCTAACTAATTAACAAATTTAACTAAGTAAGCAATAAAACTATCATGCAAGCTACATGAAATGGACTGCCTTAGCTCTGCCTTGGATGGCAATGAATGCATGCATGCTTGAATCGCTTTGTCGGGAAATCCATCGCGATGCTCCGACTTGCCTTTGTTTGCAATTGACCTCAGAACACTGTACAAGGCTCCGTAAATTTGAAACTCCACCGAACAGGAAGGTCGTGGGAAATATTATTGGCCTTGGAGACCACCTGCCGACCACCATTTGCGGGAGAAACCAAGAGGGGTGGTTGGCCTGCCAGAAAAGCTAGTTGGCCGACCAGTTTCTGCCTCTGGTTTCTGATTTTCTGCAACACAAAGCAAGGGAAAGGCATGGCAAGGTATTTTCAACAAATGTGTGCACGACCACTCTCTCCATCATTGCACAAGCTCGAGGGAGTGTAGGTCTCGATCCTCAGGCCACCAATCATGCATCTCGATGCATGATGGCTGAGGAGTCGGATTGCACGACTCGATGTAAAATGAATACACATATAAACACAACAAGGCCTAAACTCCATCATGGGTAATCCGGAGTGTCGGCGATCGAGAATCGAGGCACGTTTCGTCACTTGGAGTACGAAACATCCCTCGTTTCCCGTGTTTGGACTGAACCCTATTCCAAACACAATGTAATATACATAGCATATACAATACGACTAGCATGCAACCCTAAACGCAAGGCAACATAATCATGCTAGCATGCAAGGGATGATATGCAAACATGCAACTAGCATACACAATGCTATGAACTAAGAATGACATACTCAATGCACATGAACTATATGGCATACGCAATGCACATTCGAAGATGGACATGCACGAAGACATGAACAAGGCATACACAATGCGACGATCAAGCATGCGACAACATAGATATGGCATATATAATGCAAGATGGACTTAAACTAAAATGAATGGGCCTCAGCCACACTCAAATCAGTGGCCATACATGATGAAAATGAAGCAACAACACACATGCAAACATGCACAAATGCAAGGGACCAAACCTAAGGCACAAAGTGCAACTCCACCAAAGCATGGTAAGCATGAAATATGGCATACAATCACATATTTTCCAGCTCTGAAATGACATGCAAGATGGTCCCGAATCATGCAAACACCTCACACAATGCATGCTAGATGGCCCAAATACCGAAACTAGTGAAGTGGATTACACTATAGGCATGCAAAGCAATAGTCAAATGGCCAAACCAGCGCTAGACAGTCCCTATGTAGGCCAAAATAGTAGCAAATATGGACTAAAATGATGGCTCACAAAGCATGGAAATGAAGCTCATGTAATGGTCCAAAAATGACGTATCCATACATAACTCTCAAACACATTTAAAGAGTGGAAAACATGGGAATATGGAATACATATAAGCTCTGAAATATGATTCACAATGATGCCAAAACATGGAAACACCTCAAAATACGCATGCAATAGGCTTCAAAACTCAAAGCTAGGCAAGGGTATTGAACTACAACCATGCATAGCAAACATCATTCGACCATGAGGCCCAAAACAGAGCTAAGGTAGTCCAAAACATGCACAAAATCAGTTTAAGGCATGGCCAAAAAGTGCTAGAATCAAAGGCCAAAATAGCATGCAATGTAAGCTAGTAAAGAGGATTTGCACTACAAGTATGTGAGGCAATCAAGAGGCCACTAAACCAGAAAAATTTAGAGGTATGACATGCCAAATAAAGCTCAAAAACCCACTGAAACATGGTTAATGCATGCAAGAATGAGATGCTCCTTTGATATGCTATTAAGAGGGTTATTCTACACATGCAAGATGGACATCCGATATGGAAAAACAAGCTCTGGATAGAGCCTATGTAGGTCCTAAAACTCATCAAAATGGCCTGAAACATGGCTTGGAAGCATTCAAATAAGGGCTCATTTGTAAGGCCAAAAATGATAGAAAACAAAACAAGGAGAGAGAGGGTCACCCCTCTTTGATTTTGGCACTCAAAACAGCATGCTAGCCACTGAAAATCTACTGGATTTCAGTGTCTAAAAGGCCAACACAAATGCTCTAAGGCATGGCTCAAAACAAGGTAAAATGAAGCATGCACGGGGTAGATGAGCCCCAACAGAAAAATAATCTTAAACAAACATGTTAAGGGCCTCAAAATAATACTTTTTTCAGTTTATACCAAAGCTCAAATATGTTTGCAAGTATAGCTAAAAGATAAAGCAAAATAAAGCCTAAAAAGGGAGAAGATGAGTTACCCTTGAAGCTCAGCAAAACCAGCAGCTTCTGGACCAAAAAAGACCCAGCTCCTTAACCTCTGGAAATGACCTCCAAGAAGCTCCAAGCAATGGTGGAAGGGTTAGGCTATGAGGTGGTATGCAAGGGTGCAAGAACAAGGCACTTTTGAACCCAAAATAGAGAGACAAAGGGAGAGATATATTGTGTGCCTCCAACCAACTTCAGAACTTGGTATAAGGAAGAGGAGGGCCTCTCTTATAGAGATACAAGGCCAAAGCTTCTTCAAGAAGTTAAAAACCAAGGCTCAAGATCCTCCATACATGTGTATGGAGGATACAGTCTGTGCTTTCCAGCTGGCACACACTCACAGAGACAAGACTGAGGGAGGCAGGCCGACCAGTTCAGGTGGTCGGCCGGCCACTTCCCATGGTCGGCCGACCAGTTCAAAAGGGTCAAGTGGTCGGCAGCCCCATTTGGTGGTCTCCTAACTGAATGCAAGCTAGTGGTGTGGTGGGAGACCAGCAAATGTGGCTCAAAGACCAAGGAGACCAACTTCCTGACAAGGAAACCGGCGGGCGGGAGAAAGGGTGGTCTCCAAGAGAAAAGGTGGTCTCCCACCCTTGTACCACCTTTCAAACAATAAAAACAAGGTCCATGCCAAAAATGAACCAAGATGGATGCAAAACGAGGGTTCGGGGGTCAAAACGTGCAGATGGGTGCCCCGACAACAAGCTGTTAAGCACCGAAAGTGGCGTGCGACCACGAAGGTGGTCTCTCGGGCCACAGTGTCCCTCTAGACAGAGGAACAAGGTGTGTGCCAAAAACCAGAGCAAATAGAGAATGTTAACCAGTCCCGAGCCGAAGCGTACAGTCGACGGCTCCGAAAATTGGAAACCGATCTCCAAGTGGAAAAAGTGGCCTATGACCACGAAAAGTAGCCTACGAGCATTGAGAGATAGTCTACGAGACCTCTCCCTCCCTTCGGAAAGAGAAAACAAGACCTGGTTTGCAAATCGAGGCAAAGCACAAAAAGGTCCCGAGGTCTGGGGGTAAGGCTCTCAGCCGAAACTCTGAAACCTCTGAACGAGCATAACATGCACCATCTCCGAGCACTCAATCGATGACGTCTGAGTCTTAAGGTCGGTCAAAAATGGGGTGTTTACAACCACTTGAAGTGGTCGGCCGACCACCACAAGTGTTCTCCCCAAAAGCAAACTAGTCGGCCAGGAAGAGGAGAGGTTTGCACACTGAAAGCAAGCCAATGGTGTGGTGGCCGACCACTTTTGATGGTCCAAAGACCAAGGAGACCAGTTGGCTGACCAGAAAACTGGCTGGCGGGAAGAAAAATGGTCTCCAAGGGGAAGAACTGGTCTTCCTCTATACCACCTTCTAAACAAGGAAAACAAGGTTTGTACCAAAAACAAACCAAAAAGGATGCAAGACAAGAGTCCGGGAGGCAAGGCGCGCGGCCGGGAGCCTCGAAAACTAGTCTACGGGCATCAAAAGTGGTCTACGACCACAAAAAATGGTCTCCCGGACCACAATGTCCCTCTAGGCAGAGGCAACAAGGCATGGTTCAAAAACCAAGCCAAACGGAGAACGTTAAGCGATCCCGAGACAAGGCACCCGGCCGAAGACTCCGAAAATCGAAAAGTAGTCTCCAAGCAAGAAAAGTGGTCTACGACCACAAAAAAGTGGTCTACAGACCTCCTCCTCCCTCTAGGGAAGGGAAAGAAGGCTTGGTCCACAAACCGAGCCAAAGCACAAAGAGTTCAGCAGCCCGGAGGCAAGGCACTCAGCCGAAAACTCTAGAAACTCAAAATGAGTATAAACATGCACAATCACCGAGCGCTTAATCGATGACGTCTGAGTCTTAAGGTTGGTCAAAAATGGGATGTCTATAGTTGCCCCTCTTTGACAGAACTCGGAAGTCAAGAAGTGACGGGAGTGAATGTCATAGCCCAGAGACGACCTATTTTTGACAAGGCCGAAGACTTAGACAAACAGACAAGATAACAAAGAGATGTGCCCGCAGGTAAGGGTAAGATGCAATTGACATGCACAATGTCAAACATAACTTATGATCATGCAAAGAAAGCTGTAATGAAGTAATTATACATAATAAATGCAACAGTTTAAGCAAATGCTATGTAAGCAAATAAATACGAACCAAACTACATCTCATGCAGAAAGGATGTAAGAAAATTATATAATTCTCACTGCGTCTCACGCGGAGTACATACAATATCGTTTGGTTCGTCTGGTCGCGCCAGCTTCAAATGAACCGTATATATAATATCGTGCCTGCATAAGAAAGAAACTCAACAGGTATAATATAGTTAGCAACATATGTTCAACGTTACATCATGGTACATTTCCAATACGAGATAAACGCGTGCACATATGATGCTGATAGAAACATGCATAGCAATGCAAGTGAAAAGTGCATGATAATGCAGCCGAAATGAGCATAACAATGCAAGTGAAAAGTGCATAACAACGTAAGCAAAGTGTGGTTGCATAACAATGCAACCGAAGTGCGCATAACAATGCGAGCGAAACATGCGCGACAACGCAAATAGTGTGTGCATAACAATGCGAGAGAAACGTGCATAACAATGCAATGCACTAACAAGTGCATGTAAGATGCGCAAGACATCGCGAACAACACAATGCACTAACAAGTGTAGGTAAGGTGCGCGAGATAGCGCGCACGATACAATGCACTAACAAGTGCAGATGAGGTGCGCAAGGCAGCGCGAATGATGCAATGCACTAACAAGTGTAGATGAGGTGCACAAGGTAGCGATGCAATGCACTAACAAGTGCAGATGAGGTGCACAAGGTAGCGCGAATGATGCAATGCACTAACAAGTGCAGATAAGGTGCGCAAGATAGCGTGAATGTTAAACTGCACAAAACAGCGCGATGTGCTAAACAGCGCGAGTGATAAATTGCACAAAATAGCGCGATAAAATAGATAGTACAGTAGATACAAAATGGGACATATTCCAATCACACTGGAATCATGAGAGGAGGAAAAACAAATCCCAAACACGCGCAGAAACGTGTGAGGAAATGGACACTCAAACCACGCTGAAATTGTAAGAAAAGGTAAACAAATTCCAACCGTCCAGGTGCGTACACGATGCAACTTGAGATACAACAAGCCCATGCTTGTGCATCACGCCTCCTGAGATAAATTCCAAACACGGCGAAAACATGTGAGGAATGGCAAACTCTAACCACACTGAGATCGTGAGAAGAGGTAAAACAAATCCCAAACACGCCGGAAATGTGTGAGGAAATGGACACTCAAACCACGCTGAAATCGTGAGAAGAGGTAAACAAACTCCAACCACCCAGGTGCGTACACAACGCAACCTGAGATACAACACATGCAGGCTTGTGCATCACGCGTCCTAAGATAAATTCCAAACACGCCGAAAATGTGTGAAAAAGAGCAAACTCTAATCACGCTGAGATCATGAGAAGAGGTAAAACAAATTCCAAACACGCTGAAATCGTGTGAGGAAAGAACAAACTCTAACCACGCTGAAATCGTGTGAGGAAGGAACAAACTCTAACCACGCTGAAATCGTGAGAAGAGGTAAACAAATCCAAACGTGCTGAAATCATGTGAGGAAGGAACAAACTCTAACCACGCTGAAATTGTGAGAAGAGGTAAACAAAACGACAATTAGGAACGTGCTCGACGCAACCTGAGAAAGCCCCGGAAGATGACGGTCCTAAATGCAGCTTGGCGTAAAAGGATAAAAGATACAAGATAACACAAGATGCAAATAAATGCAATAAGTATGATGATGATACATGTTACAACATGTTACAAGCAATGTAGTCCATGATACTTAGGAAATGCAAGAAACAAACAAAGCGGTGCTTTAAAAAGCACCTCAAGGAGTGAGTGGCGGTAAACCGATCTACTCGGACGGAGATCTCTCCTTGTGTTCTTCGAACTCTTACCTTCAACTCACAGTACAAAGGTCCTGAAATGCTGACAAGGGGTAACTTCTGCATGTAGAAACCACAAATGCCGTTTTCCTTCTTGATCATATTCATAACTTTCTCTATTCTCCAACGGAGTGACAGACTAGGTTGGTTCAGTATCTAGAATTGAGGTGCATACCCGCTACCTGAACCTATGGGGCTTCCATACAGATTTCAAGCCAGGGATACACCCTTGGGTATTTAAACTAGACTTTAGTCTCAGAAATTCTAAACCTTTGTGTTCTAGGCATCAGCCATTCGAACTCTAGTTTCCACCATCGCAATTGATCTCCTAGGAATTCATTGCAAACACAGCCAAGATGTCCCTGGCATGTAATGATACTCAGGGAGAGCATTTCTGATCGCCATCTTGGCTTGAAACAATCAACACAGTATTCTGTTCACTTTGAACACACAGCTCGTACAGCACACTGCTTATTCTGAACATGTAGCTCATAACACAGTACTCGGTTTATTTAGCACACAGCTCATATAACACACTGTTCACTCTGAACACATAGCTCATTATGAACATACAGGATGCATTAACGAAACTTGTAGAAGTTGAAACAAACTCAGATGCTCCAAATTTTCCCTCCTTTCTTTTGCTTTGCAGTACGGAACCTATATAACTTCAGATAGGTCCTGGTTTTATTGTTCTCACATAACCTGGGTTGAACCCTGCGGTTTTACGAAAGAACAAATCATGTTTTGCACAAATGTGGAGAATGGCACAGCACTCTGAGCACAAAACAATTTGAAATTGAGAAATGAGTTCTCGATCGGGTATTGAGCCTATAATTGACCATAACCAAAACGACTCAACAAAGAGAAACAAAAGGTAAACAACCTAAACACATTGAGTAACACTCGAAACGATTCAAAACAAGAATCGAGACAAACAAAACAAAAGACACGGCACTTAGACGTGTTTCAATGGCAAGAGACTTCTCAGTTCACGAGGAGCTAGTTTCTTCAGGTATTGTTTCTTTTTTATTTGTGATTCTCACATCACTCTAGCACTCAATCTTTTGTTTTCTGAAAAAGCCATTTTCTCACTTTTTCTCTCAGCACGCATCTCTCTATTCTTCAATATCTCTTATTTTTTATCCCTCCCTAGATGGTTGATGGATATACAAGAAGTTGTGGGCTCTTGCCCCCAACATTCCGCTAGATTCTTCTTCTTCTGCTCACAATAGTGAGCTTCTCCCACAGAGGGGTTGCGCTACAACTGGGTGTGTAGCAAATCTGCAGCTGACATTGGTTGATGACGCCCTTGGCCAGTTCGGATGTGACCAGACCTTTCTAGATGAGAGAGTGGAACATTTTGATCCATTCCAGTTTGTGCTTCGCACTTAGCTTAATACCTCACTGCTTGGAGGGTAAGAGAGTTTTCGGCCCTTTGCTGTTGGCTTCAGTGGTGCCCTTTTCTGGCAAGTAGAGTGCCCTTTCTAGCAAGTGTGTTGACAATCGGGAAAAGACAGAATACCTGACTCAACTGTGCCCCTAGTTCATCATTTTGACCATTTTTTTTTTTTTTTTTGGTTTTCTACTAAAACAATTTTGACCAATATGAGAATTAGATCAACACACTTGTTCGATTTTCTGATTTGAAATCATGCAAGTCAGGTTATGAGCACTGAAAATTTTCTTTTTTTGGGTCCAAGAAATGGTCCAGTTTTGAAAAAAATGGAATAATTTTTGAGAGAATTAATCAACCTCAGTAAAAATTCTCAAAAACTGTTTTTGCAAATGGCTACTGTTCGATCAACACAGAATTTACTCTTGAGATGCACAACCTCAAATCCAAAACAATGGAAAATTATCCCTTGTCTGAAGGACACTGCATGGCAACGAAAAGTTGGCCCTTGTCTGAATGGCACCACAGCGCACTGTATGGCAACGGAAAGTTGCCCCTTGTTTGAATAGCACCACAGCACACTGTAACCAGTTCTCATTGTGACAATCACAACCGAACTCTCGGATACAGAAAAGACAAAGATGATCAGAACCATTACATGGACACAATCGATTTGGAAATGTTTATGGCTGGACTTCAGAATGAAGTTGCCTACGTATCCCAAACATGGGAATCAAGCCTGACGTAGTTCTGGGTTAAGGTGCACTCGGGTATTAACCTCTCCTTTTGCGCTCTAACTTTTGCCAAGGTCGCCCTTTTTGGGTTTGTAACCTTGCGAACTATGTTCTTCTTTTCTTTTCAATTCTTTTCATTTCTTCTTTTTTTGTCTTTTCTTTTTTTATTCTTTGCATTTTTTCTTTTTTTGTTTTTTTTCTTCTTTTCTTTTCTTTTTCTTGCTCTAATTTTTGCCTGGGTCGCCCTTCTGAGTTTTCGGCCCAGCGAGCCTCTCAAGGGTAAAAGTGTAGCTTTGTCCATGTCAAATGGTTTTGAGATCTCGAAGCCATCTGAATCCAGGAGAGTGGCTGTTGTTCGCTGATGATGTAGGAGTCCATTCAATGGGGGGTTGAATTGTCCCCAGTGTTATGGATAGGAACTTGGTTATCCTTCAGCAAAAACTTTCTTCTTTCCTCCCTTCTGGGATTTGGCATTCTTGCCAATCTTCGTTAGCTTGAGAAATGTCCCGATTTTTGACTCTTCGAGCACATCTGACATTTTTTGGTCCCTAGTTCAAGGGCTACTTCTGATCTAGCTTCACAAGCTTCTTTTGATGACATCTGATCTTCTTGATTTGAATTTTCTTGCCCCTAGTTCGAGGGTTGCTTCAAATCTGGCCTGGCAGGCCTCACATCGTGGTTGACCGTTGAACATTCTGAATCCAAGTTCAAGGTTTGAAAGCTAGGGGTCGATTCTCGAGGCTGAAAGCAATCCTATGCTGCACAATCTCAAGAGCGATTCCACACAGGTCTTCGCAGAACGGCGCAAAACATTTTTTGAAATCTTTTAAGAAAGCGACTAGTCGCTCGCACTGAAGACTATGTAGAACCAATCTGGATCAAGCCAGGATCCTTCTCAGTACTTATATTAACAAGCATGATCTCATTCATTAAGGGCTTAGCATGCTTCTCTTTCTCTCAGTTGATCAAACTTTTGCAAATCCCGAGGAAATCCTTCCTCTTTGTTTTCATCACAGTGTTCAAATTTTTTTGAAAAACTCAGGTCAATACAATGACTTCAAGACACAGAAAAGACACAGTTTTAGTCAAATACTGCCATCTTATTCAGAACTTTTGGCATAATTGGCACACGGCAGAAGCAAACACAAGAGTGTGAAAATCATTGCTGTTTCATTCAGGTCTGTTGGCACAATTGGCTCTATGGCAGAAACATACTCAAAAGAAAACAAAAAGACAAACACAAAACGAGATAGTGATGTCCGAGGTAACACCCCCGGAATGACCCGACTCCTAACAGAACAGGACTGACTTGATACAATAAGACAGACCCGACTGACTTAGTACAAAAAGACTGACTCTATACAACACAACAGAACTGACTGAATACCCAAGTCAGAAAGCACAAAAACTAGCATTCGCAAATGCTCAAAAAAAGTGCGTGCCATACGCCATATCTGGAGTAAACTGAGTGCCACCCGCAGGTGGTTCATCTCCCGATCACATACTCGTATTATCCTCCAAGTTCACTGATCCAGTGACGATAAACTTTGCTGAGCTTGGTGGGATGATGACCTCGTTGTCAAACAAATCCTGTACTTCGTGGCGAAGACGAAAGCAATTGTCGGTGCTATGACCAGTTTGTTGATAGTAGGCACAGTACTGGGTAATATCATGACCGGGGTGGAAGACGACTAGAGAGAGGCCGAGGCTCGAGGGGTTTGAGATGGCCTTTTTCAACAAGGATTTGAAGAGCCTTGGATAAAGGTATATAGAGAGCATGGAAGACCCTGCGACCTCGGGGTTGGTACTTCGAGGTTTGTGGATTTTTGCTGGGTGCACTAGCAAAAGGGTCGGCAGGTGCGGACTTGGTTTGCTGATCTCTTCCGAGTGTAGGATTGGAGTTGAAAGGGATGTTTCTGGTACGACGGCCCTTCTCCCGATTCTCCTCTTGATTTGAACTACTTTCATTCTGAGTGGTGAAAGTGTCTTCCACAGTTTTTGCAACAACTGCGAGCACTTGCTATTTGTTTAGTCCTTCAGCTTTCAAAGCCTCAACAACCCACAGAAGGTGTTCATAGGGATCAATGTCTGCCCTACCTTGTTCTTTCCACTCGCCTCAGCTTGGCCAAAGGTTTGGGTTGCTACATCAGTGCGAAGTCCTATTGTTGCCGGTATGTCATTGCCCAAACTTGGGGTGGCTTTAGGTTGGCCAATTTCAATTACAATTTGCCCCAGGAGTGGGGAGTCTTCTGGCGTGAAATTTCTGGCATGTGATGCCGTCGATGGCGGAGCTGATAGTCCTAAGGCTAAATCAGCCACAGTTCTCTGAAGATCGTCGATCATTCCCATTAGCTCAAAAGTAGTGAGCTCATGGGTTTGAGATGATTGGGGTTCCAAGACTGATTGTGTAGTAGGTGCCCCAGATGGGCATTGCATTTCAGCATCGGTCTCACCCTGCATGGCGATTCCTTTGTTTAATGCTGCTACCATGACCCACAACCTCTTCCGAACTCTGTACTATCAGGGTCTGCTGAGTTTGGGTAAGGGTGATATGACTGGTGACTAACAAATCAGATAAACCGATGACCCCTGACTGGCCTTTCTTTGCCTTGCCTCAACGGAGGAACGCTGGTTACTATGAACCGAATCGCTGACCTGACAAAGTCTATTAGTACAAGTCCGGTGTACTCGGGAGATATTAGAGCCTTCTGAAGCTACGGTTCCAAGACCACCTAGCAAAAGAGAAAATAGGCAGCATCTCAGCCCAATTTCATTGGAACAGATACGAACATAGCTGAATGACTATACTCTTTACTGAATTCTGCCCAAAATTCTTCCTGTAAATTGATACCCTCAGGTAAGACTGATCCCCAAAATACTGATGCCCTCAGGCCTGATACCCAGACTTGCAAACTGATACATATAACCTGTAGAGACGCACTCTGACAGCACATCCCAAGCAAGTAAGAGCCAAAACACCCCTATGGAAGGGTAGGGTTTCCCTGTCCTATATTGTCAGGAGCTAGGGTTTAACTACGCACGCAGCGATTTCAAACAACCTACAATCGAGTAGGCAACCTGTCCTACTTTGGAATAGTCACTATGGATTTCTATATTCACTAGGTCGAATGGTCAAAAGGGTGCCTCGGTAACAACCGAGGTTTGTGTTCCCATCATAGTAGAGCCCGTAACTGGTCAACCTTATGTCACGCAGCCTCCGGCAAACCGTTCAGGAATAACAGACGGCAAACACGGTGTCTTAGGCGCACCGATGCAAATGCAATGTAAAGAGATACATAAGTGTAATCAAAACAAGATATCATGAGTTCGAGTCAAGTTCTCTAAATCCCCAGCAGAGTCGCCGGAAACTGTAGACCGCCCGAAAACTCCCGGCTTCCCGCCCGAGGGCGCGAATTCGTTTGTTCTTAGCTACTACAAGTTCGGACTCGTGTCATGGTTCTGAATCTAATCTCACAAAGTGCAATGTACACCGATAAATCACCAAAGAGTCCAAATCCGGCAAATCGTTTTGGAAAACTGATTTTTATAAGGAAGTGCCAAACATGGACTGCTTTGCTAGATACAGAGTCACCACCTAAATGTTCTTATTTTGGAAAATTTAGAAAACCTTGACTTGTGCTTAAGGCCACGTGTCCATCATCACCGAAGTTGCCTCGGCTCGAGAACTTGGGTACGAGAGGGGAATGTCATGCAATGAGCACCTCCGCTCGTCCGATCAAAGATCGGCCTTTACTAATATGATATTTTATTTTTGAAAACACATGTGTTCTTATTCCGGTTATTAACCTCGAATTACTATGTGATGCGCACAACATACAAGTATAGACTAGATCGCCTAAGTTGGAACAAAACATTTCATGTTCATTTGTTGGAAAATGGTTTGAAGTTTGCTACTCGCAAGTAGGCTAAGTCGTGAATTTTGCCACCCTCAAGTGGGCTAAAAACTCGCATTTCAATGAATTGTTCCAATTCAAGTAATCCACCCCTCACCCACAGGTATTCAAGCAGTTAATCACTTAAGCAGTTAGCCTTATGGCAAGCATGCTAACATGGCAACATACACATCTTATGTAGTATGCTAAAGCGTAAACACTCACAATGTACTCTGAGCCAAAACAGAGAACTAGTTAGAAATCATGCATGATCCTAGCTCATGTTGAAATGGCTAATGCAACACATGCAAAAATGCAACTAAAATAGGCTCAGCTATTCTAAGATGTCATGTGAATGCAACTTGATAACATGCTATTGAACACGTATTCAAGTAAATGTATTGAAATACAATGCAGTTAATATGATGCGCCGAGCCGGGTGCATGAAATACAGATGAATAGATGCACGCATGCGAAGCATAAGGATGTTAATTGAAAGATGCCCTAGAAATAATCATCGTAAGCGGTTAAGTAAAAGAGAGAAAGAAATGGGGGTTGGAAGACATGCATCACACACACGCACGCTTATTACAACATTTGCCCTCTCGACGGAGGGTATGAATAATAAGCTAACTAGCTAATCTAAGCTAATTAAACTAATTATTACATCACAAAACTAATTAACTAACACGCTAACTAGTTAAGTACAAAACGAGCTAATTAACTAACAAGTTAACTAACTAGTTATTACAACACAAATAAGTAGCTAAATGCATTAACTACTTAAGTACAAAAACCAAATAGCTAACTAAGCAAAACAGCTAAGTAAAGCAAATAAAAAAGGGGCCTTGGAGCGAGAAGCGCATGCATGCTCGGTTGCCTCGTTCGGAAATCCATCGCGATGCCCCAACTTGCCTCTGTTTTCAATTGTCCTTAGAACACGGTACAAAGCTCCAAATAGCTTTTGCTCCACCATGGGAACCTGTAGGAGGGTGGCCGACAAGTTGTTGATGTGGGAGGCCACCTGCCGACCACATATCTTTGCTACAGACCAGAAAAAGTGGTCGGCCAGCCATTTTTACTAGTCTGCTGACCACTTTTTGCTGTACTTCTCCAGTTTGCTGCAACAGAGAGCAAGAAAGGGCATGGCAATGTATTTGCAAGGTATGTGTGCACAACCACCCTCCCTATCATTTCATAAGCTCAAGGGAGTGCGGTTCTTGACCCTCGGGCCATCAATCGCGCATTTCAATGCATGATGGCCGAGAAGCCAAATTGCACAATTCAATATGAAATGAATGCACACATAATCACATAAAGCCTTGACCTCTATCATGTATGATCAAGAGGGTCGGCGACCGAGAATTGAGGCACGTTTCATCACTTCAAGTATGAAACGTCTCTCGTTTCTCGTGTTTGGACTAACACCTAATCCAAACACAATGCAAGCAACAACATGCATAACACAATGCAATTAACAACATGGCATACACAATGCAAACAACATGGCATGCACAATGCAAAGGACATGGCATACACAATGCAATGAACAACATGGCATACACAATGCAAAGAACATGGCATACATAATGCAATATAACATGAGATTCTAAACACAATGTAATGCATGCATGCACATTGCAATACAACATGAGCAACTTATCAATGCTAAGGACATACATACTCAACGCAAGGCAATATAAGCAACCTATCAATGTTAATGGCATGCATACTCAATGCAAGGAAACATAAGCATGCTAACAACATGTAAACAAACATGCTCAATGGAGTTAAACCAAAAATTGATAAACCTCAGTCATGCCCAAATCAGTGGCCATAATGCTAAGAAATGAAGGCACACCAACATATACAAGCATGTAAGTGCATTGGCCTATCAACTAGGCCTAAGGGCACAACTCTCAAGAGCGCTCAAGAAGTGATAAACATGGGACTGTAACAACACTATAAGCTCTGAAATAAGGTATGAAATAATGCCAAATCACTCAAACAACACAAGCAAAGCATGCAAGGGTCCCTAAGCACTAAAGCTAGCAAAGAGGACTACAAGGGGAACATGCAATACATGGCATAAATGCATGAACCAGCCACAAACAGAGCTCAAGTAGGTCAAAACAAAGACCAAAACATGCTGAGATAAGGGCTCAAAGGCCTAGGCATGCAAGCATACAAGCTAAGCCATAAGCTAGGCAACAATGCACAACCCTTAGAGGCACTCAAAGGGTAAAAGAAATGGGAACATGGCAATGCTACATGCTCTGAAATACCATGTTAAATGATGCCAAATCATGTACATATTACAAATGAAGCATGCTATGAAGTTCAAAGCTTGAAACTAGCATAGGCATTTGTATTACAACTATGCAAAACATGAAGCATATGGCCAAGGCAACCCAAAACAATCCTAGAACATGCCAAAATGAGTCTAAAACATGCATGGAAGGAAGCCAAAATAAGCCAGTATGGTGAGCATGAAGCATGGAATATGTAAGGCCAAAAGGGAGGATTACACTACACCTATCAAGACCAAGCATGAGATGGCTTCGCCAACAAAAATCAGACTTATATCATGGCAAAATAACCCCGAAAACACATTGAAATGATAGCTCGCAAGCTTAGGCATGAAGGCATACACAATGACTCATGTTTAAGGCATAAAGAACCAACCTTCCAAAGCATGGAAAGAGTGACAAATGCAAGTGTATGACTACACTACATGTACTGAAATCACATTTCAAATGATGCCAAATCATGAAAATAGTCCAAGTAATGCATGCTAATGGACTTGATACACAAAGCTAACAAGCTAGAATGCACTATGGCTATACAAAGCATGGCATGCATGACCAAAACAACATAAATTAGAGCTAGAGCATGCTGAAACATGGACAAAAGCTTCTTAGAGTTAAGCCAAAATCATGCTAGAATAACAGTCTAAAGCATGATACACATTAGGCTAATTCATGGAATTACACTACAAGTGTATGGAGCATGCACAGAGCCATCAAACCAAACCTTAACAGAGGTATATCATGGCAAAACAACACCAATAACATGCTGAAATGGAATCAAATCATGCTAGAATGGCATGCTACTTCGTGAAGCATACAAAGCTAGTTTGAATGAATTACACCACAAGTGTATAAACCATGTATGAGGTCAACAAATCAAGTCAAAATAGTGGTATGCCATGCTGAAATAAGGCCTAAAATAGGCTGCGATGTGGCCAACACAAGCTTAACTATTATGCTCAAACATGAGGCCAATGAAGCAAGCATCCAAGACACAAGGAGAGGGGATGACCCTCTCCTATTTGGGACCTCAAAACACCATTTCCACCACTGAAATTCCTCTGGAATTCAGTGGTAGAAAGGTCATGCAAAGGCTAGAACAAGAGCCTAAAGGGATGGCTCAAAACAAGGCCTAACAAGGCCTAAGTGGGGGTAGGCCACCCCCAACACAAAAGAAACATTAAACAAACATTTTAAGCATATAAAATTAGAGCTTTTTGCAGTAGAAAGTTAGGCCTAAATAGGCATGCAAATAGGTCTAAAAGCTTAAGCAAAACAAAGGGTTAAAGGGCTAGTTGACTCACCCTTGTAGAACTACTTCAAAGCTACAATTCCAGCAACTTTTCTGAGCTTAAACCAATCCAAAAACACCAAAACCAGCTTCAAGAAGCCTCAGCAACAAAAGGATGGTATTTGAGTGTGTGTTTGTGTGCAAAAGTGTGATAAAATGACACTTTAAGGCGCAAATATGGAGCAAGCAAGAAGATATAGAGACAAGGATGTATGTATAGCTCAAAGGAGTTCTTTTTTGAACTTGGAGAAGGGAGGGAGGGTCTCCCTCTTCTAGAAAAACAAGCATCAAGCTTTTTGAGGAAGCTAAAGGCTTAAAGCCATCCCTCTATACGTGTATGGAGGATGACTTCTGTGCCTTCTAGCTGTCACAGCTGGCAAGAAAATATCTCCAAAAAAGTGATGGAAAGCTGCCAACCACTTGAAGTGGTTGGCCAGCTACTTGTAGTGGTCGGCTGACCACCACAAGTGGTCTCCCAAAAAGCAAACTGGTCGGCCAGGGGGAGGAGAGGTCTGCACACTGAAAGCAAGCCAATGGTGTGATGGCCGACCACTTTTGATGGTCCAAAGACCAAGGAGACCAGTTGACCAACCAGAAAACTGGTTGGTGGGAAGAAAAGTGGTCTCTAAGGGGAAGAACTGGTCTCCCACCTCTATACCACCTTCCAAACAAGGAAAATAAGGTTTGTACCAAAAACAAATAAAAAAGGATGCAAGACAAAAGTCCGGGAGGCAAGGCGCGCGCTGGGAGCCTCGAAAACTAGTCTACGGGCATCAAAAGTGGTCTACAACCACAAAAAGTGGTCTCCCGGACCACAGTGTCCCTCTAGGCAGAGGCAACAAGGCATGGTTCAAAAACCAAGCCAAACGGAGAACGTTAAGCGGTCCCGAGACAAGGCGCACGGCCGAAGACTCCAAAAATCAAAAACTAGTCTCTAAGCAGGAAAAATGGTCTACGACCACAAAAAGGTGGTCTACAGACCTTCTCCTCCCTCCAAGAAAGGGAAACAAGGCTTGGTCCACAAACCGAGCCAAAGCACAAAGAGTTTAGAGGCCCGGAGGCAAGGCACTCAGCTGAAAACTCCGGAAACTCGAAATGAGCATAAACATGCACAATCATCGAGCACTCAATCGATGACGTCTGAGTCTTAAGGTCGATCAAAAATTGGGTGTCTACAAATGCATATACATACCATTTGCCAAACACTATACATTTCCATCTTAAAACAATGCAATACCAATATTAGAATCAATTCATGAAAAATATACTTTTATATCAGAAAACAGGGCGGTGGATACAAAACACTGGAAATATCTAGGTACATGTCGGCCAGTAGGCTGTACAAGCCCTGCCAAAGTTATTTTACCGGTACTAACCGGAAGGATTGGCACCTAATCGCGCGGGTTTCTAGACTTTCCACAATGATACGCAGGCCAACATAATTAAGTACAACTACACCCGCTAACCATATTCACTAAGGTATATATCTATTTTTCTAAAAACAATACATTTTCAATGTTTAATTATGAAACAATGCTCAATGCAAAATGTATGAATAATTAGTTTCAATTCACCTAATCCTTATGCAATTTATATAACAATAAAAGCTATCCTCCACCAATAGTCCAAAACAAATATTTCTACTCAATAGATAATTTTCTAACAACAGATATAATCTCATAATTTTTAAAATGAGAGCAATAATACATATCCAACTCCACTCCCATCATCAACGGATACATTCTTTTAATCATTTCAAACCCAACATCTTTTCATTTTCTTTCATAAATCAAGCATCATTGATTTTTAAACAAAACCTCATTTACTTTCAAAATCACATTTAAGGAAGTAAATTCTAACATTTCAACACAACTCTATAATATACATACTCCTACAACCTTTCTCAAGAATTTATTTGAAAAACTCATCTTTTACATTTCAAAATCAAACCCTAGGTTTAATCCTAAATCCCAAAATCACTAAACCTTTTCAAATAGAAAATAACTAAGCTAATAATCATACCAAATGTTGAAGAAATCTCTACCTTAAGAGTAGAAGAGAAAGAGAGCAAGGGTGGAAGTTTGACAAAGCCGAAAACGAGATCCTCTCTGATTAAAATGAAAATTTTGACGAGCTCTAACTTTTTCTCCAAGAAACTATGCTGGAGAAATTAATAGATTATGGAGTATTTGGGTTTTAAGGCAAGAACTAAAGAGAGAGAGAGAGAGAGAGAGAGAGAGAGAGAGAGAAGAAGAAGAAGAAGAAGAAGAAGAAGAAGAAGAAGAAATTAGGATTATAAGTGTTTTAGAGAGACAGAGAGTGAAAAAGTGACAAAAATCCCTTTTTCCGAACTGATATACGCACACATTGCTTAAGCTACCAAACCACTGCTCAAGCATCAAACACACTAAGCGACATTGCTCGAGCGACCAAAAATACTGCTCGAGCGCACAATGACCTCCTCACAGATGTTCAGACCTGTAAAAGACTGCTCAAGCGACAAAAAGACCACTCGAGCTAAGATCACCCATTCCCAAAAGTTTTACAGGTCTATAAAAATACTAAGAGATCTCAAAGACCACTCGAGTGACCAAAGCATCGCTTATCGCTTGAGCGAACCAGAAGTGAAACAGATAGCAACTCTATTGAAAAACTAACTTTCAATCTATTTCAAACACAACCAACAACTCAAATCAACTATCAAAAAGATGATAAAGGGCATAAACAATAATTAAACGTTAGGAATCCTAGATCTAAGAGCATGAAAAGGGTCAGGTCTAAACCGGAACTGTTATAATCTTTCCCTTAAAAAATCTGATCCCCGAAATTTAAATCAAATCAATAATCACCAGATTTAATCCCATTGACAATCCATACTAAAAACAAAGATAAAATAAAGTCTTCCGGTACAAAATATTACAATTTGAATCTCCAAAACGCTTACAATGTTTTTATATTACAACATGAAAAAAATTTCAATACAAACTCAAATATCAACAAATAGGTCCGGATACTTTCTACAAACTTCCACCTCACACTTCCATGTCGCCTCCTCAATCTCATGGTATCGCCACAACACCTTAACCAATAGAATAGTCTTGCCTTTTAAGACTTGCTCCTGAGTATCTAACACTCGAACTGGTCTCTCTTTATACAAAACATCCTCGTGTACCTCTAATTCTGTCCAATCCAACACGTGTGAAGGATCAGGTTCGTACTTTTGGAGAATACACATATGAAACACGTCATGAACCCTGAAAAGTTGGGGCGTCAAGGCCAAACGATAAGCTACATCTTCAATTCGCTTTAGAATCTTAAAGGGCCCAATAAATCTAAGAGACAACTTTATACTCATTTTGAATCTCATCAAACCCCATCTCGCCGATATTTTAAGAAATACATGATCCCCCATCTCAAAAGACAAGGGTCTCCTTCTACGGTCGGCATAGCTCTTTTGACGGTTTTGAGCCAAAAGCAACCTTTTACGAATAAGTGTAACCTTCTCCGTCATTTTCCAAACTAATTTAGGACCTAACATAGGTGCGTCACCCACTTTGGCCTAATACACTAGAGATCTATACGGTTAGCCATACAAGGTCTCAAAAGGTGCCATGCCAATACTTGCTTGAAAACTGTTATTATAAGCAAACTCTACCAAGGGTAAATGTCTCTCTCATGACCCCTTAAAATCGAGAACGCAAGCTCAAAGCATATCCTCTAAAATCTGAATGGTGTGTTCGGATTGCCCATCAATCTGAGGATGATAGACGATGCTAAACGTCAGCCTAGTGCCTAAGGCATTCTGTAGGCTCTACCACAACCGAGTCGTGAAATGTGGATCTCTATCCGAAACAATAGTCACAGGGATCCCATGAAGTTGAACTATGTCCTTAACATATAGGTCAGCAAAATAATCTTCTAAGTCACTTGTGCGCATAGGTACAAAGTGTGTTGATTTGGTTAACCGGTCGATTATTACCCATACGACATGATTACTCCATTGAGTCCTCGAAAGACCTAAAACAAAATCCATTATGACATGCTCCCACTTCCAATCAGCTATAGGTAAGAGTTGTAACAAACCTGTTAGTTGTTGATGTTCGCCTTTCACTTGTTGACAAGTAAGGCACCTCGAAACAAACAAAGGCTACATCTCTTTTCATTCCCTTCTACCAAAACTGGCGACTAAGGTTGTGGTACATCTTTGTGCCTCCTAGGGATACTGCAAGCCGTGAATGATGGAACTCTCAGAGTACCACCTCTCTACAAGATTCTGGCACAAAAAGACAGTCTAGATACTTTGCACTCGAGTCAGAATAAATATTCAATCCCTTAGCTACCTTTCTACTAGATATCTTTCCCCTAATAGATTCCACTTCATGATCATCCCACTGTGCTTCTATAACTCGGCTCACTAGAGTAGGTTGTGCAACTTCAATGAACAGAATGGCCGATTCAACGGACTCGCTAAGATACAAGTCAAACTTGCTTACTATGCCCAATATCTCCTATTCCTGGATGGTGATACTAGCTATATTGCTTACAAATTTCCTACTCAAAGAGTCAGCCACTACGTTGGCCTTTCCTCAGATGATATTGTAACTCAAAATCATAATCCTCCATGAACTCCATCCACCTCCTCTAACTCAAATTCAAGTCTTTTTGTGAAAAGAAATATTTCAAACTCTTGTGATCAGAAAACACTTCAAATCTCTCTCCATACAGGTAATGCCTCTAGATTTTTAAGGAATAAATCACTACCGCTAACTTCTCTCACGTGTTTTTAACTTTCGTGAGCCATACACTACCACATTTCCCTCTTGCATCAATATACAACCCAAGCCTTCCCGAGACACATCATAATAAACTAAATAACCCAAATCTCTCTCCGAAATAATCAAAACTAGAGCAGTGGTGAGTCTATCCTTAAGCTTCTTAAAAGACTTTTCGCAAGCCTCACTCCACACAGATTTAATTCCATTCCTTGTCAATTTGGTTAACGGTGAAACCAATCTAGGGAAATCTTTCACAAAACGTTAGTAATACCCGGCTAAACCCAAGAAATTTCAGATCTCAAAGGCATTCTTAGGTTGTTCCCAATCTTGCACTGCATCTATCTTAGATGAATCTATAGTCACCCCTTCCCCGGATACCACATGGCCTAAGAACTTAACTTCTTTTAGCCAAAACTCATACTTCTCGAACTTAGGATATAAATGGTGTCCTCTAAACAACTCAAGTACAACTCGCAAGTGTTCTTGGTGTTCCTCCACGAAGGGTGAGTAGACTAGGATGTCGTCGATGAAGACAACTACAGATTGGTCTAAGAACTCATGAAAGATTCGATTCATCAAATTCATAGACAAAATCGGTACATTGGTCAACCTAAAAGGCATCATGAAGAACTCGTAATGGCCATACCGCGTACGGAATGCCGTTTTTTTGAATATCTTCCTTCTTCACCCTTAACTAGTGATAGCTCGATCTCAAATCGATCTCCAAAAAACAACGTGATCCCTTTAACTGGTCAAACAGATCATCTATTCGTGGCAATGGATATTTATTCTTAACAGTTACCTGGTTCAACTTCTGGCAATCGATGCATAATCGCAATGTGCCATCTTTTTTCTTTGCAAAGAGAGTCGATGTTTCCCAATGTGAAGTACTAGGGCGGATGAAGCTCTTATCTAACAGTTCTTGGAGTTGAATCTTCAACTTGTGCAACTCGGCGAGTGCAAATCTATATGGTGCCATGGAAATCGATGTTGTTTCGGGTACTAAGTTAATAGAGAATTCAATCTCCCGGTGGAGTGGCATACTGGTAAGGTCTTAGGAAAAATGTCTGGGTATTCACAAACTACCCTTGGCAAGTCACCTCGGACCATGTCACTCTCATTACCAAGAAGGTTGCAAGGAAGAAATTATGCTTGCCCCAACCACTTGAGTCGTATAATGGTGACAAAAATCTATTAGCTTGGTCTCCTAGAAAATAAAAACAATCACCACTCGAGGTGCACAAGGTAACTCTCCTACGGTGGCAATCTATGATGGCATGGTATGAAGATAACCAATCCATGCCCAGAATGACATCGAAACCTAACATGTCTAATAAAACAAAATCAAATGAGAGTTGGCAACCTGTAACATCTATCTCACAACCGCAACATCCCCTATCCAAGACAACTTTACCCCCAACTAGTGAGTCTAACTTGAGTGGAGATGCTAATTGAGCTATTTTTAACCCCAGAATTGATACGAATGTAGACGAAATAAAGGAATGAGATGCACCAGTATCAATAAATATGTTGGTAATAGAGTTGAACAATAAAAGTTACCTCTCACAACAGAAGGTGTTGGCAATTGATCCGGCGTGGTAACAACGTACATATGTCTTGAAGGCTTCTACGTTACCTGCTCACTCATTGAGCTGAAGAGGCTCCTTGATTGGCCATCGAGGCCTGTGCTGACTGGGTATGTTGATGGCTCTATGTCTGTTTCGAACCAAATGCACCAAATGTGCCACCTGACTGAGAGCAAACGTTCTCAAGTGTCCCAATTGTCCACACTGATAACAAGTAGGCGGTTGCCCTCTCCCTTGGCCTTGACTCTGAGAACTAGTCAAGGACAGCATAGACTATTGCCCACCCCCTCTCTGTGGGCAATTTGAAGACTTGTGGCCCAACTGACCACACTTGAAGCAAGTGAAACCACCCTGATTACCTCTCCTCGAACTAGAACTCGGTACAAAAAAGGTGGATCTAAACTGCACTGAATGGGACTGTTGTGGAGTAGACCTCTTTGCTGTTTATTGTCCCTAGCATCCCCCTAAACATCTTGTTCCTTTGCCTAGAGCCTGTCATCCATTCCTTCTCGGTTTGAATCACGGTCTCTAAATGAGCCATCATCTCCACTAGGCAACTATTGTAACGCCCCCAAATAATTTAAATGCAAGGCGTTAATTAAAACGCAGTTGAACTGAAATCTTATCATCATCATAATATCATTAACCCAAGAGGTCTTCTTTCTCATTGAACTAAGGTTTCCATTTACAGTTCTGTGTTTAACAAATCAATTAAACTTTCACATGACTTAGTTCAACAAGTTAGAGGATACAAATAAAATGCCTTACTGGCTTACAAAAATTCATGACCTTGTTACAACAAGATGCCAGTAAATGTGGGGGATATTGTTGAATATGTTGTTGGGTGTTCAATTGTCCCTCTGTGCTCGGTGGCCGGTAAATGTGGAGATGGTTTCAAAATGTAATGGGTGTCCAATTGCCACTCCGTGCTCGGTGGCCAGCAAATATGGAGATGTTTTCAAAATGTAATGAGTGTCCAATTGTCCCTCCGTGCGTGATTCCGATAAATATAGAAATGGTTTCTCATAAATGTGATATGTGCCCACTTATCCTTCCGTGCTCGATGGCCTGTAAATATGGGGGTAATTGACATATGTATTGTGGTTTTTTTATTACAAAAAGAATTCTATGGTATAATAAAGGCTCCAGTGTTAGAGTCAAACATAGGTTTAAAATTACACATTGAGCATTGGTTTTCAAGTAACGTCAAGAGTCTTGTGCATGACATCGCATTGCATAATTATAATCATAACGAATATTTATATATTGTGTCAATATTATTCCTACTGGGCGTATAAGCTCACTCCCTTTTTATGGACTGGATATTCAAAAATTCCAAGTGGTGATGCTGTGCCTCCATCTCGTTGAGAAGCAAATGAGTTCTAGATGGAGCACTGAAGCTCCTTTTGATGTTTCTTTGTTTACAACTATTGAGTTTACTTACGAGCCGGGGCAGAGGGAATGAGGGCCCGGGGGGGTCACGTGCCCCCCCTGAGTTTTGGAAATTATTATTATTTTTTTTTAAACAAACATAAAGAAAATATTTTATATAAAAAAATTATAAAAATATTATTTAGAGTGAAATATCAATGATATTTTTAAAATTATAAGAGCAATAATGATTGTTTTGATTGAAAACAAAGAGACTACGATATTGTTATCTATGAAAATTTCAACATAATAGTGATCTTTATCATTATTGATATGCAAACATAATTAATCTCAATGAAAATATATAATTTATTGAATTGTTAGTTACATTTAATATGCAGGGTTCATCCTCTATGTGTTTCTTTATTATTAGTTGGTAATATCACATGTTAGTGATTGTGTGGTATGACCATTATATTGAATCTTTACACATATTTTGTATAAAAAATTACTTTACCATTGTATAATTTATTTTAAAATTTTATATCCATGACTTTTTTTAATGTTGTCCATGATACACTAATTACAAATAACATATTTACTTTGTTTGATTTGAGTTTTCTAAAAACACTTTTTAAAAAATTCTACGTTTTTGTTTTTATTGAATTTTTAAAAATATTTTAAGCAATTTTTTAAATTTTTAGACGCACCTAACATAAATATACTTAAAAAGCATAATTTTTGAGAAATTTTTTTTAAAAAATTCACTAAATACCAAAAATATAAAAATATATAAAAAAAATAATACATTTTTTGTATTTTTATGTATTTATTAATTTTTTAAAATATTTTTTTCACAAATATTATTTTTTTAGATACATCATGCATCTAAAAAAGTTTTTTTTTAAAAAAATGCTTAAAATTTTAAAAATATTCACTAAAAACAAAAAAAATAAAATAAAAAATAAAAAACTTAATTTTCAAAGAACTTAATTTAAAAAACTCAAACCAAGCACACTGATTTTTTTTTTTTTTAAAATCTTTCTTGTAGTCAATCGTAAAAATTTATGTGAAATATTTTTGTAAATATTTTCAATGTTTTAATTAAGAAGTGCCCCTTCTGATTTATTTTCTTGACTCCGCCACTGCTTACGGAATAGCATTATATTTTGTTGTGATCAAGGCCCATAGCCTTGCAAGATATAAGCCCTTATGTCATTTTGATGTATAGTTTTTTTTATATATAATTCTGTGTATTGCAAACTAATATAAGTACTTTGATGAAGAATTCATGAGAAATAAATGAATTTTGGTTTATAAGATTGTTATATTTTATTTATTGTTCCCATTATGTTATGGAATAGGGTAATAGCGACGGATTAGTAATTTATAAAATGGTATAGAAATATTGGGGCATTACATTTCATCTCAGTACTCTTTGGGGACACAAAAAATAAGCTACTTATTGACTTATTAGTTTATTTTTATCACATCACTTTCTTATTTTTTTGCATGTCTTTTCGTTATAAGCAAAAAAGTCAGCTTATAAGCTATACCCAAAAATACTTTTTGAATGAGAAATTGCATTAATTAGAGTATTTCTCTTATTGATTGTGTATCATCCTTTGTGGGGTGAAATTTCGTGGTCAAATCTTATAGAGAAAAAATTTGATATAATTTATAATTATTGATTTATTTCTCCATGTTGGTTGATGTCAACCATCTTTGTGACAACAGTTGTGATTTGGAGCCCGAATGAGCTGTCCCGAATCTGCCCCGAAACGAAAACGACGTCATTTTCGTCATTTTTTTTTTTTAGAAGAAGAAGAAAATCAGAGGAGGAAGAGAGGAGGAAGAACGGAGGAGGAGGAGAGGAGGAGGAGGAGGACTGGAGGCGGAGGCGGGGGGCCAGAGGCACGATCGGGCGGGCGGAGGCGACGAGCTGCGAGCTGCGACGGCGGGCGGAGGCGACGAGCTTCTCTACCCTCTCTTCTCTTCTCTTTCTCTCCCTTTCCCTTTCCCTCTTCCTCTGCAACTCAGAGGTCGAAAATGACAAAAAAAAAAGAAAAAAAAATAGGCTAATGCCCAAAACGACGTCGTTTTGGGCATTAGGGGCATTCGGAGCACGAAAATTCGAGGCACAAATCTTTATTCTTGTGACAAACCAACAATGTAAAGGAGCAAACCCCAAGGTGGAGGCACGTGGGGATCAGAGTCACGTGCCCTCTCCTCAAATTCTATGAAATTGCATTTTTACTTTTATTTGAAAAATATGTTTAATTAATTCTTTTGAGGTTTCAAATATACCTCTTAAATCTCTGTACCTCATCTTTTTTGTTTATTTATTTTTAACAAAATCTTTGCAAATTCAACAAGGTTAATCAGCTAGTAAAAATATTTGCATTTCACTATGAAGTCGCAGGTTCAAATATCTCAATCTATTTGTCAGTTGTATTCTCCATATATTTATTTATTGTTTTCTCTCTCATATTTTTCAGAATTTCTTTGTATTAGTTAATGTCGTATTGATTTTCATCATTAATTAAAAAAATAAAAATTCTTACAACTTGTCACTCTAAATGTTTAATTTTGCTAATCTTTTCTTATAAATTCTATATTGGTCTTCTCTTTTTTACTCCCTATTTCTCTTTTTTGTGTGTGTATCATGTAATTTTTTCGTTCTCATTTTTAATACTGCATTTTAATAAATTATAATAATCACCATGTTCACAAAACTAAAATAGAAAATCAAATTAATAATAAATAAACAACAAAAAAATCAACAAAACAAAGAAAAAAATTGATTAACTCAATCATGATCTAAATATATAACTTTAACATAACGCTTATCAGTTTTATCACCAATTAAAAATCAAAATTACTTACATTTTGACTTCAACTCAATGGCCCTGTTTGGTAGAGTTATGGAAAAGTGCTTATAGCTTATAATTATGAACATAAGTTGATTTCTAACTTATAAATTAAGCTTCTTCTGCCTCACTCAAAGAATAAGTTGATTTCTGACTTACAAAAAGTTATAAGCTGTATTGTTAAGCTAAACCAAACACATCAAAATAGCTTAAATTGTTTAAAGTTTAAATAAGTTCGAAATTAAACTACTGCATAGGCTAATGTTGTCCTCCTCACCAGAAATTTTAACTATGACACTATCATGATTTTATTGTAACTTTGGTTGGAGAACCAACTTATAAATTGGTTTATAAGGTGCAACCAAAGAAGTACTAAGTTTTGTATATAAGGCCATGGATTTTGTATTTATATATATCAATAATGCTTGAGATCACTAATTAGAGCTACCACTAATGATGTGGCAGTGGGTCCCACCCACTGCCACAATGTGCTATGCCTTGTTGTTGTTGTTGTTTTTTTTTTTTTTTTTTCATTTTTCACCTCACTAGGGGTGGATTTAGAACTCTAAATCATTACTGTATATATATATATATTGGATTTTCTGTACATCACTCGAATTTATGTAGCTCTAGAATTTGAAGGAGCACTAAAATGTGTAATTGTGAAATGGAATTTCATGGGCAAGGTAGAATACATACAATTGCCTCTTAGAAATCCATCCACAGTAACATAATGGCTTTATTTGTAACTTATAATTCAACCAATCATGATATATGACAAATCATGATTTATGAATCTGAAATCAATAAGCATAACAGGGCAGAATATGTGACATATATATTAAGGGGGGGAAGGGAAACGTACCTCCTTTTTGTCTTTTGTTTGTGGTTTCTTTTCCTTTTAATTTTTTCTTTATACTATTGCACTGTGGAAGTGTCCGTTAATAGTAAATTGTGCACCGCTTATAAATCGCAAACGGTTTGAGAGACCTTGTCCATGCCTTTTTTGGATTTTAGAAGAGAGTGGATCATTTTTCAATGACTCACCATTGGGCTGTTTTTGTTTGTTTTATCGAGTGTTTTTTTTTTCATTGGTGTTGAGTTTCTTGTTTTTTAATTGGGAAAACAAAGGCAAGCACCCCTTTGTATTTGTTATGACTTTTGGTGTTGAGTTTGTTGCTTTTCAATTGGCGAAGCAAAGCCAAGCAGCGCTTCACATTAATGGTGCCTTTTGCCGATAGCAACTGCTCAGTTTTCTAAGACAACATGGTTGCAGATTGTGATTATAAATGGAGGGTATTATGGGGAATAAGAAAAATTAAAAAACAACCCAGCGTTTTTAGCTTTTTAAAATAGTAGTAGATATACGCTAGGGCTACAGTTTGTCTTCAATCTAAAATTTCAGTCTAAAATCGAATTAAATGGTGTTGTTGGGTCTTTGTGGGCCCGTCCCCAAGCCCATCTCCATGATAAAACCGTTTAATGTGTAAAGCTTGTTGAGTAAATCATCCTTACAAAAAATTACGTTGATCGAATATCAATAACCATTTGATCAGTTTGCATTTGTTTCAACAGCAATTATGATTTATAAAAAAAAAAATCACAAATATAGATGTAATTTGATCAAGTGATTACCGATATTTAATTAATGTGATTTTTTGTAGAAATAATATGTTTGACAATATCTATACATTGAAGAGCCTAAATCATCAATATGGGCCTAGAAATTGGGCCTACAAAGACCCAAACAATGCCGTCTAATCCAAAAATGGACTGAAGAGAAGTTGTGCCAATAAGCTAATATTGGCAAGTGTTTGGCATGTTGGATTTTAATTACTTTTACTTGGTTTAATTAATAATCAATTGAAACCAAAGGAAATTTAAATAACACGAAGAAAAAATTTTTTGCTTGTAATCATAAAGGAAGCCTAGTTGGTATAGTTTTCATAATTCTTAATTTAGTTTGGTTGAGTTTTCATAACTTCATTTTTTGGTTTTTTTATTAAATTTATAAAATTAATTTGACAAAAATAAATACAAAAAAAATTATTTGAAACTTTTTAAAATTACTTTTCACTCAAAAAAATACACCTTAAAAAATTACATTTTTTTTTTAGAAAATTGGTGAAAAATCCATCTAAAAAAAGTGTACGTAAGGCATTAGATCCAAAAAAAAATTCATTTGGTAATAATAACATGTCGAAAAATCGGGAAAAGTCATCGATGACGGTAGGTGGTGATGGTAAGGTAGTGATGTGTGTGATATTAAGGATAGCGTGCTGAATAAGTGACATGTGTCACGTTTCAACAGATATGTTGTTTAGTGAATTTCAACAAATAGGAAAATAGGCTTGTGAATTTCAACAGATTGACAAATGTCTGATTTTAAAAGGTATGTGATTTGAAGAGATAGACAGATGAATGGATTTCAATAGACAGTGGCCCTGTTTGGTGGAACTTTTTTTAAGTCAAAAACTGATAATCAGAAACTAGAAACTAAAAGCACTCATATCCCAACTTTCAAAATAATTAATTTTTTCAGCTTATTTAAATTATTTCTGCCTAATAAGCTATAAGCAGAAGCTGCACCAAACATTTTGACACAGACTCCCAAATCAAAATAAGCTATAATCACCCCCCAAAAGTTGTAACAAATAGTCCCAGTGTCTTTTTGGACAAATTATATCTTTTTAGCCCAAAGAGATTAAAGTTTAAGCCTAATGGTCCAAAAGATTAAAAAAAAATGGACTTATGCCCTAGGTATGTTTTTTACCTAACTTTTTTATTTTTTATTTTTTATTTTTAAAAAGAATCTTTATTGATATTCTTTTAAAATTATGTCAAAAGTTTTTAACTTTCTGATGCAACTTATGTGGACAAATTTGAAAAATAAAATTAAAAAAAAAAACCCAAAAAAAAAAAAGAGCTAAAAATAAGTCCAAAGACAAAACTATTGTTAAATTTTTTTGTCATTTCTGAACTGTTTTTTTTTCAAATTTTTTTTTTTTTAATAACTTTTTGAATTCTCCTTGACGAGTAGAATCCAAAAACTAAAAGATTTTAAATTTTTTTTAAGAAAATATTCACTAAGGACAGAAAAAAAAGTCCAAACACCACTATGTTTACATTTTGGTAAACATTATATTTACAGTTTTCTATTTATATTTATAAAAATTTTAAAAATTGTCATATAAAATTTTTTGTTTATAAATGGATGGTCTCAGTTTTTAAATTGAGCTTAAAAAAATGTAAACTCAAAAATCCTGTTTACGTTTGTTTATAAACGTAACACGGAAAAGGAAAGATAAGGCGGAGTTACAGGGATTTCCATGGTCATAAGTTTCAACGGTCATCCACTCTTGATGATGACTGTTGTTTAGATGTAAAAATTGATGATCATTTGAAGATCTGCTAGATGTACCCATCATGAGCTTGTATTGGGATCTCTATATGCATATATAACTCGTATTTTTAAAATTTTTTATTTTTGTTTTAAATTTTTTTTAAATATTTTATTCAAATCAGACGTGTTTATAATTTTAATTTTTTTTTAAATATAAACAAAACCTAATTAATGAAAATTTTAAAAATATAAACATTACCGAACGTTATCCATGTGTCTTTGATTTGATTTTTTTTTTTAATATCATCTTTTTTCGTGATCACAAAAAAAATATTTGTGCTAGGGTGTGAAATATGTAGGCAAAATGGTTATCCACATTGACTTTGCAATTTGGAATAGCCTATGTAGGCTTGGCTCTTTGGTGATATTTTTGTTTTAGGTTTGTTTGAAAACTTGATTTTTAGCTTAAAAAATCAGATAATGAGAAAGTCATTAAAAATTAATTATATACTAGTTATTCACCTTTTTTTTATTTTATTTTTATTTTATAGAAGTGAAAAAATTATTTCTTTATACACATAATTATTTCAATCTCATAAAAAGCCAAAAAAACTACAAACATATTGCCAAACCCCAAACAAGCCATAGTTTTTTTTTTTTATAATTATTTTGGAGCAAGTTTTATTATAACAATAATATTATATGGTTGTTTTATTAATTAATGAGAGATTTTATATTGCAGTTGTAAAGCCTACTTAATTGGACTAGTGAGTGATGATACAGCGTGTTCTAGATGGAATGATTCGGATTGATCCACGCTTCCCAAACCGGTGCCCGAGGTACCAAACTCACAGAGAGACCTGCACAAGAGTTCAACGGGGAACGGGGAGTCCCCCAGCGAACCCTTTGATGAGCAAGTTAGAAAAAGAGATGAAATGTCGAGATAAATTAGTGATAGAAAAGCTTAACCATTTCCTTGTCTTCGATGCCTGTTTATATCCTCTACTAATCATTTTGTTGTCCCTTCCGATCTGTCACATTGGCCGAAAGTCTATGCTCTACCTTATCTTGTTTATGGTGAGGCCATTCTGTCCCGACAGGAAAGGGTTATCGCAATAAATGTTGTAGGAAAACTCATTAATGGCTAATGTGTTGTGTAATAACTTTATAGGATCTTTGTCTGCTGATGTGGGTGATTCTCTACTTGCCAAGTGTTTAGATGTCATTGGTGTTTGGTGTAACACTGAGTTTCATGAGTGTTGGGCTTTAGTATTTGAATCATGGATTGAACCTTAGGTGGTGAGTCATATCCTTTATGGGCTTACCCATGTCAATGAGAGATAAAGATTGTCTACTCAATTTCATTTATGATATTTTAGTGACCAATAACACTATGTAAAATGTTGTTAGTATTGCACTCAATTTTATTAGAACTTCTTGATTGAAGGAAACCTTCTATTGGAAATATTGTATGAAAAAATTGACAATAGTTTATAAGTTATGACTTTGAAAAATAAGATTTGAATAATTAAATGGATCTTCTTCTCTCAAGGCTATGCTATCTCTTATTCACAAAATCAACCTCTTGAATTTGTTGAATGGTAATTTTATTTTACTCTATTTCCAATGAAACCTTAAGAAACCACTTTGGAAATGAAATGAACACATAAAACATGCACAAAAACAAAACAAAATGCACATTGAAATCACTTGTATAGACATAATTGTATGAGATGTTTAGTAGCATCCATTTTGAAAAAATTATATTTATTTATATACATTCCTTGTTCTAATTATGTGTACAGTTTCTTATTTGTGGACTTCTGACTTTTACCATAATTTGGTTCACATACCTAAGCAATGACCAAGCGCAACCTAAACATACTTCCCTCTTCTTTTTTTTTTTTTTTTTTTTTTTTTTTTTTTTTTTTTTTTTGTTACAAGAAAATCTTCCTTATCCTCCCGTAGTTCCAAGGCTACGCCCTTTGCAAAGATCACTAAAGTGTCCTATTAACCGTTCCGAGCGAAGAGACTATATTTTATTATACTTTATTATGCTTTAAAGTATACTTAAAAAAAAGTTTAACCTTCTTGTTGCTTTTGTCAATGATGGAGAATTTTGCCTTATTTTGTTTTTGTTTTTATTTTTTATTGTTGTTTTATATATAATTCCTATTATTTTTTGAAAAATACATCAGACGCCCACTGACGTGGACCCCCAAAACCTCTAATAGAATCTGATTGGTCAAAATTTATTTATTTATTTATTTTTTTGTTTAAAATCTTGAGAGCACAGCGAGCTCAGGTGCTGGGGTCATCCTTAGTAGTCCCAGCACAGTTGTTGTTTAAAAAATGTTTGGAAATACTAATTAGTGCTCCCACTAATTAGGTGGCAGTGGGTCTCGTCAGAAATGATGTGATATTTTGGTCTTGGAATTGTATTTTTTTTTTCTATTTTTTTAATGCATTAATACTATTAATGGTAGTATTTTTAGTAGGATGAATCATTGTTAGTTGTTGTTTTTCACTTCAGTCTCTTTATAGGGTTACACGTGGAGATGCACTTTGGAGGCATTTGCTTTACTTTGATATTTGTATTTTTTTTGGTCTTATTTGTAGTTTAAAGTTAAAAAGTACAAATATGGATTTGGTTTTACATGGGAATCTTTAAAAGCATCTCCAATAAAGATGCTAAAATTGTATAGTGTACATGTATAATATTTTGCGTTAAAATTTATTAATTTCATGAATATATAAATATTTTAATAAAAATGTTAACATGTGTTAAATGTGAGTGAACCCAAAATGTTAAATATATATATATATAATTAAATAGAATATATAAGAACATGTAAGGCCGTTTTCTCTTTCCTATTCGTGCTTTATTTTTTCGTATCTCTTATCTAAAAAATTATTAGATAGTCTTCACATCACGTAACAATGTTTTGATCAATCACCAAATATTATTTCTCTTGTTGTTTCCCGTCACTCAACGCCAAACCATGAGTCCTAGTTTTTTCATAACACTAGACACCACCTGATTTTACTCCAAAACTACCACATAACTTCTCCAATCCTCCATACACCTCTCAATAAAGTGTGCAGTGAAGGGATAATTAATAAAACAGGATGACTTAAGACTGAAGTTCTAATTTTAACCAAACATAGAGGATCTTTTAAAATAAAAGTTTTTAATTCAAGTAATTTTACATTTATTTTTCAAATTAACCGTGTTTTCAAAAACATGGTTTCAATACTTTGTGTTTTGAAAATTCGACTTCTTCTTGGTTTTAGTTTTAAAAATTATTTGTAAATATGTTTCGTTTGTCTGTAGTGGTTCTTTTCTACATATTTTAGTAATTTTTTAAGATAAATTACAAATATACCTTTTGAAATTTGTTTAAAAGACAAAGTACGCTTGTGATTTAAAAAATTACAAATATCTCATTGTTGAAATTTTTTATTTAATAGAATTAATTGAAAAAATAAGATTCATAACTATGAATGCCTATACAATGATAAAATTACCTAAATTATTAATTGAAATAAATTTATAATATCATTAAAAATTATTAATTAGCTTGATGATTTATTAATAAAACAGGCCATTTGTTATGAAATTAAAAACTTTAAGGGGTGGTATGTAATATGTAATTTCTAGAACTACAGGGAATAAATCGTATTTTAAACAAAACTTAGGGGGGTGTATTTATAATTTTTTTTTTTTCTTTTAAGATTCATCTAACCTAGATATAGGAGTAATAATAATATAAAAAAAAAAAAACTAGATGCATATAAAAAAGTAAAAATTGACTAAAATATTAAAAAAAATGTTTTTGTACAAATTTTCATTTATTTTTTATGAATTTTTTTTTCTTATTTTAGGATATATATATATATATATAAAATAAAAAAGAAAAGATACATTTAATCTTGATGTATCAAAAAAAAAAAATTGTCATGTTTGATTAAGGATTTGTGGAGGAAGAAGGTTGAATTAGTAATGAGTGATTCTATTTGCACACTACTAATATGTACAAATTATGTAATTAAATAAAATAAATAGATTCATATTTAATCAATTAAATTATAGAACATGAAACATGATTAACAGAAATACATAAGGAATCGAAATATTGAAAGACAATGAATCAAATCGAAGCATGTGTGGTACCACAGTCTCCTTAAAACAGATTAGTAGGTGCTAAAGGTATGTCGACTTCTGTCTTTCAAGATACGACGGTTTAGACCGACTAATGCAAAAGCACCTTCTGTTAGCTTTGGTACACCGACAATAGCAGCACTCTCTCACCCAAGAAGAAAATTATAGGAATAAACAAACTGACTATATAATTCTGAAAGGCAAAAATCTGTATTGACAATCAAAGAGGTTGGTCACTATTTATACACCATAGGGGAGAGAGGAGGAGCCTCCAGCCATGAAGGTTAGCAATCAATGCCCATTACTCCTACAAAACTATTGGAGTAATGCACACAATTGATGGGGAATTAATGTGTGCGTTACACACATTATACACCTGTGTATACATACATATCTGCAGCAGACTTGACCCAAAGAGATTAGGTTTGTGGACCATTAATCCAACCCAGCCGAAATCTAACCCATTCTAGGAAGCCTTAAGCCTCAAGATTCAAGAACCATGACCCAGACTTGGCTGGGTCTAGGCGGGCGGAGCGCATGCGCGTGGCAATTTTTCCATAACCAACTTGGACTATAGTCTTAGCTCAAGCCTATCCTTGAAACATCCATAACTCCCTTCCTTCGAAAAATTTGAATGACCCAAAGGGCTCACGCCTTTATCAAAATCTTCAGATTTAAATACCCATCAAAACTTTTCTCTACAATCAATGTAGGATTGATAGTTATACATAATTCCCAATACTTCATTCATGAGGCCAACTTTATGAGACAATTTCTCATTCAATTCTTAATGATTTTTGGTTATTCTTTTTATAGTGTAGAGAACTTGTTACAAAGAATCTAAACCCATTTAATCTCACCTTAACCAATGGTTAGGACCTACTTTAAATTCACATTAAAATCACCATAAAATCATTTTTTCCAACAATCCCCACATGAATAAAATTGACCGAATAAAGAAAACGGACAATGTTTACAACAAAGACTCTAAGAGAGAGCACACAGATTAACCCTGCATCAGAAAAGGTAGTTGTTAGCCTTGAACCTTTTGTAGTAAAGTCTATCGGATTTACTAGTTGACCAGTGAACGTGATATCTTAAACTGTTTGGCCGTTTGTGTAAACCGAGACAATAGACCTCACACAGAAGTTAGTCCAACCGTTGTTCTTGTTCTCACTGGTGTGTTCGGTATGTCCCTAAAACACTAGCCCGATTCAATGAGTGTTTTTAAAGAATTCGACCTTACCAGTTCTTAAAGAAGCGGCCTCATTTCGCACTCACATAGGTGACCTATATAAGGTATCTCATTAAACCGCAATAGTTATCCATATCACTTGGGTCACTAAAAGCATTAGCTTAACCTTCCACCCCCATAGTGTATCACTGTACAAAGAAATGGGCAAACGGATTTACCTCTTTAGTGACTCACCCGTTACACGAAATTAGGTTGTCCCTTTGAACCCAGATCTTGGGATCTCCAGTCAACTAAGTTGCGTTTTCTGTTCCGGTAACATTACTAAAGGCCTTAACCCCATTTCTCTTGACGACATTTCTACTAATTCTCAAGTTAACCCCTTGGTTAGAGGATCCGTAATGTTGCCCTTAGACTTTACATAGTCTAGAGAGACAACTCCATTAGAGAGTAGTTGTCGTATGAAATTATGTCTACAACGGATATGTCTAGACTTTCCATTATACATATGACTCTGTGCCCGTCCAATCGCCGATTGGCTATCACAATGAATACAACTAGTAGGCACAGGCCTCGGCCAACGTGTAATATCCTCAACGAACTAGCGAAGCCACTTAGCTTCTTCAGTTGCTTTATCCAAAGTAATAAACTCAAATTCCATCGTTGATCTTGATATACACGTTTGCTTGGAAAAATTTTAAGACACGGCTGCCCCTTCGAGGGTAAACACATAACTACTAGTGGATTTGGAGTCTTTTATATCAGATATCTAATTAGCGTCACTATATCCTTCTAGTACCGCTGGGTATCTGTAGAAATCCCATTTTTTACCGCCTTTAAGACTTGGGCACCTCAAGTTAATCACCCGATGATGAAATACTAGGTTGAACGTACATTCAATTTTCTCACCAATAAGCCTCAGTTCTCGAGTTTTAAAGCCTAGAACCTTGCACCACCTTCGGACCAAAACTTATTTTTTCCAAGCCTAACCACCCAGAGGTCTGTAGGCCAATGGGTGGCTAGCTGGCCAGAAATTAGTGGCCGGCTGTCCCCTACTTGGTCGGTCGGCCAGGTTTCTCAGCTGGCAGATATTTTGCTGGCAACTGTTCCCCCATGTACATGCACTGCACCAGCTGGCTCCATTTAGATATTTCTGACTAAGCCACCAGTTTTTCTATATATAGAGAACCATACTTTATGTTTTTAGGTTAGAAAAAATTCCAAAAGCTCAAATTCTTGAAAATATCTCTCTCTCTATCTTGCAACCTATATACACCTTACATATACTTCCTAAATCATTTTTTTAGCTCTCCTTGCTAAGGTCCTTGAGTCTAAATTTCAGCTCTTGAGGGTGCTTACTTGTGGATTTGTGAATCAATGAGTTACTCCTCTTCAAGAGGTATAACCTTGACCTTCTTCACACTACTCCTCATCTATCTTTTCTTGCTATTTTTGTAATATTTTTACACTATTTTTTATGGGTTGAAACTTATGGCTTAAAGCTATCAAATGTAGAGGGGTTAACTACCCTTCTTTGAACCTTGTTCTTCAAGATTTTGTCCTTGTGTTTCCCATCTATTTTCCAACTTATTACCACTATTTTTCAGAATTTTTTAGAGGCTAAAAATGTGGTTTTGAGATTCAAAAAGTGGAAGGGTTAGCCACCCCTCCTTAGGCTTACTTACTAGCTTCATTCCTCCATTATTTCAGTTCACTTCTTTTAACTTTTGCATGCTAATTCCAACACTGTTTTTGTGAGTTTTAGGACTGTTTTAATGTGTTTACTTCATTCATGCCTTGCATAGTATGCTTGAAGTGTTGTAGTCTTCATAGGTTTGGTAGTTTAGGCCTTAGACACCAACCTATTTTATGCTTTTCATACATGTGTTTACACTTTCAATAACCATCTCTGTACTCTCCCTCCTTTCTTGGTTTTATTTGTTTGAGAGTTGTTTCAAACGAGTGTTGTTTAAGGCATGCGAAAGAGACCTTCCATACTTATTGGTTTAATCTCTTCGAAGGTTCATTACTAAGGCATTACATCTCTCTCATGTCAAGAACAACTTCTTGTTCGACTTAATTCTCATTTTTTGACTAAATAATTAAAGAATGGAAAGGTAATTAAAAGAGGTTAATAAAATTGGACTAAAAGAAGCAAGAGAACAAAATCAAGTCGGGTTCAATCAGATGTTAATTGAACCAATTGAGTTTTGAGTCATTACATACTTTCTAATGATGATATTGGCTCAAGAATCAATGTCTACTACCTCCCTTGAGGTAACTCCATGAGAGGGAGGAGGTTTTGTTGGTCCTTACTTTCCATTTATTAAGACTTTGTCCCATCGATTCATTGATCATCACGTAACGAGTTTGCATCAATTTATGGTTTACAAATCGAGTCTACCCTTCTTTTGATCTATTTCATGATAGGGAGAGGCAGAAATGACAAACAACCCTTGAAAATACTCTGTTTGTGCTCTGTTTCTTTTCCATTGTAACAAGGCAGACCCCCAAAATAGTGGCCAGCCGGCCACCTAACCATTCGGCCGACCATTTTTTCTGGCTGGCCAGCCACTTCATTTTACACAAACAGTGTCATTTTCATTACAGAACAGAGCAGAGGCTAGGGATAAAACAGATCATTTTTCTGACTGCAAAACAAAACAATTCTGGCAGTAATACAGATGTGTTTTCAGGTAGATATTCTCATTCATGCATGCGCACTTCTTTACTTCCCGTGGCTCGCAAAATTAGTGTTTTAATAGCAGTGTGTTGTAATTAATTACTTAGATTCCTTTGAACTCGTAATAGCTAGTTAATTTAGCTCACTTATTCGTTTGGTATTGTAATAGTTAGTTAAAATTCGAACACTTGAACATTTGGACCTTCCTGGGCGAGGGCAAATATGTAATAATGTGTATATGCCTTCCAACCCCCATTTCTTTCTCCCTTTTATTTACTCGCTTATGATGGATAGCGTGTAACATCATGTTTTCGTTAGCATTTTCCATGACTTGCATCCATTCGTCTTATATGCATAAGGTTTGGCTCATCATACTAATCCATGTCAATTTCAACTTCCTTAACCGAATACGTGCTTTTATCGCATGCCTTGAATTGACTCACATGCCATACTAGTAGCCAAGCCTATTAATTGCATTTTGTATGCGTTGCATTAGTCATGTTGCATTGTTTAGGATCATGCATTTTTCTACTCATTTTTGTTTTCTTTGGCTTACCTTGATGTACTAGGTGAGTAGTTTTGCTTAAGTATATTGCATAAATGTTAGTGTTGCCATATTGTGGACACCCCATTTTTGACTGCTCGCAAGGCTCGAGCGCTTTATCCGGTACACTCGATGATAAAAGTGGTATTATGTGCGGTTCGAGGTCTCAACGAAGGAGCCTTGTTTAAGCTTCAAAACAACCCCAAACCTCCCATGTTCCCATTGATTATACCCAAGAAATCCATTTTTACACATTGTGCCACCCTGTGCTGAGGCTGAAATAGAAAACCAAGGGAATGCATTGAGGCCCGACCGTGCCTCATTGAAGGCCGGCCAGGCCTTAGTAGTAAGGAACACTGTTCTGGGTAGGAGGCTGCCAGCTATCCATTTTTAAAGATATTTATGATATTTTTTGCTCAAATTCTATAAAAATGACCATATATCTCTGTTTTGAGGGTTAAAGAATTTGAAAAAAGCCATTATACCATCTTGAGAGCTCTTTCTTCTCATTCTTCTTGTGCAAGCAACACTTTGAGTTAACCTACCACCTTGAACCTATATTCATACACCATACACACCTTCATACCTTGGTCTAGGAACCTTGGTTGAGCCTTGAACACCATAATTCAAGCTTGAGAGTGTGTTGGACCTTAGTTTGATCACAAACAAAAAGCTTACTCCCTTGAGAGGTATAAGCTTGCTATCTTCTCTCTTGCTTTCATTTCTTTCATTTGCTACCTAGTTCTTATTGTTTTGTGTTGTTTTGATTCTATTTTAAGTGTTTAAGTTTGGGTTTGAAGAGCTACCAAAAGGGTAGAGAGAGTTTGCTCTTTCTACACATTTATCTATAGCTCAAACCCTTACTTTTACACTCTTTTTCTTTGTTCTCTACATTGATTTTCAGAGTTTGAAAATGGCTAAAAACCATCCTTTGAGGTTTCAAAAGTTGAGGGGTTAGCCACCTCTCCTTGTTCTTGTTTACTAGCCTTGTTTTCTCTCTTTGTTGTTTAGCTTTTTAGGCTTTTTTCATGCATTTTTAGCCATTATTTTTTATCACTTGAAGGATGTCTGTTCTAAGTTATTTAAATAGTTCATGTATTGATTAGCTTGGTTGTTGTCTCATAAGTTTGTATACATAGCTTGTAGTATAATGTTCTAAGCTTTTCTTCAATTCATTTCCATGTTTAAGAACCTCATTTTAATAATCAACTTGCCATGCATCTCTTTCATTTGATAATTATTTCAATTGGTTTACGGTTATTCAAAAAGTGAACTAGTGATTTATGCTTAATGGCTTAGTCTCTACGGAGGTTCATTGCCAATGGTGTAATCTCTCTTTCACGTTGAGAATCATCTCTCGATTGACATATTTCTCACTTAGTGGACGTAACCCCTAATGGACATAACAATCATCTTGGACTTAATGGATTAAAGGATGGCAAAGACTAATGAATTTGGCTTAAAATGAACCAATCCACATAAAGAAATCTTGGTTGGGATTCGATTGGACGTTATGCCGAATCCGTTGTGTCAAGGGTCATCTTACATCAATTCATGATGTTTTGGATGAATTTTGAAGCGTCTCTACCTCCCTCTTTGAGTTCACTCCATGATAGGAGGGAGGGGTGGTTGTCGTTCATTTCATTTATTGATTTTTGTTCAAAATTATGCATCAAAATCATCAAGTAATCAACTTGCTTATTGATGGTTTTGGAAACAATTCTAATCTTCTCTCGAGGCTTTCCCATGACAAAGAAGTGTGAGAGGGACAAACAGAGTCCAAAATACTTTGTCTGCACTGTTTTCACTTCAAAGCACAAAACAGGATTTGGCATGAAATTAAGGCACGTCCGACCTTCTTTAGGCCCAGTCAGGCTTTATTGAGGGTCGGCCGGTCCTCAATGTTTGTTCAACAGTGTATTTTTTGCAGAAAATAGAAAGTAGTGGCTGAAGGTGAAACAGAATGGTCTGGGCAGACAGTGCTGTTCTTGGACACTGCACATGTGAACATTGTGCATCCTTATGCATCCTTGTTTGATGATTAAATTATTGGATATATTGTTGTAATTAATTATTATTATTGTAATTAATTATTGTTATTATAATTAACCTTGTTCATTTGTAATTGTTGTAGTTAATTAGCTTAAATAGCTAGTTTACTTATCATGGTTACCCTTGTTGTAATAGCATAGTTAGCTAGTTAATCCTTTAACGATTTCGTTTAGTTTTGTAATAAGTAGTTTAATTCGGACTTTTAGACTTTGATTCACACCCTCTTGCACGAGAGCAACTATGTAATAAGTTGTATGTCTTACAACCCCACGTCTTTCTCCCTTTTACTTACTTGCTTATGATGGTTAGTATAGGACATCACATTTCATTAGCATTGTTGTGCTTTACATCCATTGTCTTGCATGCATCCAAGGTTTGGCTCATCATACTAACCCGATATCAAATGTTCAAATTCATTATTTGAATATGTGCTCTCTTGCATATCTTGAATGGAATCATATGCCATACTCATAGCCGAGCCTATAAGATACATAATGTACGAGTTGCATAGTCATATTGCATTAATTAGGAACATGCATATTTTTCTAATTATTTTGCTTTGTTTTGGCTCGGAGTACTAGGTGAGTAATTTTATGCTTTAGCATCTTGCATCAAATGTTTGTGTTTCCATGTCAAAACATGAATACCATGAGGCTAAGTGCTTAAATGATATAATTGTTTGAATGCCTGTGGATGAAGGCTAGTTGTTTGAATTGGGATGGTTAGATTAAATGTCCATTTTAGCCCACTTTTTTTTTTTTTTTTTTAGTGACAAATTCACAAAACAATTTCGAAACAAAACATGAGATTAAGTGTTTCAATTCTTGCAAACAAGTCTATACCTTGTGTGTGCATCACATAATAAAAATAGCTAATAAATCAGAGCAATAGCATATAATGTAAATAAAAAACACATCATGATTAGTAGAGACCGATCTTTGATCGGGCGAGTGGGGTGCTCAATTCATGACCTTCCCCTCTCGTACCTAAGTTCCCGAGCCAAGACACTTTGGTGATGATGGACTAATGGCCTTTGGCAAGAGTCTTGGGTTTCCTAAATTTTTCAAAAATATTTTGGTACTGACTCTGAAATCTGGCAAAGTAGTCCATTTTTGACATTTGATTCAAACATCGATTTTCCAAAAAGAATTATCGAATTTAGACTCATTTGTGTTTTCATTATTTCACATTGCACTTTGTAAAATCAGATTCAGAACCAAGTGGAGTCCGAACTATAGGGCTATTCACCTTCCGAAAGGAGAACGGAAAGTCGGGCTACACATATCAAGCATGTTTACCATGAGGCTAAGTGCTTAGTTGATATACCTGTTCAAATGCCTATGGATGAAGGTTTTTTTCGCTTAAGTTGGAATGATTTGATCAATGTACATATGAGATCACTTTTTCAAGTGGTACATATTCAAAACACTTCTCAAAACAAACATGAAATCAAAATGTTTCAAAATGAATGAAACAGTATATACTTGTGTGCATCACATAGTGATGTTAGCCTAATAATCAAAACAAAAGCATATAATGTATATAGAAATCATATCATAATTGGCAGAGGCCGATAGTTGATTGGGTTAGTAGGGTGCTCAATTCATGACCTTCCCCTTTCATACCTAAGTTCCTGAGCCGAGACACTTTGTTGATGACGTACTAATGGACTTTGGCACGAGTCACAGGTTTCTTAAATTTCCAAAAAATATTTAGGTGGCGACTCTGAAATTTGGTAATGCAGTCCATTTTTGGCATCTTTGATTCAAACTCGATTTTCTAAAATGATTTGTCGAAATTGGACTGTTTTGTGTTTATCCGTTTCACATTGCACTGATGAAATCAGATTCAAAATCATGGAAGTTCGAACTGTAGGGCTATCGTATCCGAGGAGACTAAACCCCTCCGAGGAACACGAAAAGCAAGCTACAGTATCTGGTATAATACAACCCATAATCCTAGGTGTAGCATAGATAACCTAACGCCCCCTTAATACCCCTCCAATGAGTAGCATTCGGATTACTCGTGTATCTACTAAGTCTGCTAATAGAGTAGACTATATCCGGCCTTGTACAACTCATCAGATACATCAAACTTCTAATGACCCAAGAATATTCTAGCTAAGAGACACTCTCACCATTATTCTTGGTCAAATATAGACTTACGTCTACCGGTGTCCTAAACACACTTGTATTTGATTTATCAAATTTCTCAAGTATCTTCTCAACATAATGAGACTAAGAAAGTATAATACCATTATATGTTCCGGTAATCTTAATACCCATAATGACATCTGCAAGGCCCATATCTTTCATGTCAAACTTAAAGTTTAACAATCTCTTGGTATTTCTAATCATTTCATCATTATTACCAACAATGAGTATGTCATCTATATATAGACACGAAACGACATAACCTTTGTCAGTGGCATTAACATATACGCACTTGTCACACTCATTGATTCTATACCCATTTGACAACATAGCGTTATAAAATTTCTCATGCCATTGCTTAGGAGTTTGCTTCAAACCATATAATGACTTGACAAGCTTACAGACTTTCTTATTTTGCCTTGGAGTTGAAAACCCCTCGGGTTGTTCCATGTAGATTTCTTCATCTAAATCTCCATTTAAGAAAACTGTCTTTACATGCATTTGATGTATCTCCAGACCACGTAAAGCAGCTATCACAATCACTATGCGAATGGATGTAATCCTTGTCACAAGTGAATACGTATCAAAGTAATCAAGGCCTTCTCGTTGCCTATATCCTTTGATAACTAGCCTAGCTTTATACTTATCAATTGACCCATCCGCTTTCTTCTTTCTTCTAAAGATCCACTTACTCCCTAAGGCCTTACTGCTTGGAGGTAGATCAACCAACTCCCAAGTATGGTTTTGTAAAATGGAATCAATTTCACTCTTAATTGCTTTTTTCAATAAGGGACTTTCAAGTGAAGTCATAGCTTTATGAAAAGTTCGAGGTTCTCTCTCTAACATATAAGTCAAGAAGTCTGGGCCAAAGGACTTGGCAGTCATAGCTCTCTTACTCCTTTTTGGCTTATCTATTTTCTCATCTTGATCATTTACTTGATTATCTTCAAGTTCCTTTCAGAACTTTGATCCTCTCCTAGGGTTCGGCAAGGAAATACGTCTTCAAAGAAGGACGCATTCCTTGACTCCATTATGGTATTCTTGTGGATATCTGAAATATCAGGCTTGTGCACAAGACACCTATATGCACTACTATTCTGTGCATAACCAATGAATATATAATCCACAATTTTCGGACCTATCCTAACCTGCTTGGGTATAGGTACCACCATTTTTGCAAAACACCCCCACATTCGTAGGAAATTATAAGCCTTGCGGCCTTTCCATAATTCATATGGAGTCTTGTATACTTTTTTTCGATGGATTCTATTTAGAATGTAATTTGCAGAGATAATCGTTTCCCCCCACAAGTTCTGTGGCAACCCATAACTTATTAACATTGTATTCATCATTTCTTTTAAAGTTCTATTCTTCTACTTAGCAACACCATTTGACTGAGAAAAGTAAGGCACTGTGGTTTGGTGAATGATCCCAAATTGAGTACAAACCTCAACAAACGGGGATTCATACTCACCACCACGATCACTTCTTATTGCCTTGATCTTTGGCTTAGTTGATTCTCAACTTCATTATTGAAAAGAATAAATTTTTCAATCTTCTTATCTTTGGTTTTAAGCAAATACACATAACAATATTCAGTGTAATCATCAACAAAAGTGAAGAAGTACTTGTTGCCACCACGTGATTGTACGATTTTCAAGTCACACACATCACTGTGCACTAAATCCAAAGGCTCGATACTTCTTAAAACAAATTATTATATTTTATTTTTTTTTTTTCTTGTTTTATGATTGTTGTACAAATTATGCAATTAAATAAAACAAATAGATTCATATTTAATCAGTTAAACTACAGAACATGAAACCTGATTAACAAAAATACATATGGAACCGAAATATTGAAAGACAAGGAATCAAACCGAAGCCTGTGTGGTACCACAGTCTCCTTACAACAGATTAGCCGCCTCACCGTGGGTGTTGGAGGTACATCAACTTTTGTCTCCCAGGATATGACGGTTTAGACCGGCTAACGCAGAAATACCTTCTGTTAGCTTTGGTGAACCGACAATGGCAGCACTCTCTCACATAGAAAAAAAAAATTATAAGAACAAACAAATTGACTGTATAATTCTGGAAGGTAAAAATCTGTGTTGACAACCAAAGAGGTTGGTCACTATTTATACACCATAGAGGAGAGAGGAGAAGCCTCCAGCTATGAAGACTAGCAACCAATGCCCATTACTCCTGCAAAACTACTAGAGTAGTGCACACAATTGATGGGGATTCAATGTGTGAGTTATACACATTATACACCTATGTGTATATACATATCTGCAGCAAACTTGGCCCAAAAAGATTAGGTTGGTGGACCACCAATCCGGCCCAATCCAAACCCATTCCAGCAAGCTTGAAGCCTGAAGCTCAAGCCCAAGCCCAAGATCCACGACCCACCGATCAGGGACCCGAACCCTGCCCAATCCAAGTAGGTGGTGCGCGCGTGTGGCAATTTTTCCATAACCAACTTGGACTATAGTCTTGGCCCAAGTCCATCCTTGAAGCATCCATAACTGCCTTCCTCCTGAAAATTTGGATGACCCAAAGGGCTCATGTTCTTATCAAAATCTTGAGGTTTAAATACCAATCAAAACTTTCCTCTACAATCATTATGGGATTGGTAGTTATATACAATTCCCAATACCTCATTCATGAGGCCAACTTTATGAGACAATTTCTCATTCAATTCTTAATGGTTTTTGGTCATTCTTTTTGTAGTGTAAAGACCTTGTTACAAAGAATCTAAACCCATTTAATCACACATCAACCAATGGTTGGGACCTACTTTAATTTCACATTAAAGTCACCATAAAACCATTTTTTCCAATATAACATTCTTAGTATATACCATTATTCAGTACACATAATAATTTTTATAGTTGAAAAATATCTTATTTCATACCTTAACTTTCTATTACTAATCCTATATTAATACACCACTAACTATTTGAATACACACTATTACATACACCAAAATCTGTTCATCTTCACCACTATTACACACGCCAAAAACTATTCATCTTTCCCACAACACACAATGGCCAGCAAAACTACTGCGCCAACCTCAGCGTCTCACCCACCATTTCTTCCGCCAATATCAAGAAGGTTTATCCTCTTCTCGTTCTCAAGGTAATAAGTTCTGTACACATGGAAAAACAACGGAGGTCTGGTTTGATTTGATTTAGGGTATGTTGTTGTAGTTGGAAAGACTTGTAATTGCTATAAAAAAAAAAGAAAAAAGAAAAAAGCTTCAACCTTTACGAATACAAATTTCATCACGTGTATTCATGATTGCTCTTAGTAAAGTGATTGTGTTCAACTTGTGGCTAATAATTATTTAGAACAGAGACCTTCGATTTGATTTACCCATTGAACTTCCATAGCAATATATATTTCTAGTTTGGCTCAACTCTAATTGTTTGAACATAATATTATTGTACAAAAAAATAAAATTAAACAAAGTAAATATGTTCAGAATATTTATGTTGGACAAAATAAACAAGTTCATATTTTATATACTGAACAATTTCAACTCGCTTTGTTCAAATATAAATAATCGAACATTGTGTAAATGTTCAACTCTGGTTATCCGAATACAATGAATAAACTCATCTTCCTAATATACGAACGAGACAAATAAAAAATCAAAAGGCTAAGTCATAAACTAACATTTTCAATGTTGAAATCAACATTTTCAATATTTATATTGGAACCAACCTTCTCAGTGTCATCCATGGTGTGTAAAACTTCAAAACTAATTCATTTTAATATTTTTAAACCCTAAATTTTCAAAGGGAGTTAGAAGAATAAGTATAATGGAGAAAAGAATGAAGTGAGCTAATTGATAATAAATGATATCATGTGTATGTTAATGGTGAAGATGATGAAGAAATACAATATTTATATGTTAAAACTCTAAGCCATATAAAGATAGTGGTGTGTGAAGAGTATTTTCTACTTTTAAATATGAAATTTTCGAATGGATAGAATACAACCCATATTGTCCTTAATAGTCACTTCATTGAACGATATTACTGAAATATAAATTTAATCTATTAATGGTGTGTACTGAAAGTATTAGTGGTGTGTAAATAGAATCATCCATTACTAATTCGTAAACTCTATTTATATTATGTTTGGTTGTAAAAATTGGTATGGGATTATCAATCCCTCTAATGGTGGGATTAGCATTCCCCTTGGAAGTTTGGAATTGTTAATCCAATCTCATGAATTGGTAGTTAAAAGATGATTTTGCTCCTCACTTTATAAAATTAACAAAGTTGCATCATATGCTAAGTGTTTTTATGTAGATTTATAGATTTAATTCAAACTTACTAATCCCACCACATTAGTTTACAGACAAACATACTTTATTTTACATTCTCACCACTTAATCTCATTATACTTATAATCTTATCTAAACTGATTGGACAAACAAACATGATCTAAGTAAGGATTTTTATTTTTTTTTTTAAATTTAGGTCTCGTTTGACAACTCAAGAAAATAATCAAAAAGTAAAAAAATCACTACAAAAAATCAATTAATTCTTTTTACTTTTTTGTATATTTTTTTTTTTTATAAAAAATTAAAATATTACTAAAAAGGTCAATCCTCAAATCACCCCTAACTTAGGTGGCAAATATAGAACAAGATGGTGGTGGTCAGGTGGAGGAGAGGTGATGAGAGAGCTGTAGGAGGATAACACAGCCCATGGTTTTCAAGTTTAAAAGGCCGCTGAATAACCAATATTGCAAATAAAGAGCTTGTTTAGAAAGTTAGCTATTCCACTTAGTATTTTACTATTTTAGTTTAGCTAAAAAAAGTTATGTTTAGAAAGGTATATTTTTGTTTTTTGGTAGTTTATTTGATGGTTATGAGAGAAAAAATAAAATAATTATTATTTAAATTTAATATTTTATTTTATTAATTATTTTAACCTATTTTATATTTAATAAATAACTATTTTAACCCAAAACCTTTCCTCTCAGACAAGGCTAATCTCATTGTCACACAAGAGAGTGACAACAACTCTATATAAAGTACAAAAAAAAAAAAAATACAAATACAAAAATGAAAAAAAAGAGACTAGTGTTTGAACACTCGTTACATTACTCAACATAAAGTGATCAACACCAAAATTTTATTTATTTATTACTTCTTACATTCTAAAATATTAATTTCTTTTAAGAAATTTAAAATTTTTAATATTATAATTATTACACTTACAAATTATTAGCTTTTTAAATATACCCTATGATTTAAAATTAAAATAGCACAATATTTTTTAAGAATATCAATTTTCATAATTATACCTTTCTTGTATATTAATGTTAATGAATTAAAAAAAAAAGGACAAAATAGAAAATTAATGTTATTTTAGTCTTTAATTTTTGAAAATAGACTAATATTTTGAAATAATAAAAAATAAAAGGAAAAATTAGTGAAACATCCCTCTCCAACTTTGTATAGTAGAAGAGGTCCAAGATATTTTGTTTTTTATTAGCCAAGGTCCCTCAACATTTTCACAGAGAAACTTTGCCTGATTCAGAGAAATTTTAATTTTCACAGAGAAATTTTCCTAATTTTACAAAAAAAAATTGAAATTTCTTTGATATGATCACAGAGAAATTTTGAAATTTCTCTGAATCAAATTTTCTCTGTACCATCTTTTTTCTTAACAAATAGAACTAGCGCTCCCCAAGGTGAAGTGCTCGGCCTAATAAAGCCCTTATCCAACAACTCTTGTAATTGCAGTTTCAATTCCTTAAGCTCGACTGGGGCCATTCTATAGAGCGTTTTGGAGATAGACTGGGTTCCCGACATAACGTCAACAGTAAATTCTATTTCCCTATCGACTAAGTGGCCAGGCAAATCATTTGGAAAAACGTCGAGGAATTCATTAACAACTGGGATATCGGCCAATTCATCATTTCCATTCAGATTACTTAGTACACTACACAAATAACCTTGACACCCTTTTTGGATCAACTTATAAGCCTTCATGGATGAGATCAAGTAAGGTAGGGATACTACTCCTTTACCCTGAAACGTAACCTCGGCTTGGTTTGGGGGTTTCAAGGTGATGCTTTTGGAAACACAATTAATGGATACACGGTTAACTACTAACCAATCCATCCCCAATATAACATCAAAATGAGTCATATTCAACGGCATCAAATCAACTAATAATTCAACATCCTCAATCATAATAACACACGCCCTATAAATGGATGCAACAGTCATAGTTCTCCTAGATGGAGTAGACACAGATAACACATAACCAAGGGGTTCTAGTTCCCTATTTAACTTCTCGGCAAACTTAGCAGATACAAATGAATGTGTAGAACCCGAATGAATCAATATATATACATCTTGAGAGCAAATTGGAAGGGTACCTAACATTACTGTCTCGGCGCTCTGAGTGTCTCTTGGCACTAATGCAAAAACTCTGCCCTGCCTCATCTGTCCTTTCCCGACATTACCTTTCTGTGCAGAACCCGAGGTACTCCCACTTTTCCTGCTATCATTAGCCTTTGTCTTCGGACAGTCTTTTACACGATGACCTATCTCATCACATTCAAAACAAGCTCCAGACGCCCAATGAAAAACTCCGAAATGCGGCTTCCCACAACTGGAACATGTCAGTCTAGTGTCACCTTCCTGGGTTGAGTTGCTTGAACTGGCCATATTCTCTTTCTTCTTGGCACCAAACGGTACTCGGCGATTGTCATAATTCTGCCTTTTTCTCTGGTTCTCTCCTAAACCCTGATATCGGTTTAAGTTGGCTTCTTCGATGATGGCCTTGTCTAATACTCCGACATATGTCGGCATGTTGAGCATGTTAACTCGATCTTGTATCGGTCCACGAAGCCCACTTTCAAACTTCTTAGCTTTCCTATATTCATCATTGACCATATGGGGTGCATATCTCACAAACTCGGTAAAAGCGCGGTCGTATTCAGCCACTGTTCTGTTACCCTGGATCAAAGTCTGGAATTCTGTAGCCTTGCGATCTCGGACACTGAGGGGAAAGTGCTTGTTATAAAACAACTCCAAAAATCTAGCCCAAGTCAAGTCTGGATTGCCTTCTCGGATCATCATCCACCATCTTTGAGCGTCGTCGTCCAATGTGAATGCTGCCAATGACACCTTCTGAGCATCGGTGCTGGGAAAAATCTCGAACAACTTCTCCATTTTCAAAACCCACGCTTCGGCTTTCATCGGCTCTATACCCCCATGAAACTTTGGCGGATTCATCTTCTTGAATTCTTTGATCAAAGTCATCGTGTTGTCCCCGTACAGAGCTAGCTGTGGAGGCACCTGCGGTACTGGAGGAGGTAGAGGTGGAATCGCATGTCAGCCATTCGTATGCTCGGCCTGAGTAGAGGTGGTACTAGTGTTCTGTTGCCTTGCTTGCCTCAACTCATGGGCCAAACCCTCTACCATCCTTTCTAATCTGTCCAACATATCCTCAGATTGATCTCGACTAACTGGAGGTCTAGCCCTTCTCATGATGCTAGGAGTATGCAAAGTGCGACTTTAAAACAAAATGAACAAATAGACATGTATGCAAGTACTAAATAATCATGCCAAGATGATGCACATCTTATCAAGTAGCAAGCAATATGATGCAACCCTAACATCATTCTAAGGGACATCCTACGCTCTTTGGGACTCAAGTGTGTGAATAACGTACTATAAGGAACCAGTGCTCTGATACCAATCTGTCACGACCCCATTCCGCCCCTAGTAAAATGATGCCATGATAGCCAGTAATCTGAGATTACCAAAGGCCAACTTACAAGAGTTCACACACAATCAGAGTGTACATATGCGGCTTACATGTGCGGAAGCAATAAATTTACATCTAAACAGTCCATAAGAGCTGTGCATAGATCAAATGAAATGACATACATCATGACATGGTTTACAACTTGGGTACAAATAAAATAAAGTACATGTTACATCTTGATCAAAAGGCTTCTCAAGCCGACATATACAAAAGACATGAAACATAAAGCTAAGAAGCATAATCTTCAAGATGCTAGCAAAATATGAATCTGAACACAACTTGCAAAATACATCTAGGCGTTACCACCTTCTTGCTCGTCAAATACATATATATATAAACAGAGGGTGAGCTTGGATACTCAGTGAATGATATTAGTAATAAAGATTTGAATGAATGATATTCGAGATCTTTATCAAAACAATACATAGCATATTTTGTACAAATCAAAGGATGAACCAAGTTCATCTATCAAGTCTTTCAAAGCTTCAAGGGATGCTTACTAGCATCAATATAATACAAGGGTTGACATTCCTGACAAAACAAGGGAATAATTAACCCGAAATCGATTAGACAAACCCACCCGTACAAGACCGTCGGTGGCAAGGGAGATATCTCAAACAAGGGTACTAGTTGCATTATAGTCCTCTAGCACTAAGGACTTTCCAAGAATGTCATCAAAACAAGATAATACTTGATACCAAACTAGGAATAATCATTCATACTTGAACAAATACTTTTCCAAAACGAAACAAGCAAAGCTTTTATCAAAACATTAGAACATAGCTTTATTAAAAATACCACTCACATAGCTCTTCGGGTGCAGGAATTAAAGCAAGAATCCAAGACCTACAATTACATGTCCACTGAATATATTTCAAGAAGACAAGAAGAGATGCTCAAAAATGGTTGTGCAATGCATTCTCAAAACAAGCTTTGCATGAGTATAAATGATCTCAGCATTTCTTTCAAAACTAAGTTAAGATAAAGCAAAACATGTGCTGGGGAGTTAAAACACTGTTTCTCATCTCGGGAAAACATGCTGGGTACCAACCAGGTCTTGGCCAAGGTCCCAAAGCTCTTGGCTGATGTGTGGTCTACTAGGCCTAGGTGTGCATGCAAGATAAACTAAAGTGTAGGTGATTATGCAAGATAGGCCAATGTGAGATACGATGCCTGGCCTAGGTGTGAGATCTAGGCAAGAGTGGGTCTCGATGACCACACTTAGGAAAATGAAGTCTGAAAAATCTGGGTTTCCTCTTTAAGAACATGAAGAACATAAATGCCAAAATCATAATTTCTTTATTCAAAATCTAAGATTTCATGAGATGAGTTCAAAAACATGGACTTGGGTACCCATACTTGAAGATCTCTTGGAAACAAACACAAAAACGTGGAACTTGTTATAAACTTTCAGATCAAAACATGGTTTTCCTTCAAGAACACAAGAACATCATTTTCCCTTTCTAAAACCAAACTTTAAATCAATGCATGGCTCATGAATCATGCTGGATCATGCAATGTGATTAGATCAATATAAAGAACAACAAGAGTAGATCAAGAATCTAACATCAAAACACGAATCTAATGGTTCAAACTCTAAAGATCAAGTTTGGGATCTAGCTTTCTCACTCTAAACTTCTCTTCCTCTTCCTAGAGCTTCTCTCTCTATAATGCAAAAGGTATGACACAAAATGATATGAGTTCTCAGCTAGTACCTGACTTAACCCTCTGCTGGGACACGTGGCAACGCCAGATTGGATCTCCTCATAAAGGTGACAAAATGACAAGATAAGAGTATGATAAAGTGTGTATAACAAGTAAGGTGATAAGGGCACTCTAACAAGGTAATGATCTCGGGTTAAAGCATCGGCCTCGGCAAGAGGGGTCTCAATGATCTCGGCTAGGAAGGATAACACTTGACCTAGCTGTGTCACACCTCGGCCTAGATGTGCCATACCTCGGCCTAGATGTACCATACCTCGGTCTAGGTCATACCAGTCCAGGAACAAGATCACTAGGTGCAAGGATCAAGGATGTTGGTTGCCTAGATGATAACATCTCAGCCTAGGTGATGCACACCTCGGCCTAGATGATGACATCTCGACCAACATGCTAGGGTGAAAGTAGAGGTCAACCAAGGTGGTTCCAAGATGGTCCTAGGTATAAGAGGTTCATGCGTGTGACCTAGGCTATACACACCAAGCAAGGAACAAAGCATACAAACAATACTCAAGCAATCACATAAGCACAAAACAAGACAGGGACCTTTACTTTGGGCAAAACAAGTCAAAATCTACAAATACAAGCTAAACAAAACAAAATCATGCAGATGCACATGAACATGGCTAAGACGAGGATGAGGGTCATTACAGGGAGTGTATGAGTTCAATGTCTTCATTCCGTCTAAATAATTATAATGATGGGGGGTTAGTGTAATTTTCCAAATGTCAAGGGTTGATATTTATTAAACCCTAACCTCAAGGGGTGTAAGTGTAATTTACCCTACAAAAAAAATACAGAAAAGTAGAGAAATAATATAATTTTAAAAAGATAAAAAGATATTAAAATAAAAAATGGTGCACTTTTGAAGCTCTATCCAAATAATCCCTTAGAATCAAATTCCCAAAAAATTGGTAGATGGTTGGAGATGCTCTAAAGAGATTGTATCTTATGACAAAATTATTGAATTTCTCTTCTTTATATTAGGGATTTGAACTTAATCCAACAGAACACTGTTGATTGAACTTTGAATATATGATCATTGATTCATTGCGTCCCTTGAGGTGCTACGGTATGGTAAGTTGTTAAATTACTTGTATTGTTGATAAAAAAAACTAACTTCGTTGTTCTTATTGTGAATCTAAGCTGACTCCTGAATGTTAAAATGTGGTACAACTTTTGAAGAATCTGATATGTTGCTAAATTAGTCAAGGGCTTATTTCCGTTTATTCCTTAATTCCTCTTACAAGCTGAGACTTTTGCTCCTAAAAATTCATTATGACTATTTAATATTTGATCGAAATGTTTGTCCTCCTTTAGTGTATCACTTGACTGAAGTTTCATTTTAGTAATTTTTGGCAGTGCTGTGGAAACCAGTGTGTTACTAGAAAATATTAGGCCGCGTTTGATTTAATTTTGGAATTGTGCTTCTCTTATAGGAATTATGATTTGAGTGTGAAATTGTGAGTTGAGTTTTAAAAAAAAAAAAAATTTGTTTGGTTGTTAGTTTTGAAAAGACTTTTGAAAAGAGTTTGTGAATTTTGAAAAGAGTTTTGAGTTGGAAAGAATTTTTTTATTTTATTTTGTAAATATTTTAAACTCAAAACACAAACTTCAGATTCAAATCGTAACTAAACATATAACTCAGAACTCAATTTAAAAATTATTTTCAAAACTCATAATCAAACACAAAACTCGAAACTCCACACTACTTTTAAAAGTCTACACTCAAATCATAATCAACACATAACAAAAAAAAATATTTATAAAATAAAATAAAATATTTCAAATAATATTTCAAATAAAAATTATATATTTAAAATAAAAAAATAATTTTTTTTAAAATTTTTTAATTTAAAAAAAAATACAACACATAAATGTAAGAAATATAGTGCAAATTAAAATAAATATAAAATATTTACCCTAAAAAAATAAAATTAAGAAATTTTTTTAATATTTAAAAAAAATCCAAAAAATTTCAAAATAAAACTCAAAACTCAAAACTCAAAATACAACATAAAACTCTTTTCAAAAATCATAACCAAACGAACTTTTTCTTTTCAAAATTCATAACTCAAAATACGATTCCACACTCAAATTACAATTTTAAAAATAATTTTAAAAAACAAAATTAAAAAAAAAAATTGAATTTTTTCTTTTAAAATAGAGTTTTGAAAAGAATTTGATTTTGAGTTTTAAAAAAAAATTTGAATTGAATTTTGAGTTGTGTGTTTAGTTATGAGTTTTGAAATTAATTTCTAAATTGAGTTTTGAGTAATTTTAAATTATGTGTTTAATTATAAATTTTGAAAAGTAATTTGAAAATTTTGCCTTTAGAATTCCAAAGGCAAGCCAGACACAGCCTTAGATACCTTAGCGAATTACATTTTGGAATCACGCTTCGAAAATGGTACACTTTTGTTTCGAAAATGGTACACTTTTGTTTCAGAAAGATCCCAATAGTTTGTTCTTAAGATTTCCTTAGGAGTAAAAAAACAAATATAATAAATTAAAGGCGAGTGAAAGTTTAACATCACAAAACATAAAGAATGAGACGTAATATCCATAAAAATTTGTTGTCATATCATTAATTTGGAAAAAATATACATTTTATTGGATATTTAACTATTAAAAAAATTCTGTAAACTAAAATTACCTTAAATTCTTAATATAAATTGTACAAACTTACCCTTATCGTAAACTAGAACGATCCATGTTTCGGGTAATATAGTGTGAAACTATGTCTGGTTGCATGGTGATTGATTGTTACTCTTTGGCTGTTGCCATTGCCAGAGCAACTCTGGCTATTTTCCTAGTCAGAATGCTCTACAGTTTAATGCTCCAAATTATTGTGTTCTGCTATAGAAAAATAGCTAATATTGGCAATAAATTCACCTTGTCTTCTTGCCTTTCACTTTTCTTTGAATAGCATTGGATTTGCTAATTTTATGATTGTGACTCTCGTAACTTTGAGTATATTGACCCAGCCGTGCAAATTCCTAGTTCAGATTCCCTCAATCATTCTTGACTGATGTTGGAGTGTCTTAAATAAGTACATTTTTTGTCTTTTTAGATTAAAAAGTTGAGGAAAAAAATATGGTTGTTTGGGTTAATTTTTTGACTTTTATGATAAAATGTGTATTAAAAATTGTATAAATTAATGTATAGGAAAAATTAAGATCGAGAGTTGTGCAATGTAATTTTTGACTTTTAGTGAATAGTAATAACTTTTTAACTTTTTGAGTAACTTTTTGACTTTTTTTCAACTTACCAAACTTGGCCTCAATAGCAGTTTGGTGCCACCACTATTACATTACCATCTTTAAATAATTCATTCCTTACAAATCTTCTTTGTTATGTAGACAGAACATTCGGTTCAAGCTTTGGAATGTCTGGATTCTCTATAGATTATAATGTAGATGCAAGTGAAAATGTTTTTAAGATCTTCCATCTTTTTGTGATTTGAATTTACAGATGGCCAATCTATTGAAATAAACTATTCTGAATTTTATTTTAATGTAGAAAGTTTGATGTAGAAAAGACTTGGTTTTGTACAAATTTTCACTAATCATGGGTTTCTCAATTGGGTTTATTAGCTTCTGTGCACAATTCTTGCCATTGTTAGATGAGCTTGAGCGATGGTGACATTTAAGAGTATTTTTTATAATAATTTTATTGTCTTTCCTTTTTTATTATTATTAGGACAATTCATTGGACGACTCCAAATTAATGTCACTCTGTACAGTAGTCCCTGTGTTCCATTCTTTGCTAAGAAATACTCCTTAAATAATATCTTCATATAAAATTGAAAATGTGGAATAAGTCTTGGCCATCCCTATACCACAATTAATTTCAAGTCCAACCCTGCAAACCTTGATATTTTGATGTTTTGAACACTTCACTCTGTTTGGTGTTGAAACTCAAAAACTATTTGAGTTTTTTGTTTTCCATTCCTTTTGTTTAGCTGAACCTAAAGTTGGGTTGGGGCTATGTTGAACTGAAGTTAATTTTCCTTTATGTTGTGTTTGGTTGGAGGATTTGAGAAGGGATTTGGAAAGGGAAAGAGAAAAAATGTGTGAAACTATGTGAAATATAAACTTGTTTTATTCACATTTCACCTACCTTTTCTATTTTCCTTTCCAAATCCCTCCTCAAATCCCCCAACCAAACACAGCATTAGACAATTTTACTTATTTTTAAATAGCAAGTGTTGAAATTTTCATTCGCTTGTTTGTTTGTGGCCGAGAAATCTTGGTTGCATGTCTATATGGAAGTTCCTTATATTTATTAACCATTATTGGTCCCAATCTAGACTGGATGGTTGATAACTAGAAAATCCAAACTTGTCATCGACATCTGCTTAGTCACCTGCATATTGCAAACAATGTCAAAGCTTTAAATCCTTTGATTTGGTCCTCTGTAGAACTATTGTAAAAAGCTTTAAATCCTTTGATTCGGTCCACGTGTATACTAGGTTGTAAAAATTACTTTTTAGATCACTTTTTCACTTTTTTTTCTCTCTCTCTCTCTCTCTCTCTAAATTTCAGATTTCCTCTTCCCTTCTCTAGTTCTTGAATATTTGGCCCAAATACCCCTTGATTCACCAATTTCTCCACCCTAGTTCCTTTATTAAAAAAGTAGAGTTTACCTAGAGTTTCGTTTTGATCGGAGCAAAGTTCGTTTTCAGTTTCGTCAAGTTTCAACTCTTGTTCTTCTTGGTTCTTGTCTTTGAGGTAGGAATTACTTTGACCCTTTTTATAATTTTTAACTTTGTTATTTGCTTTTTCTAAACAAGATAGTGATTTGGGAATTTTTGGATAAACCTAGGGTTTGGCTTTTGAAATCAAAAGGGGGGTTTTCAAAATGGGCTCATGTATATAATTGTTGCTTTGTAAAAATAGTTGGGTTGTGATAAATGATAGATTTTATCCATGGAAATTGATTTTTTAAGAAAAATGATTTTTTGCCCTAAATTGTGAAATTTTGATTTTGTAAAGGGAAATGAAATTGATGTTGGTTTTATGAAATTGGAACGATGATGATGATGATGATGGTGGTGGTGGAGTTGGATATGAATTATCACTCTTATATGAAAATGTTAGAAAGTATATCCGTGTTGAAAATTATTATCTGTTTAGAGATATCTGTTTTGGGCTATCGGTGGATGATAGTTATGATTGTTGTAGAAATTGCATGAGAATTAGGTGAATTAAAACTATTTTCTCATTTTTTTGCATTAAGCATAGTAATATATTTAACACATTGAAATTGTTGTTATTTTGAGAAAAAGTGTTGAATACGTTGGTAAATCTAAGTAGGAGTGTAGTTATGACATTATGTTGGCATGTGTGTCCTTGGTAAAAATCTAGAAACCCGTGCGGTTAGGTGTCGAGCTTTCCAGTTAATACCGGTAAAAATAACAAATTGATAGTGTTTGTGGCCTACTTGCAGACACGTCTTAGAGATTTTCAATGTTGTATCCATTGTTCTGTTTTCTATTGTAAAGGAACTGAATTCATAAATTTGAGATCTAAACTTAGCATAGCATGGTTTTGGAAAGTGATATAAAATGTTTTGATACGAGCATTGCATATGCATTCACTTTATAACTCTGTTAAGATTCATACATTGTGTACGAGTATTCTTACTGGGTTTTAGCTCACCCTATGTGTAAAATCATTTTCAGACGCTGACGATATGCCTCCTCTATGGCAATAGCTTGGAAGGACTAGGAGCTAAGAGCTTTTCTTTTTTTTTTTTTTGGTACTTTTTTTTTTTTTGGGTTATTGTTGTATTTATTTTGTACAAGCCTAAAGCTTTATTTGTATTAAGTTCAAACTCATTTTTGTTGTAACCAAGCACTGTCTTGAAAAGATGTAGCCAATGCATTATTATATCTGTTTAACTCTTATTTAAAATCTTTTGCTATGACATATGTTATAGATTCAGAGTTAAAACTTATGAATATATTACTGCATGTGTTACACTTTTGTAAAGAGATGAAATCTTATAATGAAATAACATTATATCTAGGGATCTGTTACTATTTAATATCTATTGTGGGATGATCTTATTGTAATTATTTCGGGGCATTACAATAAGAACTAGGTAAGAGCATCTTTAACAGTCTGTTAAATGAGCTGCTAAAGGCAAAACGTAGCAGGTGTGGAAAAATATGGTGTTCCAACGGTCTGTTATTGGAGCTGCTAAAAATAACAATTACTATCTATTGTGACAAATTTGGCACAAGTTTTACCTATAGCTAAAGTTGTCAGCACAACAAATAGAGAGAGACAACAAATTTTGGACGACCGCCCTAGCAACCACCCGGATGACCACCGAATGTTTGTTAATGTTCTCAATTTGGGTGACCACCTAGACAACCAACCGAACGACCACCCGAAAGTTGGTTAAACTAAAAAATAACAATTTGACCATTGGAGCAGCATTGCTATCCTATTGCTATTTTACACTGTTTATTGCTAAATTATAACTTTGGTTATTCATTTTACCTATTCACCATAAGCATGTTGTGAAATCTGTTTTGTTTGCAAGTAATTTTTAATTGGAAAAAATTATAGCGATTTTGGTTTAGACCCGACCCATTTGATGTTTTGGATCTGGGTTTCATTATCTTATATAGTTATTCATGTCTTGCTTCTCCTTATCTCTCTTTGAGTTTGGCTATTAGGATGTGTTGATTGTGTTTGAAGCAGGTTGGTAGCTTATTTTTCAAACTGTTGTTGCTTAGAATTTTGTTCCTTCACTCAAGCAATACTTCTTGCACTCGAGCGGTCTTTGTGAACCCCCAATACTTTTACAGGTTTGCAGAGATACTGGAAGTTAGTATTCTTCGCTCGAGCGGTCCTTCTTGCACTCGAGCGATTCTCACTCAAGCGGTACTTCTTATACTTGAGCGTTGGTCTTCTATCTATAAAACTTCTGGGAGTTGATATTCTTCGCTCTAGCGAAGCTTCTTGCACTCGAGCGGTGCAACTTATTGTGTCTGGTCGCTCGAGCTACATTTCTTGCACTTGAGTGATCTATACGTATATCAGTTCGTAAACAACCATTTTTAAGTCACTTTTTCATCTCTCTCTCTCTCTCTCTCTAAACATTTCGAAACCCTAATTTCTCTCACTCTCTCTAAAACCCTCATATTTTCCTCAAATACACCTAGATCCGTTGATCTTTTCACTCGTGTGCCTGTGTTAAAAAGATAAAGCTCGACGAGAGCTTTATTTTAATCGGAGCAAAGTCAAATTTCAGCGTCTTTGAGTTTCCTACACACTCTCTCTCTCGTGTTCTAGTTTGAGGTACGGATATCTCCACACTTTCTTATAATTTTTAACTTAGCTATTTGTCTTTTGAAACAAGATTGTGATTTGGGAAATTTTTTGAACAAATCTAGGGTTTTTGGTCAAAACTCAAAAGAGGGGTTTTTCTAATAGTTTCATGGAAATGGTTGTGGGATTGGAAATGAGACTGAGTTGTGATAAAATAGTTGGTTTCGTTATGTAGAATTGATTTTGGAAAAAAATGGGGTTTTGCCCTAATTATGTTAAATGTTGATTTTATATAAATTATGGAATTGGTGTTAAGAATATGAAATTAGATTGGTTTTCATAAAGATGGTGAAGTTAGATATGTATTATCACTCACATCTTGAAATTTGGAGGGTTTATATTTATTAATAATTGTTTATTTGTCTAAAATATTTATTTTGGATTATCGGTGGAGGATAGCTATGATTGTTGTAGAAATTGCATGAAAATTAGGAGAATTAAAACTATTTTCTCATTCAATTGCAATGAGCATCATCTTATACTTATACATTGGAAATGTTTGTCGTTTTGAGAAAAATGGATAAATCTGGGAAACATGTATTGTCTCGTTGAAATAAGTTGGCCTGAGTGTTCATGGTGAAAGTCCTAAAAACCGCGTGTATACATGGGTATAAATGGGTGTCGATCTCGCAAACGACATATCCGTAAAATGACAATAGTAGTGTTTATATAGCCTACATTTATATAGATGCCGGTTCACAGTTTCCCACAGACGAAATTTTTCGTGAAAGGTTGTATTAGTTCTGAGATTTTTCAGAATGTGATTCACTGCCCTATTTTCTATTGTGAAGAAATGATTTGTGAACTATGATATTAATGTGGCATTACATGGTTTTAGAAAGAAATGTAAAACATTTTAGCACGAGTATTGTATATACATTCATCTTATATCTTTGTTAAGATTTATATACTGTGTTGAATTATTTCTACTAGGTTTTGTCTCACCCTGTGTGGGAAAAACATTTCAGGTGCAGATGATATGCCTCCACCAAGGCAATAGCTTGGGAAGATTTCGAGCAAGGACTTCATTTTGTTGATTTTGTATATGTTTTGTACAGGCCAAAGGCCTTTAACTGTATTGGACTTAATCTATTTTTGTTATAACCAAGCATTGTCTTGAAAAATTGTAAACCTTTAGGGCATTTATTAACTGTTTTACTTTCATACCTTATCTCTTGTTGTAACACCACATTCTACAGATTTAGGGTTAGACTTGTGAATATATACTTGCATATGTTACCTTTTTGTACAAGTAATTGGGATTAATGGAAGATATCCATTTCATCACATGTTATTATATAATTAATATTGTGGATGGTTTATAATAATTATTTCGGTGCACTACAAAAATATCAATAAGTCATATTTTACTTTTAAAATTATTTTTGAGTCTTACCAAGTTTCAATACAGACAACTAAGTCCTATTTGTTATAAAATATTTTCAAAAGGTTCATTCTTCCATAATGAGATATCTTATTCTATTTTTACCCTTCATTTAATATGAAAAATAATTTCATAAATATTTTAATCCAAGTAAAATTATATTTTAAATTGTAAAAATTATGATATTGTCTTAAAAAAAACAATAAATCACAATAAAAAAATTACTAATAAGTTTTATTTTGTTTTGAAAATTACTATTGAGTTATATCAAATTTCTATATTAATAAATAAGTCTTATTTTCCTTTTTAATTTATAAATTGTTAAAAAATTCAATTATTCATAATTGTATATTTTACTTTAATTTTATTTTCTCATTAAAATATGAACCAAAAATATCATAAATAATTTATTTTATAAATTTTTATAATAAAATATTTTTAATTATTAAAATTAAACGAATTTTCATAAGTATAAGATTCATCAACTATTTCATGCATTGACAAATATATAAATTTGTCATAGTATTATTTTTCATAACTCATTAGAATTTTAATAGAATTAGCCCTTTTAGATTATTTATATCAAAAAAATTCATAATTTGAGATAACAAAAAATGATGTATTTTTATATTATAATTGTTTTGATCCAATTGTTATTTATGATTTTTTAAATATAATATTAATAATTTTTATAATAAGTCCAAATTATTTATAAAATTGTTGTTTATATTAAATGAGAAGGGTAAAATTGAGATAAGATACACCAGTATGGAAAAATGGACTTTTTGGGAACATTTTATGACAAACAGGATTTAGTTATTCATATTAAAACTTGATATAATTCAATAGTAATCTTAAAAATAAAATAGGACTTATTGATATTTTTTCCATTTTAATTTATTGGAATTACCTTATTTCTTCCACCTTGAGTTGGGGAGATGGAATTTTTTTTTTTTTTTTTTGGCAAAAAGATGGAGTTGGAGATCTTTTAATTATCCCTCCATATTTCCTTTTTGGGTTTTGGTAGTAATCTATGCCCAAACACATTTTTGTAGATATATATAGATTGTCTTGTGGATTTATTAAATTGTTTTCTTATAACCCACCAAAAAGGGGGGCAAAACACACAACTTCCAAGTAAGGCTCGTCTCCAGTGTTCACTCACTGGATCAGTTCAGTTTAAGCCCATGGGCCCATTGCAGTTCCCATTTTTGTGATCTGATTCATTTGTTTTTATATAGATTTATGTCTGTAAATTGTTTGATTGTTTTAATTACAGATTTTATCATATTTTTGTTTGAAATAAAAATACGGATTGTCTATTTTTTAAAAGCTATATGATAAAATCATGTGACAATAATTATTAAATGAATTTAATTTTGAAAAAATTATTAATAGGTTATAATAGTTGGATTTAATTTCTATTAAGTCCTATTGAAAATAAATCAAAGTAAAATCGTTGCTAAAAATAATTTTTTGTGCCGATTTTTTGCATATGTCGCTAAAAATTGACAATTAGTAACTTTTTTTTACAGTTTTATAACTTGTCGCTAAAACTTACAATTAGTGACTTGTTTTGTGATGAATTTTTTAAAATGTCACTGAAAGTTAAAAATTAGTGATTTTTTTTGACAATTTTTTTAAACTGTCACTAAAATTTATAATTAGTGACATTTTTTGTGATAATTTTTAAACTATTGTTGAAAATTAACAATTAATAACGTTTTTTAATAGTGTTTGATGAAAAACGTCATTAATTCTCACAGAATCTATTAGACAATAAATCTATCTATTAGGACTTATATGCAAGTCCCCTTCTAATTTTTTGAAAAATAATTTACAATCATTGTTCTAAAAAAATTATTGAACTAGATCATCAAAGTAACTTGTAATGGGCTCATTGACCCAAACTGGATTAAGAGAATTTCTCTTTATTAAGTTTTATTTATATATACAAATATTTTTATAAATCCAAGATTCAAGGTTTGAAGCTAAGTAGAAAGATTGATGTCAAATAAATGGGATTCACTAAAAGAGTAGTGCTACCTCCCTAATATATCACTTTTATTTTGACTTCTAGTAAGGTGAAAGAGAGAATAAAAAGAAAAAGGACAAGTGATGAATGAAATCCATTTTACATCATTAAAAATGATCAATTAAAGTTTCAAATATTTTTCTTCACGAAAATTATTGGTCAGTCCATAATCATTGTGTTGTAGAAATCGTGTACTTAAATAAAATAAATAGATTAATATTAAACAACTATTTTAAATTTCAGAATAAGAACATACTGAAATTTATAGAAATTCATAATAAAATAAAATTAGTAAAAGTAAACTAAAGCCTATGTAATACCACAATGTCCTTAAATCAAATTAGCTGTCTCACCGTAGGTGCTAGAGGAACGTCGACTTCTGTCTCCCAAGATACGACGGTTTAGAGCGGTTAACGCAGAAACACCTTATGTTAGCTTTGGCGAACTGACAATGACAGCGCTCACTAACACAGAAAGAAAATTATAGGAGGAGACTGACTTGACTATAATTTGAAAGCAAAATTTTTCCTGTTGAACCCAAAGGAGATGGGCTTCATTTTATACACAATGGGAGAGAGAGGAGAAACCTTCCAGCCATGAAGGCTGGCAACTAATGCCTAAGAAGGCTAGCAACCAATGCTCATTACTCCTGGAGTAATGGACCAATTGATGGGAATTCAATGTGTGAGTTACACACGCTATAATATACATATCCAGAGTGCATCTAACCCAAAAAGATTAGGTTGGTGGACTACCAATTCGGCTCACTAATCGAATTCATTCCATTAAGCCTCAAGCCTCCAAATTTAAGATCTAAGATCCATGACCCACAAACTATAGACCAAAACCCCGAGCCGGCCCGATTCGAGGGAGCGGGCGGGTAGCATGGGTGTGTGGCAATTTGCCATAACGAACTTGGACCAAAGTCTTGGCCCAAGCCTACACATGAAGCATTTATAACTCCTTCCTTCAAAAAATTTAGATGCCCTAAGGGACTCATGCCTTTATCAAAATCTTGAGGTTTAAATACCTATCAAAATTTTCTTCTACAATCAATGTGGGATTCAGAGTTATACATAATTCTTAATACCTCATTCATAAGGTCATCTTTATGAGATAATTTCTCACTCAATTCTCAATAATTTTTTGTCATTCTTTTTGTAGTATAAAGACCTTGTTACAAAGAATCTAAACTCATTTAATCCCACCAATAGTTGAGACCTACTTTAATTTTACATTAAAGTCACCATAAAATTATTTTTTCCAACACATTGTACATGAACTCATAACTATAATCGCATTCTTAAAATATTTAGAAGTGCTTTTTTCATGTTTTCGGAACTAACTCCTTTATTTGAGAATAAGAAAATGGCATATTTAGGGGTATATATGGTATACTTTTTAAAAAGAGGTGTGTATTATATGCACATTATAATTAAAAAGAAAAATAATATAATTTTAATTTTTTGAATCATAATTAAAATAATAAAAAAAAATTATAACTAAACACAATACAAGACATAACTAAAAACTAATGAGTTATAACTAAAATAATGTCACAACTAAAAAATTAAATTGATTATAATTAAAAAAAAATTACCTAATACACCCTCTAAAAAAGAGTGTATGTTAAAATTTCCTTAGTATTATAATTATAAACCAAAATTTAGAGTATTTTTAACGACACTTTCTTTCTTTCAAATTTTAACTATAAAGTGGATTTCCAACTTTGAGGAAACACTTTTTCAGTTTCTTTTTCTAACAATGTTATTTATTTATTCTCTATATGTGAAATCGGGTGTTCATTATTTTAGACCAATCATAAATTATGTTGGAGTTTGGATTTTTATTTTAAAAAAATGAAACGTAACATTCCTCTCTAATTTTTAACAACAGAAGGAATCCATAATATTTTCTTTTGTAGGATAAGGTCTCTTACCGTCTATGACCCACACCCATATATCTCTTTCCTCCGCCTCTCTCTCTCTCGCTCTCTCACTCACTCTCAATCCACGTAGACCATACTTTCTACCTCTTCCTCTTCCCTCTCTCCTCTTCAAACCCTAACCCTAACCCAAACCCTAACCCATCCCCATCATCAAAGTTGCCACCACTAATCGCCCGCACAGAGCTCACCAACTACGACTTTCCTGTCGGGCTCCTCCCCACCAATGTCCTTGACTACAACATCAACGCCACCTCCGGCAACTTCATTGTCCATTTCGTCGTCTAAGGCCCACTTCTCCTTCTGCTGAAATTGTAAGATCTACTATTTCTTTGATTCATTCTACACATTGATCGATCCAGAAAACACCCATCGAAAATTGTCTTCCACACACCGGAAAAGACAGGATACTGAAAAACCTCCCAACTCCACATCCTCCTTCATCACCACTCTGGTATCCCAACAAAGAAGAACCCCTCCTGACATACCCACAGTTGGCAAATAAGACCACTCCACAAATCGACCACCCCAAACCTCTCTCGCAACTTCTCCATCCAAAGCCTCCATTTTAGTTTCTTGCAGGCAAACCATATCCGGTCTCACACTTCTAAGCACTGATTTGACAGCTAGACGCTTATCCCTATCATTCAAACCACGCAAATTCCACGATAAAACTTTTAACTTAATTCAATAACAAAGGACCTCCACGCTCTCTCCTTGGGCCCCGCCCAATCGACCCCCCTCCATGATCATAATTAACTGAACACTCCAATTTTTTTAGCTCCCGTAACCCCTTGCGATGCACCACTGCTAGAGAAAATCCCTTTGTAGGTGAAGCCCCTTGCCTCCAAGAATTTTCTACTGCTGTGAAAAAGCTCAGAGCCTCAGCTTCATGGCCTTCAAAAGATACACCAAGCAAACGACTCACCTCACCAATTCGACTAAGCACCCACTCTGAGACAGCTGCTACCGAAGGCGCCTCCAACCTATCCAAAGCACTGTGGTCTACGAACTCACCACGAGGCAAGTCGAAAGAAACGTCACCATGGTGATCGGGAATGAAACTGGCGAAAAGGGAAACTGCCAAAGGCAACTCGCGCCCAATATGCACAGACGATGACACGTCTGTCGCATCCCAATCGCCAACATCCGAAACTGCGTCGTCAAGTGTCCATTGCTGCTCCACATCTGTATCTGTTTCAAAAGACGAGCACACAGCTTGATCGTCGTCCAATACATGACGGGATCCCCCCATCTCCTTCTCACGATCATTAGGAGACGACACCAAAGCATCCATCTTCCCCTGATCGATAGGTATTGAATTCACGAGTAAACACTACAAGAATCTGCACTTTTAATGACCACTTTCCGTGACCAATATAAAAGTTGGTAGCTAAAAGTTACCTTTTGGCGACCAAATATTAATTAGTCGCGAATGATCATTATTTTTGGCGACCAAATATGAGTTGGTCACAAAAAGTCATATTTTTTAGACCAAAAAATGAGTTGGTCGCAGAAAGTGGTATGCTTTTGGCGACTAACTACAAATTTGGTCGCAGAAGGTCACATTTTGGCGACCAAAAAATAAGTTGGTTGCGGAAGATCAAAAATAAGTTGGTTGTGGAATTGGTGACCAAAATTTTAGTCGCCAAAAACTTATTTTCCCCGACCAAAAATATTTTAGTTGCCGTATATTGAGTTTTGGCTACTAAAAGAATTTAGTCGCCAAATGGAAAATAAAATTTTTTTTTTTCTTTGGCGACCAAAAATTTGGTTGCCAAAAACTTATTTTCAGCAACCAAAAAAAAATTAGTCGCCAAATTAGTACTTTTAGCGACTAATATTTTACTCGCCGTTGATTGAGATTTGGCGACTAAAAAAGTTTGTCGGCAAAGGTACCTTTTGTGCGACTAATTTGCCCTTTTGGTCGCCAAAAGTTTGAGAGGGAAATTTGACACATGGAGGTGGGAATTGAAATTTTTTTGCAACAAAAAAATTTGGTCACCGATTGTAAAACGACCTCATTTTATATCAAGAAAGCAGGAAAAAAAAAATTGAAAAAAAGCCCTAATTTCCCCTGTCTCTAGCTCGCTCTCTGTGTCCCTCTATGTTGGTCTGCCCTCTCCCTCTCTCTGTGTTCCCTCTCCTCCACCTCTCTACCACCCTCGAAGATCCCAACAATAACCCTTCATTAGCCGCCGACTCTCCTTTCTACTCCCCCGTCTTCCTTTCTCTTCCCTCTCCAAAACCCATCTCCAATTCCACCATTTCTCAGCTCTTCTTCGACTCTCTCGCTCTCTCGGCTTGGAAAACTACTGGGTTTTCAACTTGGTCTCTTTGTGTAAACCCTAGCAGCGGCAATCTCTACACAACCGAGGCATATCTCATTTCCCCCCGATCGATTCGGTCTCCAATTCGCCTTTTGTTGCACATTATGCTCCCAAAGAGCATTCATTGGAGATTAGGACCCATATCCCATCTAGGTTTTTCCCCAAATTCTTCCCTCAAGGTTCTTTTCTTATTGGGTTTTCGTCAATTTTCTGGCGTGAGGCTTGGAAATACAGCAAAAGGGCATTTCAGTATTGCAATCATGATGTGGGTCATGCCATTGCTGCGGTTTCGATGGCCGCAGCAGGGCTTGGCTGGGATGTGAAGATTCTAGATGGTTTGGGTTATGGGGATTTGGCGAAGCTTATGGGGCTCGAATTCTTTCCTGAGTTCAAAATTCCATCGAGGCCGGTGAAAGGGAAGTTACCTGAGATTGAATTTGAGCACCCTGATTGTGTTCTTGTTGTTTTTCCAAATGGGGTTGGTGAATTTGATGTGAATTACAAGGAATTGAATTTGGCTATATTGGAGTTTCGAAATTGGAGTGGAAAGTAAAGCCTAATTTGCTTAGTAAAAAGCATGTGTGTTGGGATATTATGTATAGAACAGCTGAGGTTGCTAAGAAGCCATTAATAGCAAGAAATAAATTCATGGTTGAACCATTTCAGAGCTGTGGGCGATTGAGTGAGCAGTCCTATAAGGGTTTTACACTTAGGGAAGTCGTTAGGAAGCGAAGGAGTGTAGTGGATATGGATGGAGTTACTGTAATGGAGAGAGGAACATTTTATCAAATTATGTTGCATTGTCTTTCTTCGGGTTCTCGAGCTCGTGAGAAACAGAGGAAACAAATGACATTGCCGTTTCAAGCTCTGTCTTGGGATTCTGAGGTCCATGCTGCTTTATTTGTTCATAGGGTTGAAGGGTTGCCAATGGGTTTGTATTTCTTGGTGAGGAATGAGGACCATTTTGATGATCTCAAGAGGGCTACAAGGTCTGAGTTTAAGTGGGAGAAACCAGAAGGTTGCCCTAATGATCTCCTCGTATGAACTTGCGAGGTGGTTATAGGCAACTTGCTAAAAAGCTTTCTTGCCATCAGTATGTCGATTCTACGAAGTTTTAGCTTCTTGAGCTTCTTTAGACCGATTTATGTTATGCTGAAAATGGGTCTCATAGCAAAGATGTACATGTGTTTCTACGGGTCAAATAATGCAGTCTCCAAATCTTAACAAGGTTATGAAATCGGTTGTACCTCAAATAATGTGTTTTGTGTGATAGTAATACCAATCAAATTCATGTTTGCGGGTAGTACTACTTTTTTATATGCATTTCATCTACGTGGTAGCAACTTTGACTTCCCATTAAAATTTACATTATGGTGAGCAAGTCTACATATTTGTTTTGGTTATTGTGTTTCCTTTTCTCTTTTCCTACATTTGTTCATAATATCAAGTTAGTGACGATGGTACACATAATTTGTATGGAACACTGACAATGTATTTGATTTTATACACACATAAAATTACTTCTTATGAGAATAGACATGTAATCATGTGTTTTCAACTCTTGGGTTATTGGTTGTCACTTCAGTTGAAAGACCTTGTTCTTATTGTTCATCCCATCTCTAATTCATATTCATTTTGAATAAGTGGTCAGTTTTGTGTGCTTAGTAGTTCATTGTCTCTTGCAGAGATGAAATATCTAGATGCAGTGAAAAGGTCTATGATTCACTTTCAATTAATGATGCCCGAAAAATATTGATGTTCTCTTCTGACCAAGAACTTTTTGAGTATATCAAGGAGGTAAACTTCCTGCTGCTTAACTCATTTTTATTCTTATTGTTAACCAATAGAATGCATTACTGGCTAGATTTGCTTTGATGGTCTATAGTTTAAGGGCAGTACTAAGCATCTAATTGAAAGTCATTCTTGGTTTGCTCATTTCCTTCATATTGTTGTTCTTTCTGCCAAGAGCAGTAGTGAGTAAATTCTTGTTCTCAAAACAATGTGGTCCCTCCTCCTTTAGGGTTTTTAACTTTCAAATCCTTAAAGTTTAAATTTTCAATTTTTGTTTGGGAATAGGGATTTTAAATTTCAATAGATGCATTATGGGTGTCTTGCCATTCATATTATCATTACATTAATGACGCCACCATAATCCACCAACATGGAAGCCTCGTAATGTTATTTAGTGTCCAATTTAAGGGCTCCTTGATAAGCATTGTTTTATGTGCAATTTGCAGGAGCATCCTGAGTGGGAGATAAAGAATGGGTTTGTAATTTTCCGTATAAAAGAATCTGCACCTTGCAAGGAGATACCGTCTCTGCAACTAATAAACCAGACACTCAGTTACGCAAGGGAGTTGGAGTGGATAGTGTGAAAGACATGCTGCTCCAGGATTGTTTGTGCTCCTCACTCTATGATCTATCTTCCTGATGCAAAATTATATTGCATTGAAGAAATTTCCCACCTTAAATTTATTAGACTTTTTTCTATTTAAATCTGTTCAGTATTGGAAAGTACACATTTAGATCTGTTCCCTGCAGTGAAAACTGTTTTGTGTAATTGCAATCATTAACAAAAGGAAATTTGTTAATGATTGTTCCTAAGTTTTTTCTTTTTTAAATGTTATTGTTCCTTAATTGTGGTTGGGTTGAATGAATTTTGTTCGATATTGGATTGAATGTTTATAAACAAAAATTGATTGTTCTAAAAAAAAAAGAGATTTGGCGACAAAAAATTGGTTGGCAAATTCTACACTTTTCGACTAAAATCATTGATCAGCAATTCTTTACCTTTTGGCGACTAAATTGTTAGTCGGCGATTCCTCTACTTTTGGCGACTAATGTGTTTGGTCGTGGAATGTGACAATTGGCAACTAAGATATTTGGTCGGAAAATATCACTTTTCGCGACCAAAGTGTTTTAGCAACAAAATGGATAAGTCGCAGTAATGATAAATTTAGCGACCAAAAATTTAGTCGGCAAATCTAACTTTTTCCGACCAACAAAAATTTTGGTCGTGAATTACTTTTGCTGACCCTCAATTGGCAACCAAAGTAGCAACCAAAAAAATTGATCGCGAATAACTTTTATCGACTAAAAATAAACTTTTAGCGACTAATGTTTTGATCGACAAAAATATTATTTCTTGTAGTGAAAGGGGCAGTTGATGCCAGAATTCATGGTTTACTCATAGCGTTATGTCATGCTTCAATTTTAGTTTTTGAAAGTTGCTTCTATACCTGTTAGTTATTTGTATGTGTGGAAACTCTATGTATTTGTGCCTTAATATATAAATATAGATGCAGTTTTTTACTTGTTTGTCCTAAAAGAAACTTTTAATGTGTTCCTTTGTCTCTCACATGCTATTTGTCTTCTTGTTCTAGTTCTAAATTATGGAGTCATCTATTTCATATACTTTGTACCCTATAAATGAATAAATTAATTGTTATTTTATTCATTTATATATATCTATGGAGTCAGTTCTCTTCCATATACTTTGTACCCTATAAATGATTGTATAAATTGTTATTTTATTCATTTATATATATATATATTTTTTGGAGACTATATCGTATGAGAGGGATAGTCTTGGATAAGACAAGACTTAATGAGATGACAAAATTCTGTTGTGTACAATTATGTGTTTGAATTCTATGCAATTAAAAATTTTATTTCATTTAATAATTCCATCATGCGCTTTAACTGTAAGCATCACGTAATAAGAAATAGAGGTAAGGAAGCCAAAACTTAGTTGTATTTCTTCACATGTTACATTTTGTTGAAATGGAAAGTTTACCTTCAATGTCAAAGCTTATTTGATCAAGCTATTGACACTATCCACTTGTTTGATTGGAAGGATTATAATATTGTTAGAAAATAATAATTTTTTTGGCAACTTTAATTTGAAATTAAAGTGGGATCCAACCGCTGGTTGAGGTGGGTCTGAGTAGTTTTCTATTATTTTAAGTGAGAAAATTTCAATACAAAAATAATGAGCTGAAATCATTGAGTTGTGAATGAGAATTATCTTATGAAGTGGACATCAATAAAGTTGGGTCTTGGTTTGGACTAGGCCTAGACTTGTATTTGTGCATGTGTTAGGGTTTGGCCTTAGATTTAGACTTGGACCTAGTCTTGAGTTTTGGGCTGAGCTGTGCTGGGCTTGGATCAGGTTGTGACCCAATACCCACATCCATTTTGCAAACCATCTAGTTTAATTCTCAAAACTTATACATTATATACATATTATGATTTATATAATGGTTTTGGAGTATGGAACCTTTGTAACTCCAGCCCTAATGGCTAAAGTTGATGACATTTGATGACCCCATTAATGTTAAACTTCATGGCTAAGGCTGTCCCCTACTAGTATAAATAGAAGTCTTTCTCCTCCAACTTACTAGGTTGATTTTAGAGAGATTTTGTGATGGAAAATGAGGTGGTGTTTTAAGATAAAAAATTGGAGATGGTTTTTTATATCAAAGAAAATTTTTCCTATCTTCTTTTGTTAGCATCTTCTTTGATTCTTGTTAGAAAGAATGCATTCATTGTCAAGTTCATCGAAACTATTCAGAAGGTGCTTCTGTACTATCTGGTTTCGACTATCGTATCTTAGGAGACAAACGTCAGCGTACCTCCAGCATCCATCAGGAGGTGGTGAATCTATTTTAAGGAAACTGTCTAGTGCAGATTTCGATTTGCTTCTTTTCTTATCATTTGTTCTTAAATTTTTCAATATTTAGTTTACAAAGATGAGTTCTACTCTTTAGTTATCTATTTTAATAATTTGTTCTATTAGTAATGTAATCTAATTCTTTTTGTATTTTTAGTTGTGTCGCTTATTCTCAGATTTCATCCTTTTAATAAAAAATTATTTTGTCATTTCTATTTAATTTATTTTATATATTTTTCATGTATTATTATGAAAAAATACCAACAATCTTAAAACAGATTTTTTATAAATAATTTTTAAGAAAACAATTTAGTTTTTATTTTAATTTATTCTAGTAACTCTTGGAATGAAAATTAATTTAATTGCTTAGAGTTATTAGATTGTTTTGAATTGTTTATTTCTAATAATTTATTCATGCAATTTATTTTATATTAATTAGTTGTTATTACTTGAGTTATTTGAGTGTTAGTGTTTAAGTTGGTAGGAGTTTACAAAAATAAAAATTTGTTATGTAAAATTCTTACTATTTTATTTGATTTGTTTGATTGTTTTCTTTTGTAGCTAACTTTCTTTACAAGTTTACCTAAGCGAGAAATGATAATATATAATATGAACAAATAAAATAAATTAGAATTAGTAAATTGGATTACTAATTTTTTATTTGAATAGGATTACCTTTGCGTAGAATGAGGAATAATATTGGACCTTCGAAATTTTAGTGAATTTAATTATTCACTTTATAGTTCAGTTTGATTTCATATTTATTCCATATGTTGTTTTGAAAGTATGGTGATAATTTCGATTTAATTTGATTAATTAAATTATGGGAAAAACTAATAGTTGGATTTTGAGAATTTCAAGAGATAGATTCGGCTAGTAGAGAGGTTTTTGACGATATAAAGTATCCAAACACGTTTGTTATAGGAGAAAATTTAGTAAAACAGTGGTCTTATTTCTGTGATTGCTTATGATTATATTGCATTATCGCATGATGGTATAGCTTGGCATTATAATGATATTAACTCTTATTTTTTCTATTTATTTTTGGCTGTATCAACTGTGAGTTCTTTCATGTCTTGATGTGTAATCAAGGAAATTACTCCAAAATATTTTATATATTCATGGAATGATAATTGAAAAGTTAACTCTGTTGTTATATATATTTGCTCATAATTGCATGGTTGGATTGCTAACATTATGACCATAATGTTCCTTCATGTATAATTGTTATGTAGCCATGCAACTCATGACATTCTCGTAACTGCAATGCATCTATAGCCTTTGAACTATATATTGCGCGTTATAGCCGAAATTACTTATGTAATATTCACTTTATTAGTTCATTAACTTATCTTATATCCAAGTGTGTATATGAACAGTGAGCATGGAGATTTAGCGGCAACGAGGATAGAGTTTTGTAATATGTTCATACAAAGATAAGTATTACAAGTGGAGAAGTCTGTTCTTGACTAAAAAAATGATTCCAGATGTAACCATGAACTCCGTTTTGCAGATTTAGACAATTTGTAATTATAACAGTTGCATTTCCATTTCCATTTGTAGTAATTTTAATTTCTAATTTGTAATAGTTTCATCATAGTGAAAGAAAAAGAGGAAAGAAAGAAATTATAAACCTTTGAATTTAGAGAAAGTCTTTGAGATCAATTTTTTTATTCCTAAAGTGTTTTGATTTTTTGTAATAGAAACCAAAGTTTAGCTTGGCTAAAGAGTATTTCTGATTTGTTCAAAAATGGTAATTAAGATAGATTTGATTTCAAACCTTTGTGATTAGAGGAAGTCTTTGGGTTTAATCTTTTTATCCCTAAAGTGATAGGAAATCAAGTTTTGAGAAAGTCTTTGGTTACAATATAATTATTTTCACAAAGTGTTTTGTTTTGGGAAAAGAAACCAACTTTTAGCATTAGCTAAAATATTTCTGATTTTTATTGAGAAATAATGGGCTCAATTCCGGGAGAATCAGTTAACTTTTATGAGTGGTGTAATTCTGATAGCAAATTTTAATTGCTTATAAGTTTTGTAAACTTGGTTTGTTTTAACCTAGTTTATCCCCTGAAAAATTTAATTCTAAATTTATTTATCATGGACTAGGAGTCAACATACTCTTGAAACTTTTGTCTAAGGTTAACTGGGTCTTAAGTGGAACCGATGTGACCCTTCCAATCTTCCTGGAAACTTTCCTAACCATGTTCAATTCTAGGGTAAGTGGTAAGATTAGTTTTGAATTAAATTCCAGACTTTGGGATTTTCTAGTGTTGAGTTTAGTTTCTGGAAAAACAAAATAGTGAAATTTTGTTGTGATTTTTCAGAAATGGCTTCAAGATGTGACAACAGAAAATGTTGTTCCATCTGACAACCTTAAGCCTTGCGAGGTTCTTAAAGGAAGATCTAGAGAGATTAAGTGTGATTAGAGGAAATCATAGGATTGCATGATAATATCTCTGAATGAATCAGAGGCAATTAGTATGTTATCTTTGTGTCAATTATAGCACATATGATTGCTATGTGACTTTGCTTAAAAGCAAAAATGAGACAACCCGTTAGGATGGGGTGAATATATTTTTTGATTTTTTAAATTCTAAATGTATTCTTAAATTGGTGGCTCCTTGTGAGTATAAGATCACTGATCACAGAGATAGAAAACTGGTGATTCTTAGGAGGTGTTAGACCACTGGTTACACAGTTATGAGATTGTGGTTCCCAGTAGTAAACAGATTATTGATTAAATATTAAGACATGATGGTTTCTAGTAGTGGAAAGGCTACTAATCATATGTCAAGACATGATGATTCCTAATAATGAAAGTGACTGCTGATCACATTTAAAACATTATGATTCCTAGTGGCGGAGAGTCTACTGACCACATGATGAGAAATTAGTGATTTCTAGTGATAAGACTACTAGTCATGTTATGAAATTCCAAATAGTAAACTATTGAATTGTCACGACCCAAACCCGGCCCTATGGGTTTAGCATCAGAATCGCCAAGAATCCGAGATTACAAGGCCTCGCTAACAAGAGAACAAGAAAACATAGTTCGTATTCAAGCGGAAGCCAATACAAGAAATAAATAATGTCCATTGAGTCAGGATACCAGATGCCAAAAAGATTTTTCATGCATTTATACATTCAAACAAGATACTATACAAAATGTACAAATAAACAAAGGCAGGACCTAATCCCTTGATAACAAAGATAAAGAAGTATTCGGTTTATACAAAAACAAGGAGACAAGACAGATGAAGGAAAATGCTAAACACCCCTAAGCCATAACATGGCAACTCGAACCTCGCAAGGAGGCACGAGGGTCGCTTGACAAAATCGAGTCTAACCCACGCCCTAGCTCCGGCCTCGTGGCCGAGCACCTACATATATATATAAACAAGGAGCTAAAGCCCGTGAATAACATAATGCGTAAAGAGGTTAAGAATGAAATGTCCTTAAAGAATGAAAACAGCTTCATTAAACAAGATTTCATTTTCAATGTAATGCTTATTCACCATATGTGGTACATCCATTAGCATAGCAGTAAACAGTAAGTCTTAAAGACCGAACAGTAATGATAGCCATCAACAAGAACAAAGAATGGTTCCACAAGGAACCGACAGAGATCTCAGAATAAAGAATAACAAGAATAAGAGGTGCTAAGGATGCCACAGTACAGTTCGGAAATAAAGGACATACATTCATTCATTAAATAATACCAGTTCAGAAAACAGTTCAGTAAACAGTTCAGTATTCGAAAGATACTCATTTTGAACATATCTTTACACAATTGTTACTCACAGAGTTTGGGCTACAATATGCTAGAGCGTGTCTCCCCAGTCGCCAACCCTACACAGTTCACAGGTTGAACACACACTAAGCTACACAGTTGGGAAAATATCATAACTTAATCCCTAATTTGCCTCGGTGTGTTCTACATCTATATCCTCATTAAGATACCTTAAACTAGGCCTAAGAATGCCTAGAATGGGATGAGGATGCAAAAATACACTTAGAAAACATTTTGCAAAGTTTGCTGAAAATAGGACCCTCGCTCGAGCGAGCCTTCCTTCGCTCGAGCAAGATTCCAAAATCAAAGGTTTCGCTCGAGTGAGAAATCCTTCGCTCGAGCGGTCTGATGAAACAGTAAAAGTACTGGATGCTCGAATTTTACGCTCGAGCCACCAATCCTTTGCTCGAGCGTGGCTCAGAGTAAACGTTGGTCGCTCGAGCGAGGAATCCTTCGCTCGAGCGAAGAAGCCAAATCTGGAATTTCCAGATTTGCCTTCCAAGCTCAAACCAAGCATTCAATCACTCAAAACTCGACCTCTTGGGCCCAAATTCTGGAAAACACATCTAAATTCAATATACAACAAGTTTCAAAGCTCAATTTGTGAATTCAAAGCCCAAGAGTGAGTCAATTAAAACCATTTTCAAACCCATTTTTCATGAACATGGAGGATATGCAACATGCATGGATTCAAACCAAATTCAACCTTCAAAGTTTGTCCAAATGGACTCATTTCTTCAAGAACATGATGAATTCATGGACTCAAGTCTATTTATGAACATGCATGTACAATTTCACCATGAATTCAATTCAAACATGCATGCATGAATTATGCTCTAATTCAACATGTATGAACTAATTCATGACTTAATTCTACAATGATGCATAAATCATGCAAGACTTAGCTTAAACTCACAATTAAAGGGTTGTATTCTCTTACCTAAGTCTTGTATTCAAGGTTTGGAGGCTCAATATGCAAACTATTCTTCAATTCCACCAAAATCCAAGCCAAAATCCACAAGACTAAGTCAATTCCCTCACTCTCCTTCACTCTCTTCTTGGTCGGTTGTAGCAAGAATAAGGGCTGAAGAAATGTTTTTGATTCAATGTAATAAGGCTCTACAATACTCATAAACAATGGCTCCACTAAATGGCATGATTGTAATTAAAGCAACTCTATTAATTTGGCTTATTCTAACCTAATTTAATCATTCCTAATCACATTTTAAATAAATATACCATAAAATCAGATAAATTCTACTGATCATGAAACACTAAACGGTTTTCAGTTCGGCCGCCGATAGGGCCTTCAATTAACAGTTTAAACATAAAACATAGACAGATAAACACATAAGTCAAACAGATAGAAATGCAATGCAATAGATATACTTAGTCAATTCAGTTTCATTTTCAATCATTGCTCAAGATTTCCGCTTAATTCAATTATCACTATAAGTCATTCGGTTTAGCAAAGAATCAGTACGTAATTCAGTAATTTATCGATAAACGGTATGAGGGTTGTTACATGAATATTGGATTTGTGCTTCCAAATAGTAAGACTATTGGCTTCAGAGTGATAGGTTGGACCAAATATGTTTGGGCACCTTGAATTTGAAAAAGACCTAATTTGGTTGATGACGGTCTAGGAATATATTTTCTGTGATATGATTTTGAGAGTTTCATAATCATTGTGACACATGGAATTGTTTAAAGGCCCTGTATGAATTTTTGGAGAGACCGGGAACCTTCGTATAAATCCTACAAATGTGGGGGTGTTATGCAAAAAGTGGCAAATATGGGGGTGTCTTGTAGAATGTGGTAATACCTAAACCCAAGCGGGTAGGATAGGCTTGAAAATTCGTTAACTTTGTTTTTAACGATTATGCACAATCTAGTAGCGCATATCGGGGTTTTTGTGGACAAATCTGATATTCAGATTTACACAAGAATATTATCGTGAAATTGAGGAAGCGATTTTCATGAGAAAATACATAAAACAAGAAGATGTTAACATGCTAGGACTTTGAAGTTCTTCTATCTAAATTTTCTGAAACCTATATGGTGGCTAATGAGACTAAAAGCTTCTTTGAAGCTGTGATTTCTCTGGAAAACTTAGCTTTATCTTGCATATGTAGTAAGCCTTGGGATGCAAGTGAATGAAAGCCAATGAGATCGATTGTTATCAAAGGATATCGGCAAAAAGAAGGCCTAAATTACTTTGATATGTGATCACCAGTTATAATGAGTGTGATTACAATTGTGCAACATCTAGAAATATATCAAGATGGATGTTCAAATAGATTTTCTATATGAAGATTTAGTTGAATAAATCTTTAAGGTTTGAATACTTGAGAAGATATTCAATACTACCAAGTGGATATTGTATTCTAAGTTTGATATGAAAGATATATACCTTGCAGATGTGATTTTGGATATTAAGATTACCATAACATCTAATAGTATTGTACTTTCTCGCCTCATTATGTCATAAAATACTTGTGAAATTTAGTAAATCAAATATAAGTGTGTCAAGGACATTGGTAGACTTATGTTTACATTTGACCAAGAATAATAGTGAAAGTGTATTTCAACTAGTATATTCTTGGGTCATTGGAAGTTTAAAGTATCTGATGAGTTGTACAAGGTCAGGTATAGCCTACTCGGCTAGCGTGCTTAGTAGATATACGAGTAATCCTAATGCTACTCATTGGAATAACATTATGCGAGTGTTGGATTATTTACACTACACCCGGGATTATGGGTTGCATACACTTAATTGGTGTGTTTGGTAAAACTTAAAGGGATAAATTATAGCTTTGATTAAGCCATTTTCAGCTTAAATTTGTAAGCAACTCCAGAGGTACTTCTTGATTTGAGCTTATGCGTGCAGCTGAAATGGGGGGCATAAAATAACTTAAATGCCCTTTACAATTTTCAGTTATTACAAGTGTGCCATGTATATAAACTAAGAACACTCATTCTTTCTCTCTCACACAAACGGGAGAGGCGATTTTTGGTGAACTGGGAGATTTCCAACGACCAAAGCTCTGTCTCTTCTCTCTCTCTCTCTCTCTCTCTCCGGTGTTCTCTGATCGCTCACTAGAGGCCCTAACCCTAACCATCGCGATCTGAACCGAAGACCCAGACCTCTCTCTCTCGCGATCAACAATGTGATAAACCTTAGCTCTCTCTCCCTCTTCGCGATTGACGCCGGCGATGAGATGAGAAGGAGGAGGAAAAGAAGAAGGGGTTGCTGGCGTAACAAAACCCTAGCTCTCTCTCTTCACGATTTACGTTGTTGTTCTCTCTCTATACCCCATTACGATTGGTCGTGCAAGGTGATCTCAAACCCTAGCGTCGCCACGTCGTTGAAGCTAGGGTTTTTAGTGGGTTTTTTTTTTTTTTGTGGAGGTTTTCAGCGTTTTTTTAATAAAAATAATAATAATAATAATTAAAAATGAAATAATGAAATAATAATAATAAATTTATAATGAAAAAATGAAATAATTTTATAATAATTGATACTATTAATAATTTTAGTATTAATTGATGCTAATTAAGCCATTAATTGACACTAAATTAAGCCATTAATTGACACTAATTAATTTATAATGAAAAAATGAAATAATGTTATACTAATTGATACTATTAATAATTTTAGTATTAATTGATGCTAATTAAGCCATTAATTGACACTAATTAATTTATAATGAAAAAATGAAATAATTTTATACTAATTGATACTATTAATGAAATGATAATTTTTGTAATATTAATTATATTAACTTTTATTAATGAAATAATTTTTTTAAATTAAAACTGAAAAAAATAACAAAATAATCATTGTTATATCTTCTAAGGGCAAAAAGGGCAATTACACAATAAAAAGTTATTTTACAGCTTATTAACCAGACACTACTCTACTGCTTAATCCATAATTCCACAACTGCACCCAACAAGTTAACAACTTATGTTCACATTATAAGCCATAATCTGTTAAGTTATAATTTATAATCATTTTTTCACAGCTCTACCAAATGAGGACAATATCTAGTTGTACTAGAAGGGTACAAAGGTGCCTACTGGATATCTAATACAAAGACTACAAATCCGTTAGTAGATATGGTTTCTCTAAATTGGAGCTGCAATCGTGTCTTGGAGATCTTCCAAGCAAATGTGTATCACGAGATGAATAATGGAATCGAAATTCAGTGCTTTAGATAAAGCTACTAAAGTAAATGAATGGATTTTCCGTTTGTTTGAGGATATTCCATGTTGATCAAAACTTGTGCTAGCAATTTTGTATACTTTGCGACAACTAATTAAGTATTGGTAGGGGACAAATGGAAGGTCTAGACATTTTCATCGAAAACATAGTTCCATACAACAACTACTCTCATGTGTTGTCACTATACACTATATACAGTCTAAGGACGATATTATGAATCCATTAACTAAAGGTTAAATCGAGAGTTAGTAGGAAAGTCGTCAAAAGGAATGGGATTAAGGCCTTTAGTGAATGTTACCGAAATGAAAAACCCAACCTAGTTGACTGGAGATCCTTAAATCTAGATTCAAAGGGACAACCTAATTGTGTGTAACGGGTTAGTCACTATAGAGGGAAATCCTCCTATCCATTCCTTCATACTGTGATACCCTGTGAGGTGGAAGGTTAAACTGATACTTTTAATGACCTAAGTGCTGTGAATAGTCAACCGTGGTATAACGAGATACCTTATGTAGGTCACCTATGTGAGTGTGAAGTGGGGCCGCTTCTTTAAGAATTGATGAGGCCTAATTCTTTCAAAATACTCTCTGAACGAAGCTAGTGTTCTAGGGCCAAGCCAAACACACAAGTGAGAACAAGAACAATGGTTGGAGTAACTCCTGTGTGTAGTCTATTGCCTCGATTTACACAAAAGGCAGAACAGTTCAAGACATCACGTTCACTGGTCAGCCAGTAAATTCGATAGGCTTTCACTATGAAAGGTTCAAGGCCAACAGCTACCTTTTCTGATGTAAGGTTATTTTGTGTGCTATCTATCTCTGAGTCTTTGTTGTTAAGCGTTGTCTGTTTTTCTTCATTCGGCCAATTTTATTCATGTGGGGGATTGTTGGAAAATAATGATTTTTCGACAACTTTAATTCAAAATTAAAGTGAGACTCAACCGCCGATTAATGTGGGTCTGAGTGGTTTGGTATTCTCTTCAGTGATAAGATTGCAATACAAAAATAATGAGCTGAAACCATTGAGTTGTGAATAAGAATTGTCTCATAAAATAGGCATCAATAAAGTTGGGTTTAAATTTGAACTTAGTCTTGGTTTGGACTGGGCCTAGACTTGTACTTGTGCATGTGCTAGAGTTTGGTCTTAGACTTGGACTTGGACCTAGTCTTGAGCTTTAGGCTGAACTGTGCTGGGCTTAGTTTGTGGATGTGTTTAGATTGGGCTTGGATCGGGTTGTGACCCAATACCTGTATCCATTTTGCAAACCATCTAGTTTAATTCTCAAAACTTACGCATTATATACATATTATAATTTATATAATGGTTTTGGAGTTTTGAATCTTTGTAACTCTAGCCCTAATGGCTAGAGTTGATGACATTTGATGACCCCATTGATGTTAGTCTTCATGACTAAGACTCTCCCCTACAAGTATAAATAGAGGTCTTTCTCCTCCAATTTAGAAGGTTGATTTTAGAGAAGTTTTGTAATAGAAAATGAGATGGTGTTTTGAGATAAAAAGTTAGAGATGATTTTTCACACCAAAGAAAATTTTTCTTATTTTCTTTTGTTAGCCTCTTCTTTGGTTCTTGTTAGAGAGAGTGCATCTATTGTCAAGTTCACCGAAACTATTCAGAAGGTGCTTCTATATTAGTTGGTTTCGATCGTCATATCTTAGGAGACAGACGCCGGCATACCTCCAACATCCATTAGGAGGCGGTAAATCTATTTTAAGGAAGCTATCTAGTGCAGGCTTTGATTTGCTTCTTTTCTTATCATTTGTTCTTAAATTTTTCAATATTTAGTTTACAAAGATGAGTTCTAATTTTTAGTTATCCATTTTAATAATTTATTCTATTAGTAATGTAATCTAATTTATTTTTGTATTTTTAGTTGTGTCGCTTATTCTCGTATTTCATCCTTTTAATAAAAAAATGTTTTGTCATTTCTATTTAATTTATTTTATATATTTTTCATGTATTATTATAAAAAAATACCAACAGACATAGAATTGGGATTATTAATTCATAGGATTCATATTGTATTGTTTGGTTGTAAATTTTATTATTCAGATTGGATTCTAATAACCATTCTATCCAACAAAATTGATGGAAATCTTAATAACGTAAAACATATATATAATTGGAATTATATATTTCCATATCTATTACAAAACAAATACGGACAAGAAAGAATTATATATGTCACTAATCTAGCAGGATAACCAATCATACACTAATCTCATAGATTGTTAATCCCCTCACTATTAATCCTGCTAATCAAATTGTTGGAAAAATTGTTTGGAAACCATTAAAACCATTAATAGGTGAATGAGAAATTGACTCCAAAGTATACCATTTGAGTATGATTTTAAGACAAAGTTTATTTAATTTAACTTTTGATTTTTATTTAAATAAATTAGTTATTTTTTGAGTCAAAATTGAAACAGATTCAATACAAAATTCAAACCTGTTTGCGAGAAAAGTCGTGTCTGATCAATTGTACCTATTCAATTGAAGAGTTGCTACTCTTCATCAAAAATTCACCATGACTATTCAAAGCAACACCAATTCACCTATATAAATAAAGCTCCATTGCATTCATTTGCCATCGAATTCATCTTGCGTTTTTCTCTTCTTTGGTACTCTATACTTCTTTTGTAAAAGAGTTCTACACAACAGAATTTACTAGACTTATAGTGGTAGTGCTGCTTCTACAAGATTCGATTGTTGTATACTAAGAGACAAACGGCCAATGAAAACTCACGAGCATCATATCGGGAGATAAATTTGTCTTAAGGAAATTAGCCTCGATCAAATTGTTATCGATTCCAAATTTGTACAATTTCTATGTAAGTATTTATGGTTCTTTGTATATGGTATGATTTGGTTTTATCCAAACAATTTATGTTATTTTCAACTTATATATTCTATATATAATTTGATATTATATTCGATATAATTATTAGGTGTTTCACACTATACACATAGGTGGTGTTTGTTTTGAGGTATTATTTAATGGGATTGGACTATTAGTCCATCCGGACTAATAATCCGTTGTTTGGTTCAAAATTTTTGCACCAGACTATTGTGTCCCATGGGAGAAAGTAAGACACAAATGGAGGAATAAGAGGGATATGGGATTAGGTGGTAAAATGACTATTTGGATCCTTTATTATTTAATTATATATTATATTTAGTAAAATTCAATAAAATTTAAATGTCTCAATTTAAAAATAAAATAATTTAATTTAATTTTTATTGATGTTTTATTTATTTAATTTTTTAAAATAAATTTTTATAGATATTTTATTGATGTTTTATTTTAAAATTTTGTTTATATTTCATTTAATTTCATTATTTAAATTTTAATAGATGTTTTATTTAATTTATTTTTTTAATTAGTATTATTTTTTAAATAATTTATTTAAAATTTTAATTAAAAAATATATATTTTTATTGATATTTTATTTATTTAATTAATTTAATTTTTAAAAAATAAATTTATTTAATTGTGTAAAAAATAAAATAAAATAAAATAAAATAAAATTTTATTTAATCTAGTTAAAATTAATTAAAATATTAAAGATATGTTTAATATTGCTGTTACTTAGTAAATAATTGAAAATGGTAAAATAGTCATTTGAACATTTATTCTTCTCTATAATATCTCAAACAAACATAAGATTCATATCTTATTCAACCAAATAGTCTTTTCCTCACATCTAATCCCATGACTAAACAAACATGGGATATAAATCCAATCCAACTAAATAGTCTAGGGACAATATATTCAGGACTAACAATTCAATGGATTTTAATCCTCCCTTATCTAGTCCGTCTAAACAAACACACCTATAAAAAAAATTTCCAACACAAACAAGCCCTATAATCTTTATAATTTATTGTTGTTCATGTATCAAAGTCAAAGTAAAGCATACCCACAAGATTGATTCATGTGCTGTGTGTCTGGCTTGTGGCTATTGCAAAATAGAATTTTAGATAGAGAGATGCTAGGCTTCAGAAAAAAATTTCAGAAAAATCTTTAGGAAAATGGAAGAGGGAGAGGAACTAGAAGGGGTCATCAAAATGGAAGGAGGCGGAGGTGGAGGCGGGGCTGGACAGAGGCGGAGGCAGGGCTGGGTAGAGGCTGCAATGGCGGGGCTGGGCAGACGACCGACCGACGGCGGACGACGGCGGCTAGGCAGACGACCGAGCCCCTCCAGTTCCTCCTCCTCCTCTTCCTCCTCCTCCTCCTCCTTCATTTTCCTCCATTTTCCTGAAGATTTTTCTGAAAATTTTTCCTAAAGCCTAGCATTTCTCTTTTAGATAAGATTTGAACAAAAAGTACATTTTAGTCTCATAATTAAATTCAACATAATTTTACTGAATTTCATTAAAAATACATAGCACTTGCAAAAGTGTTCAATTCTTCATTTCGACTAATTTTTAGATATATATAATTTTATCTTTCTTTCTTGTCAACTTAGGCCAAGTTTGGCTAAACTAAAAAAGTGTACTTATTTCATTTTTTTATCTTTTTTGGGTCACATCAATCAATATCTCCTTTCTATTTTTTTTACATATAATACAAAAAAGTCAAAAAATACATTTATATCTTCCCAAACTTGACCTTAAGTTAAAATAATGTTTATCATCTTCTACAAAATCAATTAAGATATTACACTACGGTATAAGTCTTAAATTTTATTTATTTATTTATTTATTTTTTTGTATGTGCCTTTGTGGATAGATATTCTCAGCGGAGATCTCTCCTCTTGTTGCAATCCGCCACAGTATCACATCAAAAAGATTTATTGTGTGATATGGAAGTGTCTTAGAAAATGGGACATGAGAGATCCAAATAAAGGATTTTCTCATGTGTGGATAAAATTTTGTGTGACAAATACATCACACCGCCACAGTATCACATCAAAAAGATTTATTGTGTGATATGGAAGTGTCTTAGAAAATGGGACATGAGAGATCCAAATAATGGATTTTCTCATGTGTGGAGAAAATTTTGTATGACAAATACATCACAAATATATATATATATATATATGTGTGAGAGCTCCACAAGTGTGCAGGAAAGAAAAGTATACAAACATGTACTTAATACAGAAATAACAATATTAAAAACACATAATGAATCACATAATTATTTATAAAAGAATATAATAAAGAATAATATTTGGGATCCCTTTTTGGGTCACCTCTTCACCCTTTTGTCACGTGGCAGAAGGTGATTGGAGGAGTAAGAAAAAAAAAAAAAAAAAAATGTAACCAGTAAGAAAGAGAGAGAGGGTCAAAGGGAGTGGAGGAAAAAGGAAGAATGAATCATTGTTGTATAATAAAATGCTCCATTAAACTCAATTAAGAAAAAATTCACATTCAAAATAAATTCTAACTTAGCATGTGACGCATTCTCTATTTCATTTCTTTTCTAGTTGCCCTTGGCGTGGGTTACCAATAAAATATTTGACTAGGACACTTTACTAACCCCAAGTTCACTGAATTTTTGTCTTTTGTGACAGTTGGATCCATCTATTATGACAACGACTTTTAAATATATATATTTACATATATAAATATATGTGTTGAAAATTTAAGGTTTTATTTGGAATGATTTCCAAATTATAATTCTATCTACACATTCTAACTTCATGTTGGGATATGACTTTCAAAATGTATTTTCAAAACTCTCCAAAAAATTGTTTCATGCGCAATTTTCTATTTTTTTTTTTTTAAAAATTTGGCCTAACTGATCGTCTCACCGGACGTTCCACCGGTCGTCCGGTCAGTTGACCAGAATAGTATAATTTTTTTTTTTTACAATTGACATATGTTAATTTTTATATATTCGAAAAAAATATTTTTCGAATTTTAAATTTTTTTTATGTGTTTTAATATAATTTTAAGTTGTATATTTGATTATGAGTTGTAAGTTTTTGTATCAAATATCATATGTCACATTAAAAATTCCTCCCTCAATTCAAAACTCTTTCACAAAACAAATTTTTCACACTTAAATCATAATTCTAAAACTCACAAACTCAAAATACAACTCATACTCTCAAATCATATTTACAAAACTCTACCGAATGCAATCTAAGTGTTGTTACTAATTTATTCATTTTTTGCAAGTAAAGGTATTGAAAATGTAATGCAGTGCAAGTATTGATGGATACAATAGTTAGGGCATCCTTTCAACTCTTCAATCCTTTCATCAAATTTTATAGGAGAATGTTTTTTTAAATCTTTGATATTAAAATTTTATAAGATAAATGATATATAATATTTTTATAGTAGTTCTCTTTATATTTTCACAAAAAAAATTCGATTCAGAGAAATTTGTACCCGACTCAGAAAAATTTGTGTCTGATTCAGAGAAATTTCAACCCCGACACAAATTTTTTTTAATTTTCACAAAGAAATTTTGAAACTTTTGTAGTATGATCACAGAGAAATTTCATAAAGGAACGTTTGCTTAAAAAAAAAAAAAAAAAAAACATCTTGGACCTCTCTTATTACATAAAGTTAGTAAGGGATATTTCACTAATTTTCTCAATTCTATATAAAATAAAAGAAGATTTAAAATTTTCAATAACTTGACGTGTATAACATGTTGTACAAATTATGTAATTAAATAAACAAAATAAACAGATTCATATTTAATAATTTAAATTACCGAATAAGAACTCATGCTAAAAATTACAATTAGATGAACAGAAATACATAACAAAATAAAATAAGAAAAGAAATCAAACCAAAACTTGTGTGATACGACAATCTCTTTAAAACAAATTCGCCGCCTCACCGTAGGTGTTGGAGGTATATCAGCATCTATCTCCCAAGATACGACGGTTTAGAATACACTAACGCAAAAGCACATTTTGTTAGCTTTGGCAAACTAGCTGCCTCACCATGGGTATTGGAGGTATGTCAGCATCTGTCTTCCAAGATACGACGGTTTAGAACACCCTAACGCAGAAACACCTTTTGTTAGTTTTGACGAACTAATAATAGCAGCACTCTCTCACACAAGAAGAAAATTATAGAAGCACATTGACTATCACTTGAGAGCAAAGAATTTATGTGTAGAAACCAAGAAAGATGGCATCTTTTTATACACAACGGGGAGACAGGATGAGCCTCCTAGCCATGATGGCTGACAACAAATGCAACCAATTACTTCTGCAAAACTGATGGGGAATAAATGTATGAGTTACATACTCTATATACACATGACATGTGTGTATATCTGCAGTTATTAAATAAACTTGCCACAAAAAGATTAGGTTAGTGGACCACTAATCCAGCCCAGCCCAAACCTCACCCATTCTAGCAAACCTCGATATCCATGGACTTGGCCTAGTCCGGGCGGGCGACGTGTGTACATGTGGCCATTTTTCATAACCAACTTGGACCATAGTTTTGGTCTAAGTCTATCATTGAAGCATCAATAATTCCCTTCCTTAGGAAAATTTGAATGACCTAAAGAGCTCATACCCTTATCAAAATCTTAAGATTTAAATACACATCAATACTTTCCTCTACAATCAATGTGGGATAGGTAGAGGTGTAAATTTGGCCCGGCCTCAGCCCACCTAGGTCCAGCCCTTGCCCGTGTCGGACCTCATGAGTTCTACCAAAATTCGGGCCAGGCTGGGGAGGCCTAGGAACCAAAAAATTAGACCTAGGAGTATTCGGACCTTGGACAAGCTGATGGGCCTAGGCTGGGCCTCGGGTTTGGATGGGCTTAACCATTTTTTTGTTTTTTTAAATTTTTTCTATCAAAATTTTATTATTTTCTACTAAAAAAAATACTGGGCCTTGCACAAGCCTGGTCTTGAATGGACCTTAAACGGGCCGATGGGCTGGGCTGGCTTCAAAATGATGGTTCAGGCCTAGGAGCTCAGACTGGGCTCTAGCTCGAGCCCAAACGGGCCTAAATGGGCTGGGCTCACCCGGACATGAGGCAGTTGGGGCCATCCACGGGTGTGTGCCATTTTTACACTTCTAGGAATAAGTGGCTATATACTATTCCCAATACCTCATTCATATGACCAACTTTACAATTCTCAATAATTTTTTATCATTATTTTTGTACTGTAAACACCTTGTTTATAAAAAATTTAAATTCATTTAATCTTACTTCAACTGGTGATTAAAATCTACTTTAATTTTTCATTAAAATCACCGTGAAACTATTTTTTCTAACACAACGATGGTGTTTGGGAAGTGAATTTTTATGTAGGTTTTTTTAGATGTAAGATATTATTGAAGAAAAAATATTTTGTGTTTGGGAAGATAGTTGAATTTTTTTGTGGTTAGATGTGATGTTTGTGAGAGAAAAAATAAAATGATTATGAAATTAGATGTGATATTTTGTTTGAATGTGTTTTTTTTTTTATTTTGTAAAATTTTTATCTTTTAATAAAAAAAATGAAAAAAAAACCCAGGTAAAATTCTTCCCAAACACCACCAACATATGGCCAACCATGGTAACTCGACCGTGCTGGATGGTTTCTGAAATGGTGCGAATTGATTGGACAAAGAGCGGTGCAACGTTGTTGAGTAATAGTGCTGATTTGATTGTAAGTCAAGAAAGTGTAACGGTGGTGATGATAGGGGAGATAATGGCGGTGAGTTTGGGATTTTCTTTTTTTTAAATGATTTGCTGAAGATTTTAATTTTCACCTTTACAGTGAAATATATTAAAGGAAAATGTTTTATGACACTAAATTTGGGACACTAATACTCCTAATTTTTATTCTGGATAACTATTTTTTTTTTTTATTTTTTTTTTTGCCTTATATGGAAATTAAGAGCATTAGTGCCCCCAATTTAGTGCCACTAACCACAACCATATATTAAATTAAGCTTTTAGTGCAAAATATATTAAAGCCAAGTTTGACATATTGTAAAAAAATTAAAAAGTTAACACTATTCACCAAAAGTCAACAATTACGGCTACACAACTCCCAATTCTAATTTTTTCCTACAAATTAATTTTTACAATTTTTTATTACACATTTTTCTATAAAAAGTTTAAAAGTTAACCCAAACATCTATTATTTTCTTTCTCAATTTTTTAATCTAAAAAGATAAAAAGTACACTTATTTAGAACACCTCAAATAACCCCTAAATTAAGCTTTTAGTACAATTTTTTGCTCAAACTTAACGAAAGATTTTGATTCATTTTGAAAAATATGTTAAAAGTTTTTTTTTTGATTTTTTTAAAAAAAATATAAATAAATAAATAAATAATAAGTGTGTTTAGTTTGAATTTTTTAGATAAATTTTTTGAAAATTGCTTTTTATTTTCATATTTTTTTGTTTTTAGTGAATATTTTTTAAATTTTTCATTTTTTTTTAACTTTTTTAAATACACCTTACTTAGATATATTTAAAAAGTAAAAAATTTGTGAAAAAATATTTTAAAATATTAATAAATACATAAAAATACCAAAAAAAAATGTACTAAATTCTCTTTTTTTTTTTTGTATTTTTGGTATTTAGTGAATTTTTTTACTTTTTAGGTATATTTATATTAGGTATGTCTAAAAATTAAAAAAATTGTTTAAAATATTAAAAAAATTCAATAAAAACCAAAAAACATAAAAAATAATAAAATAAAATTTTTTTAAAAATATTTTTTGAACAAACTCTAACCAAATAAAGTGATTTGTGACTTAAAAAAAATCAAAAAACTAAAAAATTAGCAACGAGTTCCAAAAGAGGTACATTCCAAGTAATGGAACAGAGAATTGAAAGTGACTCATCTTGTCGGGATTCTAATATCCCATGATTCTAGCCTTGTAATCTGTTTTATCTCTTCAGTTTGAATCAAAAAAAAAAAAAAAAAAAAACAAAGAAAGTGACTCATCTTGTGGTTAATAAGTCCATCCTTAGACTGATTTAGCTCTCATTAAATGTTTGGACATAAAATTTGACTTTTTTGCCATTTTTTGATCAACTTGTATAATTTACCTTATTTTTGGACAATGATGGAAACAAAACTTGTCTAGCAAGCACTTTGAGGAGTAGTTTTGGAATAGCATATACTATTATTTAGGATAAATTTATTTAAAATATAGGTCATTTTTTTAATTTAAAAATTATATATATATATATATATATCTCATTGTCAAAAATTTATATGAATTTTTGACAAATAAGAAATTATATTTTGTTAGACATGAGGATTTTGTACCTAAAATTTGGTCCTTTTATTGCAAGTTATGGATGACATATGCTAAAGTTAAAAATCAATTAATTTACTGCAATTTTGAAAAATGAAGACATTAATTTTAAGAATGTATATTTATTTATTTATTTATTTATGGTTACTCGTGAGTTTTGATCAAGTAAAATTGAATAATGGTGCCAAACTTTGGCTCACTTAAATTATTCTAATCCTGTTGCTTTTTTTTTTTTTTTGCTTTTTCTTTTCTTTTTTCCCTATATAATATGGCCATTGTGCACCAAAATTTGAAAAATAAAACTTTTATTTCTATTTTTAACTTTTGAGGGTTGATTAGAAGTTAAAACATAATCTTAATAAATACAATTTGTTCATGCGATTAACATTGGGAAAATTATATGTTAGTGAAATAGATTTAAAAAAAAAAAAAAAAAAAAAATTACACAACACAGACATGGAAGGGTCAGAGTTGGACCCCGCAACTTTTGAGTTGCACCCTATCACATAAGGAGTTGCACCCATTATGTTTTGTAATTTTTTTTTTTTTTTTTTTTTTTTGGGGGTCTTTTACACTGAATTATTATTTCTCCATTAATATTCCAATTTGTCCCAAGTGTCCACACCTTGTGTCTATTTGGTTTGATTTTTAAAAAAAATATTTTATTTATATTTTAATCATTTTTTTTTTCACTTTTTAGATGTAACTAATCAAGATACATATCAAAAGCAAAATAAATTGGGTAAAATATTTTACAAAATCACTAATGATGTGTTTGGTTGAGGGATTTGGAGAGGGAAATGGAAATAGAAACGGAAAAGGTAGGTGAAATGTGAAAAAAAAACATGCTTATGTTTTATATAGTTTCACACACCTTTTCCCTTTTTCTTTCCAAATCCCTCCCCAAATCCCCCAACCAAACACAGCATAAAAGTAAATAAAAATTTGAACAAAAATCTGTGTACATTTCTGTTTGGATTTTCGTTTATTTTTAGTGAATTTTTTTTCATATTTTAGTTAAATTTTTTACTTTTTAGATAAATATAATCTTGATATATCTAAAAATATGATAAAAATTTAATAAAAACAAACAAAAACAAGCAAAAAACAAGTTTGAAAATAATTTCTAAAAACGTAAACTAAACAAAGCCATACATTTTAGGGTTGATTAGAAGTTAAAACATAATCTTAAGGGAAATCTTATAGTACACAACCCAAGAGTGTATACCATATGCATCCTACTACAAATGATGTAATTTTATCATAAAATTTTATAATATCAATCACAAAATGCGTAATTTCGTCACAAATTGAGGTAATAAAAAATGTTGTAACCAAGCCATAAACTTTTGTTACATGAATCATAAAATTTTAGACATTAGTTACACTAATTTGTAGTAAGATTACGTATTTTATGATTGATATTATGAAATTTTATAATAAAATTACACCATTTATAATAAGATGTTGTTGGTTTATTTTTCATATGAAGGAAAATACCATAAATGCGAGTGTGCCAGTAAGGATTAAAAAAATCCTTATAGATTAAATTCAAGTCAATTATCAAGCGATTGTGTTGACGGTTCTTTTGCCTCAATGAAGAAGACTTCAAAATTGCCAAGTGTAAAGAAAAGAAAAATTAAAAGAAGAAGAAGGAAGACGGAGAAAGATAATTGAGTGAATAATCGGGATGATTGAGTGAACAATTAAAGTAACAATTAATTACTTTTATTCCTATACTTCGAAAAGGAAGTATTGAAAATAAAGTGCAGGAAATATAAATGACAAGAAAAAATAGAAATCAATTGTCTTTGATTTGAGTTCGAACTTTACAATGTAGCCATGAATGGCTATTTATAGGCAAACATTTGTAGGAAAAAACTACTTAATAACTATTATATTCTTCTATTTCTGACACTTCACACTACATGATCTTTCACTTTATATTTATGTCTCCATAACTTCCTTTAACCTCCAATTCATGCTCCATGATCCTCTACATTCTCTATCATCTTTTCACATGTGTTTAATGATTCATAATTTCTCATAACTTCCAAATAAGTAGAAGAGTGTCATGTGTCCTACAATTTATCAATAATAATAATAATAAATTATTTATTTATTTATACATATAATACACATCCTAAAATTTCCCTAATCTTATTAAATACCATTTGTTCATGAGAATAACATTCCAATTTGTCCCAAGTGTGTACACCACCTCCTCAATAATTTGACTTCTGTTCAAGTCTTGTATTAGTGAAAATTCTAAAAGTATTTGCGTAAGAAAACTCAAATTCTTAATCTTTTAATATGATATAAATATGAATATTCTAACTAACAAACTAACTTGTTGGTTACATTATTCACTAAAAGAATTTAAAAGTAAAAGTGATACCATGTCATTAGTATTATTACTTAATAATTTTTTATCATTTATCTTCTAATAAATATGTAACACTTAAAAAGCGAGATTTATCCTTCACATATAAATTTATTATGTATTGATAGTATCACGTTGTTAATATCACAGTTATATTCAATTTTTAGTCATAAATATTGAGATTGCTTTTCTTTTTCTTTTTCATTTTCTTTTTCTGTTTTTTTTTTTTTTCTTTTCCCTTAAGCCAATCTAGCAAGACACAAGTCGTGTTGCTTATGCTACTAACAAGGCAAAACATAATTGGTCACTAGAAAATCAAAAATGTTTGAGGGCCCGAAATCCCGTTGGCTCGAATTGGCTCGAAACCCAAAACGACGTCGTTTTGGATTTCATTTTTTTTTTTTTCCTTTTCTTTCTTTCTATTGTTGCTTTTGAATACAGAGGAAGAGAGGTGAGAGAGAGAGAGGAGAGAAGAGAAGAGAAGAGAAGAGAAGAGGAAGGAAAAAAAGGCGGTGATGACCGACGGTGATGGTGGTGACGGCCGGTGGGTATCACCGATCGCCACTTGCCACTCTATTTTTTATTTTATTTTTTTCTAGATCTGGAGTTGAAAATGAATGAGGGAAAAAAAATTTGTTGGCTATGTTGATGTTGATGAAGATGATGTTGGCTATGTTGATGAAGATGTTGATTTTTTTTTTTTTTTTTTTTTTTTCTACTGGATCTAAATCTGAAGATGAGTGGAAAAAAAAAAAAAAAAAATTGATGATGATGATGATGATGTTGATGAAGATGTAGCTGCTCCTTGCTCTTTTCTTCTTCTTCTGCAGTTGCTTCTTTTTCATCTTCATCTTCAACAGTGAGAAAGAAAGGAGGAAAAAAAAAAATTTCCAAAACGACGTTGTTTTGGATTCAGGACAAATTCGAACTCGGCAATTTCAGGCCCTGTAGCAGCTTTGCTAGAAAATACTGAAGAAATTGATTGTCCGGAGAAATGATTAGATAGGTCTAACCTATCAAGTCAGTATGTGTTTGTTTGTTATTGGGGGAAATTACACCCCTTGAAAAAAACCCGTATTATAGTATTTTAAATTATGTTTTTTTTAGATCAATTATCTTCTTTAATTACAACATTATTTTAATTATAATTCATAAATTTTTTTAATCATGTCACATATTGTGTTTAATTATGATAATTTTTTCAAAAATGATCCGTAGCTTGACAAATTGGCTTGACAAACTGGCTCGAAAGAGGAGAGAGGGAGAAGAGAGAGGAGAGGTCGTCGCAGAGGAGGAGAGAGGGCCGTCATCGCAGCTCCCGCCATCGTCGCAGCTCGTCGCCTCCGCCACTGCCCGATCGTGCCGTCGCAGCCCCGCCGTAGCTCGCCCAGCGCAGCCCCGCCTCCGGCCCCCCCGATTTTTATGGCCCCCTCCCCTCCAGTTCTCCTCCCGATCTGCAGAGCCCCCCCTTCTTCTTCTCCCCGATCTGCAGAGCCCCCCCTTCTTCTTCTTCTTCACCGTTCTTTTTCTTCTTCCTGATCTGCAACAAAAATGGGGAAAAAAAAAAAAAAAATTCGACACCAAAACGATGTCGTTTTGGTGTCGAGCCACGTTTCGAGCCACCGTTTCGAGCTACGTAGCATGGTCGTATTTTTTTTTATAATTATGATTTAAAAAATTAAAATTATATGGTTTTTTTTTTTTGTTATAAGAGGTATATGATGCACATTCCTGTTATAGAAATAAAAATGGCACATTATTGTTATAGAACAAACTTTTAGATAATTCTCTATTTTAGGGCGGAGTAGATTTTTTTTTTTTGTTTTCAAAATGTATTTCAATTATTCATTGATATGAGAATTTCAAAGAAAAAAAGTGCGCACCATATGCACCTAATAACTAAAATATATATATATATATAATCTTATATTTCCTAAATCATAACTATAAAAAATTTAAAATATATATATATATATATATATATGTAACCAAACAATACATGAGGCATAACCAAACATCTCAAAATAATATCATAACTAAAGAAAAAAATTATATAATTAAAGGCGCAAATGGTATGAGTTGTGTATTATAAAATTCTCCTTCAAAAAATATGATTCAAAAATTAGAAATATATTGAGGTAGAAGATAATAATGTCCCTTGTTTTTTAGGACAGTGATATGTGATATCCCAACTTAAATGTGACGGATATATAGAGTAGTGCCAAATACTTTTAGACTCCGGTTGTTGGAATTGGATATAAGAGTTTGAGAAAAATATGTAATACTTAAAGATATAAAATGAGATATTAATATTGAGAGTGGATTTCATGTTCGATAAAGCCGAGAAATTATAAGCCACCTGTGACGTACTTTCATAACAGCACCATTGGCCGATTGTTCCTCTCTTTTCTCTTGAACCTCGAACAAAAAATCGATCTCACTATCAGTTTGACTAAGAGCTCCAAATCGAAAAAGTAAACTAAACTTATGACACAAGATAAATTATATATATTATAGGATTACTTACATTATTTTTAGATTGGATAGAATATAAGATGGGATGATAGAAGAGTGATTATTTTTTACATTTGGATAAAAGATGAGTTATATTTGACGATGAGGGATATACAATATCATAGGGGTGGTGGCATTACATATCTCCTTTTTGCATCATATACTATATAGACTCCTTATATCTGGAGTAACTAAATATATGAAAAAAAAAATATGTGAAACCCACCCTCATATCCGGCCCTTATATACTATAAACAAACAACACCTTAGATTTGGTTTGGTTTGAATTTTGTAATTAATTTTTTTCCCTAAAAAAATTGAAAAGTAGACAAAAATAAATACTAAAAAGTTATTTTTGCCCTACAACAAATGGAGGATATCAAGAAAATGGTGAGTATATATATATATATATATTTCGAAGTGATGGAAGTATAAGAAGGACTTGTACAATCTAATCCATGAATTACTAGTATTTCCATTATTTTGAAATGATTTTTCATAATCTTCAAAAAAAAATTATATTCTCTCAAAAGAAAAAAATAACTATATAAAAATTTGACTATTATTTATTTATTTATTTTTATCCCAATTAATTTTTATTTTATTTTCAAAAAGTCAAAAAAATATTCTGAAACTCTGTTTGATTCTAATTTCAAAATCACTTTTTTGAAAGTTTTATGAAAAATATATATATATATATATATTTTTTTAAATTTCTAAAAATTGCTTTTACTTTCAAAAAAGACAAAATCATATAAGAACAAATGAAGAACAAATGAGTATTTTTAATTTTTTTTTATTAAACTCGATTTTAATTTTTAATTTTTTTTTCTTCAAAAAATAAATGGTGAAAACCAAACAAAAATAAATAGCCAAGAGGGGTAACTAGGGGATTTGAATCAGCTCCCCATGAAAGAGCACGAACCCCCTGCTTTTTTTTGTCACAACCTTCGTGAGTCTATTGAATTCATTCGGGGGTGTTCTCTTCTCTTCACCTTTTGACAACTGCCACATGATTTATGTGCATTTGCTTCTCTTTCTTGGATTAAAAAATGCATAAAGAAGATCACTTTTCTGACTTTCCCTGCAATAGTATTTGTCCCATTGATGGCGTGAGAGAGAGAGAGAGAAAGAGAGAGAGAATTCAAAATTGAAGGAACAAAATATCAGACAAGAAAGAAGCTTTAGGCTCCAATCTCTCTATATCTAAAACATTTTTGTGTCATTTTTAAGAAAGAAAAGACATGAATCTTCTTGTTTTGCTAATACCCATTTGGGTTTTTAGCCCCAGTTTGATTTCAGTTATTACAACTGATGCAAGGCCAGACCCTCCTCTTTCTTCCATTTCTGACCCACTTCTTCCAACTGAGAAACAACCCTTCGCTCAAATTTCTTCAGAAATGGCAGCTCACTCTCCAGGTATAATCCAACATTGCCCTTCATTTTTTTGTGTCTGTGTTTATAATTTTCTTTATCATTTCCTCTTATGGGACAATGGGTTTTCACCTATTTGAATTTGACAAAGAAATTGACACCCAAATGTGTGTTGTATCTTAGTTCTTGGGTTTTAAAGATAAGGCTAATGTTCAAAATAGTTAGAAATTTAATACATTTTTTTTACTTTGTTTTCATATTTTTAAACAATTTCATATATTTCTAAAACTTTTTACACATTCATGGAGAAACCACCTATTAGGCCATCATTAACTTCTTTTTTTTTTTTTTTTTAAATTTTTTTTTATAGTTATTTTATATAAGTAAGGTATTTTCACACTTCTTTCTTTTTTCTTTTTGTTGTAATTGTTTGTAAATACTTGTGAAATCAGGACCTCCAGAGAGAATAGTGCACCACCAGGATTTGAACAAGAAAATTCTTATAGCACTCATTGTTGCTTCAACTCTCCTTTGTGGAATTTTGCTGTCTCTGTTTTGTTTCTGGATCTATAAACACAAAAACTTGAAGAACTCCATTGCAAAAAGCCAACAGAGCCATGGTATCTTCTTTATAAAGAAAATCTCATTCACTATTCCTTCAAGATTTTCTTGAGAAAATATAGCTACACCTGTAATGCTTCTTGTTCTCATGTGATTTTTTTTTTTTTTTTAAATTTTAAATTGGAATTTGAAGATGCTGCAAATGGAATTTCACTGGGTCCAATTTTAGGTAGATTCAATTCTTTGAGAATGGCTGATAAAAGAGGTTCTGCTGCGTTGATTGACTATCAGTTGTTAGTAGCTGCAACAAACAATTTTCAGGAAAACAATGTTTTGGGTGAGGGTGGATTTGGACGAGTGTACAAAGCCTGTTTCAGTGATACCTTTATTGCAGCTGTAAAGAGACTCCGTGGCATAAGTCATGATGCTGAGAGAGAATTTGAGGTAATTTTGGCCGGATATCAAGTTTAAAACCTATATGTTAATTTTGTTCTCTCATTTCAACTTATGGATTTGTTTTTAATTACCAATTCAAATTGCAGAATGAGATGGATTGGTTAAGTAAAATCAAGCATCAAAATATTGTTTCGCTATTGGGTTACTGCATTCATGGCGAGGCAAGATTTCTTGTTTATGAGATGATGCATAATGGGTCTTTGGAATCGCAATTGCACGGTATTTTTAAAAAAAATTTTCATTGTCCACATGAATATGCTAAATTCTTTTTTTTTTTTTTTTTTTTCTGACTTTTTTTTGTAATATTGATATTTTAGGACCATCTCATGGATCTAGTTTAACTTGGCATCTCCGGATGAAAATTGCTCTAGATGTTGCAAGGTATGCCAATCTTCCAATATCTTGTTATTTGTCTATTTGACTTATATCGAGCATTGCAATCACTATCATTGACATTGATCAGAGGATTAGAATTTCTTCACGAGCACTGCAACCCTCCCGTTATCCATAGAGATCTGAAGTCATCTAATATTCTTCTGGATTCCAACTTCAATGCTAAGGTAAAATGACTAAAATACCCAAGGGGCTAAGACATCATTCATGCTCGTGTGTCGTTGTCCATGAAATTCAGTTCAGCGTTGTCTTGTGGCTAATCGGTTTTTGCTTTGATTCAGCTTTCTGATTTTGGCCGTGCCATAACTGGTGGAAACCAAAGCAAGGACAGCTTGAAGCTTCCTGGAACTTTGGGATATGTAGCCCCAGAGTACCTTTTGGATGGTATGCCAAAGTTCTAAATGACTTTTAAACTATACTAATATTTGATAGGCTTAGCAGCTGTTGGTTTTGTTTGAACTTGGTATGCTTTTCTTTGTAAGAGCTTCTCTTTAAATCTGTGTGAACTTTCAAAACTTTGTCGTGTGCCCAAATGGCCCATTCTAACGAACATTAGACTTCCTGACTTTTCCTTCTGTATGACTTAAAATGCCTGTGATGATCTATGATATTAAAAACCGAGCTGAACATTTACTGCATTTGCAAAAGTTTAGGCATCAAATTGTAAAGTCATAAAAAAATGTCCAGTAGTCCTCAAGTTTTGCATGTCACTAAAGTTTTACCTAGAAGATATCTAGTAGTTAGCAGCCACATATATAATCCAAGTACTTATTTTCTTGCAGAGTCATAGAGCGAAACTTGTTGAACAATGTTTTTGAGTCAGCTATTGTGAGACTATGCAAATTTTATAGTATTTTTTTTTGCTTCAAGCCTATTTTGACCTGAAATTTCGCTTTGTTTCAAGGGCAAACAAATTATTGGAAACAGATAGTATCAGGGGCTTTTTGTAACCTAGTCTTTCATGATTGTTCTGCAAAACACTTTGTCTACTTAAAGGCGGCTCAACCATAAGACAACTAGTAGTTTGCCTAAGGCTGCTGAAAATTCACCAAAAATTCCTTCTTGCTGAAGTCTCTCAGACCTAGGATCTTATTTTGATGTTCGGCCTAAGGCCTCAGAAAAATTTGAGCTGCTACTATGTCTACTAGATGTATCTCTGTAACGTAAGATCATGAAGTTCATGACAGCTGGTCTAATTGCTGGAAAGCAGCCTAGTAGGGGGACTAAAAAACCTGCATTCAAGAAACTGTTAGGTAGTGCTTGGTTCACAGTAATGATTTCAGGTAGTGGGAATGGAATGGCTATTCCGTGATCTGTTGATCTCCCAATAGAATGACCATTCTCCTAAATTGGTGAATGGTGATTCCATTTCCAATGTAAATTCCTTTTCTTTTTACCAAACCAAACATGAGAACGGGTATTCAGATGGAATGATCATCCTATACCAACCTCATTCTAGTGAATCAAACACTGCATAATTTTGTGTTATTTGTGCTACAAACATGTTAGCACAGTCAATACATTAGTAGAATGTTTACTGATGATGTAATCTTCACCATTAAATTTTAGGTAAACTCACTGATAAAAGTGATGTCTATGCTTTTGGTGTTGTTCTTTTGGAGCTTTTGATGGGAAGAAAGCCCGTGGAGAAAATCAAATCAGCTCAATGCCAATCTATAAGTCACCTGGGTACATAAATATCATATCAAACACATTTATCCAACCCATGAAACTTTGGTAAACATTTTAAGACATCCAAACCTAATGTTCTGACCATCTTTTGACAAGCAGGCCATGCCTCAGCTCACTGACAGATCGAAGCTTCCAAACATCGTGGATCCTGTGATCAGAAATACGATGGACTTAAAGCACTTATATCAAGTTTGTACAATAAAACTGCTACAATTTCTCTACTTGGTCATTTGTTCTAGTTGGGTTAGTTAAATTGAATTTGATATTTTGAATGTAGGTTGCTGCTGTGGCTGTGCTATGTGTACAACCAGAACCGGGTTACAGGCCTTTGATAACAGATGTCTTACACTCCTTCATTCCTCTGGTGCCTATTGAGCTTGGGGGATCGCTAAGAGTTTCAGAAACCAGGCCAACCTCCTATAGTAAGCTTTCTAATCATTGATTATGAAAATTAAGGAATGTGACCTATAAATGGAACGCCGTGCTTCTTCACATTGTCTTCTTCTATTAGATGATGACAATTCCTTGTACCGTTCTTCTTTCTTCTAGAAGATGATGACAATTCCTTGTACTGTTCTTCTTTCTTATGTTCCCTTGTCATTGTTTCCTCAAATGACATTTTTCTTTGTAGTTTAGATGTAGGAAAGTCGAGCTTCTTCTTTCTCTTCTTGGGATTCATTTTGACATTTGTGTAAATCAAAGCAATTGAAATTTGATTGTTTCATAGGTGCTTCTTCGCATTGTCTGCTTTTAGAAGAAATGATGATTCATTGTACTGACAAAAAGAAAGAACAAAAGCAAAAAACACAGGGAAAGATTCTGACAAACCTGTCACTCTATACTAATGGAGGATTGTTTTAACTTCATACCATTCAACATTTCTCTTTCTTTTTTTTTTCTTTTTTTTTTAATCTGCAATGTGATTTACAGTAACTGAGGATTCGAGGCATGGATTTAGCTCCTCTTTTGAGTAATGACTGCACATGCTGGTGACATCTATACATGGACGACGAAGCCTAAGCTGCTTCTTTTCTTCTTTTTTAATAAATTTTGGCTTCTCATAATGATTATTGCAATTCCACATTATTAGGGGTAGACAGTTTTTTCAATTCTAAAAAGTATCTTTTAACTTGTCTTGTCCCGTTTTACAAGTCCATTTTAAACATTGTTCATATTCAATGTGAGACACCAACAAATATCGAGGACGGAGCGATGGCATCTACAAAAAATAGTGGAATTTTGGACAAGTTTGTGTTGGAGAATAATTTCGGTAAAATTAATTAATAGCGAATAAAATAAATAAATAAATAAATAAAATAAAACAAACAACTTTTATGTGATCAAACTATTGAACAAAGTTGTGATTGAGGCTAGTATATAGACATTGTGTCTTTAAAATAGAATACCACCCTCTCCACTGGTGCTCGAGATTAATAGGTGTCTTGTCTTCAGGATACAACAATCACAACACAAAATTTGTATTAATTTTATGTGTATAGTGAATTAGAGTATGTTCTTTACACTCTCTAAAACTTAGACTAAAAAAATATGAAAATGCAAGATGAATAGAGAAGGAAGAAACTAGAAGTTTGAATTTTCTTTTATTGATTTGGTGCCAAAACCTGGATGGAAGATTGCCTTAATATAGGCAATGGAAAAACCTTTTCGGAAGAGACATGTCTGTTACAAATTTGAATATGAACTTCAAAATTTTTTGTTTTCTAACAAACAATTGAAAATACCTTCAAATAATTTTGGCCCAAGAAGATAATGCTTGACCGACCCAACTCACACTTTGGGTGTCCTTTGGGTCCATGCCCAAGGTTTCATCTAGGACCTTATATCTTCTCCAAATTTTTCCTAACTTTCCTATGTGGGACAAGAACACTCAACACCATTTTGAAATTTTTTTACCAGCATCACTAATGTTCATGAACCTTACTTTGGAGTTAATTTTCCATTCACCTATAAATGGATTTTGACTCACTAATTTCATAATCTTGTTCACCACAAAACAACGAACATATTGCTACTCGGACCCTCCAAAACCGACTTATGGGTCCTACAAAATTATTAGCATAAAGTTTCCGAAAAATCAGTATTTAAACCATTTTTTCCAACAATCCCTCACATTAATGAAATTGACGAAAAGGACATGCAACAACATGCAACCTGAGAAAGTACAGAACTGAAAACATCTTGCGTTGGATAGGTAGCTTTTGGCCTTGAACCTTTCCTTGTGAGAAACTATCGGGTTTACTAACTAATCAATGAACATGATGTCTTGAACTGTTCTGCCGTTAGTGTAAACTAAGACAACAACTTTCACACAATTTTGTTTTCATACACAACTTGGTTCTTTCGGTTGTGCCCGTTTTGGCCGTGGGCAATACCTGGTTTTCATGAGTGCTCTAGAGAATGTAGCCTTAGTATTCTCATAGAACCGGCTCAGGTCACACTCATATAGGTGATGCTCATTAAGAGTATTCTGCTATACCCCACTTGGTTTTCCAAGATATGAACTTCATTAAAAGTAAAACTAGTCCTAATTCTCGTTGCAGACATCACTTGTTATCAAAAAAATGGGTAGGAGATTTTCTCTTTAGTGATGATCGAGAATCATACTTAATTCAGCTGTCCCTTTGAACCTACATCTTGGGATCTCCAGTTAGCTAGATTGGGTTGCCATTAAGTCGGTTCTTAATTGGTACGTTTTAATCCCGTTCCCATCGATGATCTCATGACTTGCTCTCTAGTCAAACATTTTGTTAACGGATCCACAATGTTATCTCTTAACCTTATATATTCAATGGAAATAATTCCACTTAAGGACAGTTGCTTAACGGTATTATATCTACGACGTATATGACAAGACTTACCGTTATACATATTATTTTGTGCCTTAGCCATAGCTGTTTGGCTATCGCAATGGATGCAAATTGCGGGCACAGGTTTGGACCACATTGGAATATCTTCCAGGAAATATCGAAGCCATTCTGCTTCTTCTCTTACTTTATCTAATGCAATAAACTCGGATTCCATTGTGGACCTGGCAATGCATGTTTGTTTGGACGATTTCCAAAAGACTGTTGCACTTCCAAGGTAAAGACATAGCCACTGGTAGACTTAAAGTCTTTAATGTTGGATATCTAATTAGCGTCACTATACCCTTCTAGTACTGGTGGATATCTTGTATAGTTCAATCCATAATTACAAGTATATCTTAGATATCTAAACACTCTAATTATGGTTGTCCAATGATCTTTCCTTGGATTACTCGAGTACCTGCTCAATTTACTGACAGCATATGCTATGTCAGGATGTGTGCAATTCATGAGGTACATTAAACTTCCAATTATTCAGGAGTACTCTAGTTGTGATACACCTTCACCCATGTTCTTCATTAAATGAAGACTAGCATCCATAGGGGTTTTTGAAAGACGATCATCATGTTTATTAAATTTCTCAAGAACTTTTTCCACATAATTATCTTGAGACAAAGCATATTCATCAGATGTTTTAGTAATTTTAATTTCTAAAATTACATCGGCTACTCCCACGTCTTTCGTGTCAAACTTAGTGTTCAACATTTTCTTGGTAGTTTTTATAATTTCATTATTACTACCAATAATAAGCATGTCGTCTACATATAGGCAAACAATGATATATCCATTTTCTGTGTCTTTCATATAAACACATTTGTCACATTCATTTATTTTGAATCCATTTGACATCATAACATTGTCAAATTTTCATGCCATTGTTTTGGAGCTTGCTTTAAACCATAAAGAGATTTAACAAGCTTACACACTTTTTTTTCTTGCCCTGGAACTACAAAGCCTTCTGGTTGTTCCATGTAGATTTCTTCATTAAGATCTCCATTTAAAAATGCAGTCTTAACATCCATTTGATGTATTTCAAGATTGTATAAAGCCGCTATAGCAATCAACATTCTAGTGGATGTTATTCTTGTTACAGGCAAATAAATGTCAAAATAATCTATTCCCTCTGTTTGCCTATAACCTTTAACTACAAGTCTTGCCTTGTATTTCTCAATTGATCTATTAAGTTTCGTTTTTCTCCTGAATATCCATTTATATCCAAGAGGCTTACATCCTGGTGGAAAATCCACCAATTCCCAAGTATGATTTTGTAAGATAGAATCAATTTCACTATTAATAGCTTCCTTCCATAAAGGAGCTTCTGGCGTAGACATGGCTTCCTTAAAAGTTCGAGGCTCATTTTCCAGTAGATAAGTCAAGAAGTTAGGATCGAAGGATTTACTAGTCCTAGCTCTCTTACTACGTCTAGGTTCTTCCTCATTCGTTCCTTCTTGATTTTCATCAATCTGTCATTGACTATGATCAAATGCACTTTCATAAGAATGTTTAAGAAAATTTGACTCTTGTATTGATTTACAAGGAAATATATGTTCAAAGAAAGATGCATTTCTTGACTCGATTGTAGTATTGACAAGCACATCTGGATTATCACTTTTGTACACTAAAAATCAATAAGCACTACTACTATGTGCATATCCTATGAATATGCAATCAATAGTTTTAGGTCCGATTTTGACCCTTTTAGGATCAAGAATGACCACCTCAACTAAACACCCCACACTTTCGGATATTTGTAAGAAGGATCTCGACTTTTCACAATTTATATGGAGTTTTAAGAATCTTTTTGTGAGGTATTTTATTCAAAATATAATTTGCAGAAAGAATTGCTTTCCCCCACAAGTTTTGAGGTAAACCTGAGCTAATTAACATGGCATTCATCATTTCTTTCAGTGTACTATTTTTCCCGCTCAGCAACTCCATTTTGCTGTGGTGCATAAGGCGTAGTGGTTTGATGAATGATTCCAAGTTGTGAACATAATGTTCCAAAATGAGCATCATATTCACCACTTTGATCACTTCTTAATGCCTTAATCTTCCTGCCAAGTTAATTTTCAACATCAGTTTTATATTTAATGAATTTTTCTAAGGCTTCATCCTTGCTTCGTAATAAATATACATAGCAGTATCTCGTGCTATCATCAATAAAAGTGATGAAGTACTTCTTGCTCCCTCGTGTTTGAACAAATTTCAAATCAGAAATATCACTGTGAATTAAATCCAATGGATCAGTACTTCTTTCAATGGAATTAAATGGTGCCTTAGTCAATTTTGCTTCAACACACACTTCACATTTATGATTTGAATTAATAGAGAAATTAAGTAGATAGTCCAAGTGAATTAATCTACGCAATGAATCATAGTTAACATGTCCTAATCTACCATACCATAAATGAGAAGACTCAAACAAATAAGCAGAAGATATGGTGTCCTTATTAATACTAGGAATTACAGTTAGTACATTCATTTTGAATAACCTGTCACACAAGTATCCCTTCCCTACATAAACACCATCCTTACATAGAACAAATTTATCATAAACAAAGACCAATTTAAAACCATTCTTGCTTAACAATGATCTAGACACCAAGTTCTTCTGAATTTCTGGAACATGGAAAACATTGTTAAGCGTCAGCTCCTTGGGCACAATCTTCCATTGTCCTTTAACTTTTGCAGTAGAGGAGTTTCCCATGAAGAGCTGCTCGTTATCCTTAACTTGTTGATAGGTAGTAAACATTTTCTTATCTGTACACACGTGTTACCCCAATGTTTACCCACCATTCCTTGGAGTTTGATCGCATCAAATTTACTTCAGACACAACCGCTACAAGGTTTATCTCAGTCACTCCATCAGACAAAGTCTCCAATTTAGTTATATGGGCCTATTCATACTTCGTCTTTTTGGAAGGACCTTGTTGATCTTTGCGATTCCGAAAATCTTTGGCCCAATGTCCTACCTTGTTGCACACAAAGCACTTTCCCTTGAACTTTATAGATCCAATCTTAAAACTCTGACTAGCATTTTGTTTAGAGTTTTGTCTAGGACGCTGTCTCTTTTTCTTCTTTTGTCCTTGCTCTAATATGTTAGCCTTTGCTTTGAAAATAAATCCCGGATTTCTTTTCTTTTCTGCATCACGGTTATCTTCCTCAATCTGTAATCGGACAATCAAGTCTTCTAACTTCATTTCCTTGCGTTTGTGCTTCAAGTAATTTTTTATCTCTTTCCAAGATGGTGGTAGTTTCTCAATAATAGCTGCCACTTGGAAAGATTCGCTCAAACTCATACCATCTGCATGAATTTCATGTAAAATCAATTGAAGCTCTTGGACTTGACTAATTACGGTCTTCGAGTCCACCATCATGTACTTAAGAAAACGACCAACCACATATTTCTTGATTCCTGCATCGTCCGTTTTGTAGTTCTTGTTCAAGGATTCCCACAATTCTCTAGCCGTTTGTAATGGACTATACTCGTTATACAGTGTGTTGTCCAATCCATTCAAAATATAGTTTCGGGACAAAAAATCAAAATGCTTCCACACCTCAACTGCGACAATTGCTTGCTGATCAGTTTCATCCTCGCTCATGGCAGGTGCATTCTTTTTGACAAATCTTGCCAAATTCAAAGTTGTAAGATAAAACAGCATTTTTTGCTGTCATCTCTTAAACTCTGTCCCATTAAACTTTTTCGACTTTTCATTGTGGTTAATCAGGATAGTAGTGGGAAGTGAAGTAACCATAGTAGTAAGAACCACGACAGATGCAGATGTTGGGTTTGCATTTCCAACACTGTTTACAGTCTCAATTGCCATTTAAACTTTCTGATCAAAATAATAAATAAAATATGATTTCCCAATAACTAAACCAAATTCAAAATTAAATCACTAAGTTCAAGAAAATCAGTAGACAATATAAACAACAAACAGTAGTAAAACAAATCACAACACGAACTAAAAGAAATAACACTTTTCCTTTCATGATTGAATGAACCAATCTAACATACCCAAGCAATAAATTAATATATAAAATATAATCTTAATAAACAACCTCAAGCACCATAGACCAAAATTATAAACAAATAATAGATTATTTGGACTGGTCAAACCACAAACAAAATGCACCAAATCAAACAAATAAATAAAATGGTCCACAACGACGTTCCACCAATTTTTTTTTTATTTTCCCTTTATGTGTTTGAATAAAAACAAACTAGAGATTCAAACGACAACAATATATATGTATATATATATATAACAGATTCCACAACCAATACGTGAATAGGAAATACAACCCAGAATAATTAACTTATGCAATAAACCAGAAAAATAGAATTTATAGTATGAAAAAATTGTATTATAACAGAACAAAAAAACAATCTAAAAACACACTATTCATAATCGGCAAATTAAAATTGTGTATAGATAAAAAAAAAAACAGTAAACACAGAATAAATTATGTATTAAATTAGAACACAAAAGCAGAAAAGGAAAAGAAACACAATATAAAAAAATAACTGTGTTTGAAACATAAACATGTAGAATATATATTGTATTCGAACAGTATCAACACACAGAAAAAATAAAAATAAAACCAGTAAACAATTAATTTAACCAAAACATTAATCTCAAGCGATTATTTTGTCTTAAAATTGTTGGAGAATAATTTCGGTAAAATTAATTAATAGCGAATAAAAATAAATAAATAAATAAAATAGAACAAACTTACAACTTTTCTGTGATCAAACTATTGAACAAAGTTGTGATTGAGGCCAATGTATAGACACTGTGTCTTTAAGACAGAATAACGCCCTCTCCACTAGCACTCAAGCTTAATGGGCGTCTTGTCTCTAGGATACAACAATCACCACACACAGAATTCGCACTAATTCTATGTGTACAGTGAACCAGAGTATGTGCTTTATACTCTCTCAAACTTAGACTCTAAAAAATATGAAAATGCAGGATGAATAGATGATGAAGAAACTAGAAGTCTGAATTTTCATTTATTGATTTGATGCCAAAACCCGGATGAAAGATTGCCTTAATATCGGCAATGGAAAACCTTTTCAGAAGAGACATGTTTGTTGCAAATTTGAATATGAAATTCAAATGTTTGTTGCAAATTTGAATATGAAATTCAAATTTTTTTGTTCCAACGAACAATTGAGACGTTGCAAAATTTTGAATATGAAATTCAAAATTTTTTGTTTTCCAGCAAACAATTGAAAATACCTTCAAATAATTTTGGCCCAAGAAGGTAAAAATGGGCCGACCCAACCCAACTCAACTCACACTTTGGGTGTCCTTTGGGCCCATGCCAAGGTTCCATCTAGGACCTTATATCTTCTCTAAAATTTTCGTAACTTTCCTATGTGGGACAAGAACACTCAACACCATTTTGAGAATTTTTTACCAACATGACTAATGTTTATGAACCTCACTTTGGAGTCAATTTTCCATTCACCTATAAATGGTTTTTGACTCACTAATTTCATAATTTTGTTCATCACACGGCAACAAACACATTGCTACTCGAACCCTCCAAAATTATTAGCATAAATTTTTTGAAAAATCAATATTTAAACCATTTTTTTCCAACAGTTGGAATATATGAATGTGATATTTTTTCTTAAAATTATTTTTCTTTTTAACATTTGGTTGCTTATATCATTTAGCAAAATGGAGTTTGTGGTATCTGTCACTCCAACAAACAAGAAGTTGTCCTATGTATGAAGTAAAACTAGAATAAGCCTCCATCTCCAAATGTGTTCCTTTCAAATTCAGAGCTTCTTAAAGTATTTAGGTCAAATTCCACTGACACCTTCCCAGGTTTCTATTTAATACAAATCCTTCTCCTTACATTTAAAAAATTACACTTATCCTCTTATCAGATTAAAATGACATATTTGCCCCTTAACCTTTCTACATATAAAATAATAAAAAATACTAATATTTTGTTCATGTTATTTCAAAAGAAATAACAATCATCTTCTTTGATTTAACTCACACAAAAAATTAAATTTCTTTATTTTTTGTGGTTTTTTTATTTTTACTGAATTTTTTAAAATATTTTTAGCAATTTTTTTTTTTTTGGATACACCTAATCTAGATATACTTAAGAAGTATAATCTTTGCGATTTTTTTTAAATTCACCAAATACAAAAAATATATATATATATATATATATAAATACAAAAATTCAATAATATTGTAATAAATGTGAATGACGGTGTTTGGTAATACTGTAACAAATGTGGGTGAATAGACAAGAAAGAAAAATGATTGTGGAAATAAAAATGAAAAATTCTATTCATATAAAAAAATTTGTACAAAAAATATCATAAAAATATTGTGATAGTGATGTAAATATAAATCATGTTTATAGGTGTTTTGTTTTAAAGTGAAAGGTCACCATTAAGCTATATCATTGTGTTTGAAAATTTTATATAAAATTTATGTTTGTATATAAATTTTAATGATGGAAATTTGTAGAATGTAGTCATAATGATGGGGAGAAGAAATGGTAAGAAAAATAGTAATTTAGAAAATTTTAGGACATGACATCACTACCTAGAGGGCAATTTGTAGATTTAAACCTCAGGAAGAGAAATGTAATTTTTCAAACGTGAGGAGAGAATCTATATTAAACAAAAATCTCAAAAGGTGTCAGTGTAATTTATCCTAAATAATATGCTCTATAGTTTGGCCTCTGCACTGAGTCTATGAGTGGAAAATTTTGAAGTTGTTGATATGAACTAGGGATATATGGAAAGAGACTTTCTCATTAGGGTTTAAGGTATTTTTAGTTGATTCCCCATCTTGTATTTTTGTCTTGTGTTTGTTTGTTGTATAAGTGATGTTGAGTCAGTGATGGCTCAATTTTATCAATGGAAAGTTAGTGTCAATGATACAAAAGTAAATTAAACTGATACTTCTTGAGATGTGATCTAATTATATCATATTTTTTAACATTTTGAAAATTATATTTTCATTCTTGTAGTTAATAGTTTAATTTCACAAACTCTCATACTTATATAAAAAGCAACAAGAGAAAATTACATTTAAAAAAAAAAAAAAGAAGGTAAAGTAAAGGGATATAATAATAAAAAAACAGAAGAAGTAAAGCAAAGTAAGAAAAGAGAAAGTGAATGAGTTCAATGTTTTCATTCCGTCTAAATAATTACAATGACAAAGAAATTAGTGTAATTTCTCAAACGTCAAAGAGTGATATATATTAAATCTAAACCTTAAGAGATGTAAATATAATTTATCTTATTATTTATCATCCACAAGATGGTAAAAAGTACATGCCCATACATGGTAGGGGAAATCATCATAAAAAAGCTCATACATGCATAAATTTGATCTCTATCGACATTGATCTGGTGATAGTCCGCATCTCTGTAGTTTAAACTGTAAAATCACAGTTCATCTGATCCCATATTACTTAGTGGTAGTCAGCCCTTTTGCAGCTCGACTTGCAAAAAGATAGCCCATTCAATCCCCTACTCAACGTGGTTGTAAATGTGGCACAACCATTACGCCACTTAGCTTATTACTGTGTTTCATTGGAGATTTGGAGAGAGATTTGGAAAAGGAAAGGGAAAAGGTGTGTAAAACTAGGTGAAATAAAAGTATATTTTATTCACATTTCACCTACCTTTTCATTCCTCCTCAAATCCTCCAACCAAATACAATATTAAGGTCTACTAAAAAAATTTATTATTGGGGACCCTAATTTTATAAAGGGGAATTAAACCCTAGTGGAAATTTTTTACACAAATATGAAGGGGTGTAAAAAATCACAAAATCACTTGCACCCCGTATATTTTTGTAATTTTTTTTTTTCTGTTCTACTGTTTTGAAAATTTCCCATTTTATAAAGAGTAAATTACAAATATATCCCTAGCATTTTATTTAAAATACAATTTGCTTCATGTGGTTCTGAAAATTATATTATGTCTGTCTCTAATTTGATAACAAATGACCAATTTTATTAACAAATCAAGTGAATTACAGGTTTTTAATGATATCACAAATTTATTTCAATTAAGAATTTAGAAAATTTTATCATTATATAGGAGAGTAATTAAGAATTTTATTTTTTTCTTTAATTATGTTAAATAAAATTTTTTGATGATGGGACATTTGTAAGTTTCCAAACTATAACGGGTGATCCATATTTTAAGTAAACCTCAAGGGGTGTATATGGATTACTAAAATATGGATTCCCTTCCCCTTATAGTTTGGAAACTTGCAAATCCCCTTGAGGTTTGTTTAAAATATAGGTTGTCTCTTAGAGTTTGAAAACTTACAAATGTCCCCTTATCAGAATTTTTTATTTAATAAAATTAATTAAAAAAATAAAATATCTAACTACGCTTATATACAATAGTGAAATTATTTGAATTATTAATTGAAATAAATTTATGATATCATTAAAAACTGTTAATTGACTTTAAAATATGGGTCATTCATTATGAAATTAGAAACTTTAAGGAACGTGATGTAATTTTTAAAACCACATGAGGCAAATTATATTTTATGATATAGTTGTATTTTACTCAATAATTATTTCATTTGGGTATTTAGTAGTTTCTATTTACACACCATAAATCCTATTAGTACACACCATTTAATCATTAAATTTATATGACAATAATAGATTCAAGTAAAATGACTATTAAGGACAATATGAGTGTATATGTATTTATTCAAGTAATTCACATATGAAAGCATAAATTTCTCTTCACACACCATCACCTATACACTATATCTTTTGGAACAAATCTCCCTTCCAACACTCAACCAACTTGTTCATCTTCACCATTATAATCTAACATACTATATACTCATCATCTTTGCTACTATAATCTTCACCATTATTTTCCAAACTCAAAACATAATAAACTTTGAAGATTTAGGGTTTTAAGAACAATGAAATCAATTGATTTTGAAGATTTGCATACCATGGATGATACTTAGATTGTTGATTTGGAACAATACAACAATGAAAATGTCAATTTACTTTTTATTTATATCGTTTGCATAGAAAATGGCTTGTTTGTTAGTCACATATTAGGAGAACTAGAGTTCAACATTTATAAAATGTACAATTATTTATATTTGAATAGAATTATTTTGTTCAAATTATTAAAGTTGATCAAATATTAAGTGTTCATACATAAAAAATTGAATATTTTGGTCGTGGTGTGTACCAATTTATTAGCTTAGGGTTAAAAACGGAAAGTTATGGTGTGAATTGAGATATTTTCACAATCTAAAAATTATTATGTATGTTTACTAAGTAATAGTGTGTACTGAGAGGATCGATGGTACGAAAATAGAATTATCTTTTAGTTTAAGGAGGGCTTACATGTAGATCGTAATAGATGAACTTATTGTCTAATAGGTCTATTGGTAAAAGTTTGGTTTAAGCCTAATCGACAGTGATTAATCGACAGACTTAAACAGATTAAGAATTTCCTTAGAGGTAATTAAATAAAAAAGAAACAAAACAGAACAGGATGTGTTTTATTCGAATAAATTGTCACTTGCTACAAGTTGCATGAACTTAAACAAGAACAAAGAACTGAAAAATACAGCAGTTGACAAAAGAACAGAAATAAGAGTTGGAAAAAACTATCACTGATAGACTCTTAAAATTGCCAATTCAATTACTCCTAACTAGAAACTAATATCACGATTTATGAGTGGTTTGATTGATTGATGATATTCTTTGTATATCTCTTGGCCTATTTATAAGCTCAACCACATGAAAAAAAGAGAGGTAATCAAATCTCATGATTTCCTCAAGAAACCATGATTTCCTAAACATCATCCATATCTCAAGTTCATAGTAACCACTTTGCAGATTTGTGCTTGACTTGGTATTGACTCATTGATCTCAACAACTAACTTCAAATAATTGCAATGACTAACTTTCTGACCCTTCATTTAACATGTCATTATGACATGTCATGTCACATCATTAACACATCTGTCATGCTACGTTAGTATGCCTATCGATAGAAATAATAATAATAAATATGGCCAAGGTTATTCCTTAAAAATAGTCTATGATTTCAATCAACAGACCATAATCGAACTTGACCATAATTAATAGGCCACAATCGACAGAAAAATAAAATGTGGTTCCAACAACATCCCCCTCATTTAAATGGATTAAAGAATAAAATTCAATTAAATGATTTATAAAGCAATCTACCACAATCAATAGAAAATATTTTATGGTGCAAACAATTCGAATTCTTGAAGAGTTATATTATACACATAGTAATTTTAATTTATCACTGTCAATTTGCGAACACCCATCTATGGCTCCCTCAAGTGACATAGCAAAGAGCCACATCTCTTATTTTTAAAATAAAACAATTCTCTGTTAGTCACATTTTGGATAATTAAAGAAAATTCACTACATATAGCATTCTTCAACCATTGTTGTTTTTCAAACCATACCATGAAAATTAATTTTTAGAGTGATCCACAAATCCAAAGTGGATGTTGAATTCCAAAACTCACATAATTAAATGTTATAAAAAATTCATAAATTTTCAGTCATTTTTGAGTTAAAATCAAGCCCCCTAAGTTCATAATTTTCAATTATCTTTGGCTTAAAATCATGTCTCCCAAGTGAATTTTCACCATCATTTTGTGATAAATTTTTAATATTTTTTTAGAGAAAGGATTGTTCTTCTTTTTTAGCCATTAATGGCTTGTCACTTTTTGCCACGTTTAGCAAAATATCATGCCCTCCAAGCGAACCTTTATCATCAGAATTCTCAATATTTTTTTAGAGGAGTTGTTTTTTAATTTTAGCCATTAATGGCATATGAAAATTCTCCAAAGTCATATTATCTTCATGACTTGATGTGCAAACCCTTCAAGCCACATACCTTGGCTCTTCATGAATGATTGACTCTTCAAAAATATGTGTATTAATCCTATGAGCCACATTATTTTCATATCTTAATTTTTCATTGGCCATTATGCCTTCTAATTTTTGTTTCAAATATCAAATTTCTTCATCAATTACAAAAATTTGTCCTTTAAATTGATAATTTTTTCATCGTAATAATGCAAATCTCTTTGCGTCAAATAATACAGAGATGATGAAATTATTTGAAATTTTTGCCTATAAAGAGAATCAATTTCTTCTTTTGGAGCCAAAATTTCACTCCTGCACCAATAAATTTCATTTTCACAATGCCAAATCATTATTTTCACATCATCTGTCATGCTATTATATTGGCAATAAGTGGTAAAACTGTATCGACTCGGGTTAAAACCCGACCCTTTCATATTCTTTGATCCAGGATCCAGTAGCCATGTTTGTTGTTTATACTCTTTACTGTCTTGTTGTTGTTGAGATTAGTTGTTTATAGTTGTTACTTGAGTTTTGAACAGGTTGGGAGTTAGATTTTCAAGAGAGTTCCAATCTGTTTCTCTTCAGGTTTGCTTGAGCGGTCTTTCCTTCGTTCGGCGATTGTAGACACCTATTTTTTACCGCCCTTAAGACTTGGGCGCCACAGATTGATCACCCGATGATGAATTTATACGCTTGTCAAACGCTCGATTTCCACAACAGAAAGCTTCGGTTTTGAGCCTCAATAGCCTACAAACCTTGCACCATTTTTGGACCAAAACAACGAGTTTTCAAGCCTAACCACATAGAGGTCTCTGAGCCACTTGGTGGGCGGTCAACCTGGCCAGTGTCTGGTTGTCCCCTTAGTGGCCGATCGGCCACTTGTGTCAAGAAGGCCAAATATTTTTTCCAGTTGTGTCAGCTGTCTCCATTGTTGTATGCACTACACCAGCTGTTTTTGTATTGATATTTCCAAGAGCCTAACATATTTTTCTATATATACTTGACCCCTCTCATAAAATTAGGTTAGAAAATTTTGGAGAAGGAAAATTCTTGGAAAAAATATCTCCCTCTTCCTTGCAACCTATATACACCTTACCTAGACTTCCTAAACCAAATTTTTAGGGCTCTTTGCTGAGGTTATTGAGCGTAAATATTAGCTCTTGAGGGTGCGAAATTGGTGGTTTGTAACTTAAAGGGCCATTTCTCTTCAAGAGGTATAATTCCTAGCTTCTCTCATTTATTTATTTCCCATCTTTATTTTCTGTTTTTTGGATCATTTTTCAACTGTTTTTATGGACTAAAACTTGTGGTTAAAAGCTACCCAAGTTAGAGGGGTGTACTACCCTTCTTTGAACCTCGTGTTCTAAGCTTTTTCCCTTGTGTTTCCCACTCTTTCATCAATTTTTTTTTAGCTTTTTACCAATAATTTTTAGAGGCTTTCAGAGGCTAAAATTGTTGTTTTGAAGTCCCAAAATGGAGGGGTTAGCCTCCTCTCCTTGTGCTTGTTTACTAGCTTAATTTTCGCAATATTGTAGCTTACTTTTTCAAGCCTTTCCATTTGAATTCCAGCACTATTTTTGACTGTTTTATGATTGTTTTTATGTGTTAGTTTCATTTATACTTCGTATGGCATGCTTGTAGTGTAATGGTCCTCATAGGTTTTGTGTTTTAAGCATTAGACACCAACCTATTTGAGTTGATAGCATTTATTTAGTGCTTTCCATACTGGTATTCACCTCTAATCACCTCTGCAACCTCTCTATTTTTTTGACTTTTTCTTTGCTTTGAGAGTTGTTTCAAATGGTCATTGTTTAAGCTTGAGATAGAGATCCTTGTGCTTAATGGTTTAATCTCTTCGGAGGTTCATTACCAAAGGCATGACATCTCTCTCATTCCCAAAACAACCCTTTGTTTAACACTTCTCTCCATTAGTAGATTTGATCTTCATTATTGGATTTAATCTTCATTATTGGACTCAAATGACTAATGAATGGGAAGGAAATTAAAAAAGGTAATGAAATTGAACTAAGAGGTAACAAGATAATAAAATGGTTTGGGGTTCAATCAGACGTTAATTGAACTCGTTGAGTTTTGAGCCATTTCATGCTCTCTTGTGATAATAATGGTTCAAAATATCAAGTCAACCACTTCCCTTTATCAATATCATGATAGGGACAGGTTTTTGTTGGTCTTTTTTAGCTTCATTTATTAATCTTTTGTCCCTTGATTCACAAGTTATCATGCAATGAATGTGCATCGATTGATGGCTTGCGAATCGAGCCTACCATTCCTTTAACCTGTTTGATGATAAGGAGAGGTAGGGTGGACAAACATCCCGTGAAAATACTCTATTTGTGCTCTATTTCATGTCTGTTGCAGCAGGACAGTACCAAACATTAGTGGTCGGCTGGCTGGCCACCTTCACTATAAAGCCGACCACTTCTTACGGTGCGGCCGACCCTGACCCGAGGCAGTGTTATTTTTCCTTCAGAACAGAGCGGAGGCTAAGGCAAAAAAACAATTCAATTTTTTGATTGCGCAACATAAACATTCTGGCAGTAGAATAGAGAACATTTTTTGGTGGAAATCTGCACACATGCATGAGTCATTCGTCCCTTCTCGGGGCCCGTTACAATTGTGTTCACTAGTAGCGTTTCGCAATTAATTATAATAGCAACTTAATTTGTGTTGTAAATAGTTGGTTAATTCTTCTTGTGTTGTAATTAAATAATTAGTTAGAATAATTAGTTATTTCTTGTGTTGTAATTAATTAATTAGTTTGAATATCTAGTTACTTCTTGTGTTGTACTTAATTAGCTAGAGTAGTTAGTTAATTTGTGGCGTTGTAATAATTAGCTTAGTTAGCTAGGACATTTATTCAGACCCTCCTGTGCAAGGGTGAATTGTAATAATGTGTATATTTTCCAACCTCCATTTCTTTCTCCCTTTGGTTTATCCACTTATGATGGATAGTATAGAACATCAAGTTTACTTAGCATTTTCCATGATTGCATTCATTTGTCTCGCATGCATGAGGTTCGGTTCATCATTCTAACAGCATTGTCATTTATTACTTCCTTGAATACGTGTGCCACTGTATGCTTTCAAAGTGATTTACATGATATATTAGACAACTGAACCGATTAGTAGCACTTTTGTACGTATTGCGTTAGTCATCTTGTATCGTTAGGATCATGCATTTTTTTTCTAACTCTTTTATTTGTTTTGGCTTGTCTTGGAGTACTAGGTGAGCATTTGTTGCTTTAGCATATTGCATGCGTGTGATTGTTTCCAAATCAAGCATCATGAGGCTAAGTGCTTAAGTGATATACCTGTTTGAATGTCTGTGGATGAAGGCTAATTGCTTAAATTAGGAGAATTTTGATTAATGTACATGTGATATCTCTTTTTTAAGTGGTACATATTCAAACAATTTTTCGAAACAAACATAAAATGAAAATGTTCCAACTTTTGCAAATTAGTCTATACTTGTGTGCATCACCTAGTAAAAATAGTCTAATAATCGGAACAAGAGTATATAATGTAAATAAGAATCACATTATGATTAGTAGAGGTCGATCTTTGATCGGGTGAATAGGGTGCTCAATTCATGACCTTCCCTTCTCATACCTAAGTTCCCGAACCAAGACACTTTGATGATGATGGATAAGTGGCCTTTGGCACGAGTCTTGGATTTCTTAAATTTTCCAAAAATATTTAGGTGGCGACTTTGAAATCTGGCAAAACAGTCCATTTTTGGCATTTTTTATTCAAAATTGATTTTCCAAAAGATTTTTCGGATTTGGACTCATTTGTGTTTATCTATTTCACATTACACTTGTGGAATCAGTTGAACATGAGAGTCCGGCGTAGAACTATCATATCCGAAAGGAGCATGAAAAGCAAGCTACAGTTTCTGGTGACTCTGCTAGGGAATTAGTGAACTTGACTTGAACTTGATGATGTGCAATTTTATCTACATATATATGTTCTTTGCATTTGTATTTGCATTGTTACTATAAATCACTGTGTTTTCCATCTGCTATTCTTGGACGGTTGGCTGAAGGCTTGCCTAAGACGATTGCCAAAAGGCTGACCGATCGTAGGCTCTGCCATGTTGGAAACACAACCCTTGGATATGAACTACCGCTGTACCGCTTGATCCTCCTTTCACTTCTCAGTGATAGGTGTGAGAAGTATATTAGGTAATCTTGCTGTGGTACCCTCTTTTATTTAGCCTAGATGCATGTAGTAAGCCATAGTGACTGCTCCAAACTAGGACAGAATGCTCACCCGTGTGTAGGATTGCATGAGACTGATTAAAATAGTAAAACCCTAGTTCATGACAAAAACTAGGACGTGGTAACTCTACCCCTCATAGGGTTGTTTTTGGCTCTTTTAACTGGTATGTGCTTTACTGTAAAACTGTACAGGAATGTGCATATCAGTTGTAAGGTTGGTATTTGTTTTGGGGCAGGATTCAGTGTGGAGTACAGTCCTACAACTTTGATCATGTCTGTGTTAATAAACATCTTAGCTAAGGTGTTATGCGGTTTTTGATTACTATTCTTTTGCTTAATTTTTTTGGCTATGTAGTTTAAAACCATAGCTTCAAAAGGTTCTGATATCTCCCAAGTACTCTGGACCTGTGTCAGAAGACTTTGCAAGGTCTGAGATCTTGTTCAGGGATATCCTGTGTTTGCCTCGTTGTCACTAGTTGCAAGACGGAGGAGCATCAGACAGAATTCACCAGTCTAGTTCTTACAACAGTCACCTTTCAGCTCACTGTATTTATCCCTATTCAAGAACAATCAACCACTTCCAATTCAACTCAGGAACAGTCACCCATTCCAATGACACAGTATCCCCCGGCAAATATGGAGGACTTAATACTCCAACTGCAACAAACAGTTGAGACACTACAGCATGATACGGCCTGTCACGTCGAGGTTATAACTAGGCTACAGCAACAGTAATCACAGCTGGCTGCAGCATCTGCGTCCCATGTACCCACCGCGGCTATCTATGTGCCCAGTGCCACTACTAATGCTGCCACTACTAAAGATCCACAAACCCAAGGTAATCCAGTTTTCCCAGTCCCAACAAAACCCATCCCGGCACAAGCTTCCAAAGCCCCGGTTTATCAGACTAAGGCACCATTCGAATTTGAGGTTGATCCTACTGCGCTCAAAGTCAACAAATTGGAAAAGCTATTCAAAAAAGCGCAAGGGGTCAATTCCATTCCAGAAATAAAGGATGGATACACCGAATCTGCGGTTACATTACCAGAGCGGTTCAAGATGCCACACATTAACCGTTCTGATGGTTCCAGGGACCCGATGGTTCACTTACGGCTGTTTTCAGATATCTTACGGTCAATGGGCTTAACTAGACTGTAGAAGCTATCCCACTTTGGTCGCACTATGTCGGGTATAGCGGCCATCTAGTACGCCAAGTTGGAAGATTCCATAAAACAGAACTGGAAAGAGTTAGCTGAGTCCTTTGTCACTTAGTACTCTTACAATACGTAAATTGAGGTCACAACTCATGATCTCAAGGCGACACGTCAAGAGCCAAAAGAAGGTTTCTCAAAATTTGTGACAAGATGGAGGGATAAAGCATCCATGATGATTGTTTGACCATTAGAGAAAGATCATATCAGAATGGTTGTCCGAAATCTACATGGGAAGTTGTTGCAAAAAATGATTGTTCTCCCCCTATTTACATTCAAAAAGCTTCACGAGATGGGGTTCAAATCGAGGATGTTATGAGCGAGTTATTCTTGATGATAAGGAACCGACCAAGAGGCCGTTTGTTCGCGATTCAATGTTGCCGATGATATGCAATTTGCGAGGCCGTTTGGCGTAAGTGGTGTCACCACAACAAAAACTCCCGACCCCATCGCCAACATAGGCCCACAAACATCATCTAACCCTTCCTGACCTCAAGGTAAAACTTTTAACTAACTATACATGACCTTATCCAAAGCCATGCAGGTGCTGGTCAATAAAGGGCACCTAAAACCCTTAGAACCTTGCCCACTTCCTGACCCTCTTCCACCCAAGCATAACCCCGTAAAGTACTGTGTTTTTCATCAGCAGCACAATCATGACACCGACCAGTGCTTCTACTTGCATCATAAGATTTAGGATCATATTGACAACAAGGTCATCGCTTCATCCCAGAAACAAAATGTAACCACAAATTCGCTCTCGGCCCATAATCAAGTCCCCCCACCTAGAAACCTTAACCTTATCCATACATTGGCCACTTCTTATAACCCCAGCGTATATATTACCCCCTCTCACCTACCAAAACTGATGTTGTTCATTCCTGAGGGCACAGACTTATGCATGATGGACACGTCTAACCTACAACCTGAGTTTTCTAGATCAGTAGTGACAACACCCGTAGTAGAAGAGATGTTAACCTCGGAAGGAGGTACCGGTTTGCTATTGGAATGTCCCGAGGATTCACACAAGCGAGTATGACTCGAGCCATTAAATTGTTCATACTACTTAACTTAGGCCTGAGGCGGTGCCACCAACCTCAATGGAAATTAATGTGGTGATGGAGGATGACCCGAACCAAGGGTTGGATAACCTAGCAAATCTCAAAAAAGATCTAGACAACTTGCAGTTCTTTGATAAGCATGATTAAGGAGATGTACAGATTGGGTGGTTTAACCTGAACGAATTGACTGATACTACCGAATGGCTGAGTGATGAGCCAGATAAGGAAGAAGAAATTGAGATGAAACCACAGAGAAAAGAAACAGAGGTAGCTGCAGCAGCCGAGAAGGCTTATGAGAAAGAAAAATTACCGGAGGGTGCATGTGTGGGAAACCTAACCCAGGAAGTGGGAGTTGTGAACACCATATATCTTGAGCAGAAGCTCTGTTGAGGTAGTTTGAGAGAAAGAAAAGCGAAACACTGGAAAGCAAGCCAGTGTGTTGCCTTAAAAAGGACACTTGCACTGTAAAAATGATTCAAGTGGAGCCAGACAACTGTTTATCGGTGGCTGATGGCAAGTGGTGGGATGACAGTGATTTGTATCGAGAAGCCCATTGTGAGTAACACTGTTGTAAAGATATGTTCAAATTGTATTTATTTTCAACTACTACTTTTTATCGATTGAATGATGATCCTCTTTTTGAACTGTATTCGTGGCATCCATAGCATATTGCTATTGTTATTGTTATTGATATCGCTACTATTACAGAGATCTTTGTTAGTTTCAATCCTTGGAACTATTGTCTATTGTTGATGGCCATCAATTGATTGCTCAGTCTTTAAGACCTATTATATTGTTACTATCGGATGTACCACGTATGACCTATATGAATATGATTGATTGAATTGAATGATTGAACGATTGATTAACAAAAAGATGTTGATTGAAAATGTTATGTTGATAATCTATTGTGTCAGATACTGGAAGGACATCACTCTTAACCTCTTTACACAGCTGTTATTCACTGGGCTCTAGCTCACTGTTTATTATATGTATGTAGGTGATTGAGCACCGGACTAGGGCTAATGGCGTCAACCTGAACTCTGTTTTATTAAGCCAACCATTGTGCCTCATCGGGAGGTTCCGAAGTAACACGCGTCTTGGCTTGGGTGTTTTGAATTCACCCTTTTGGATTATGATTATAAACTATAAGTGTGTTTTGGTTTTCGTACTCCTACTTTGGTAATGGGATTAAGTCCCTAGATTTGTACTATGTAACACCCCGATATTTACACCATGATATGCTACCAACCCAATATATGAACAATAAGTAAAAGTATACAATTCAATAATTGGGATCTATCACATTCTCATAAATTTCTTGTCAAGCTTAAGGTAATAAAATTACAATACACGTTAATATAAAAATATCCATTTTAATTGCCCCAAGGACTTACACCTTTCAAGATTAAGAGTCTTGATTCAAACAAATAAAATTCCTAACTCGACAAACAAGTTCAATGGCTGAAGGCGAACACCATCAAAGAAGCTTTAGCGCTCCACATTGAAGTCCATTCGCTTTTCGACACTATCATAGTACACATTCAACACCAGGATTTTTAGGATATCCAACCCATAAAAAGGGAGTGAGCTTTGACGCTCAGTAGGAAATAAACTAAACAACAAATAAGCATGCTCAAAGTGATTATGTTCATGAAATATCATGCCATGCATACAACTTTTTTTTTTTTTTTTATATATATTAGAAAACCAATTTGTAACATGCTAAATTCGTATTCCAAGTTTTGACCCAATTCGTTAACCATTGAGTTAACCATGACCCATCATTTTATAATTAATTTCCACGTTACATGTCACAAACACTCCCCACATTTATTAGCCACCGAGCACAGTAGGGCAAGTGGGCACCTTTAACTTTTAGAAAACCTCCACATTTACCGATCACCAAGCACGGAGGGCAATTGGACACCCATTTCATTCTTAAAACATCTCCACATTTTCCACCAGAGCACGGAGGGGCAATTGGACACACATCAATCATTGTAACTTTTCCCCCACATTTACCGACCTACAAGCACGGAAAGGCAATTGGGCACCTTTACCAACATACCGATAACATCCCCACATTTTCCGGCCTACAAGCACGGAAGGGCAATTGGGCACCTCAACACACACAATACATTTCAAAATAACCCATGTTAATTAACTCAACACACTTGACCCCAAAGCCATGAAGATATGATGCAATGCAATGCAAATGGGTTTGCCAATATCATAGTTTGCCTAAGGTTCAAATCAATACTACAAAAATAATCAACATGAAATATAAGTAAGGCAATCTCAACAATTTCCATAATCATTTAATATAGCAACATTAATCTCAAATTCTCCATCTTTCCAACATTATGTGAATATCAACTCAGAATGACTCAAATTCCACTTAGAAACATTTCTTAAGTAAGTTATCTCATTTCTAATAAACTTCCAAGCTAAGGTTCCAAAATAATTTAATCCACAACTTCTATCCCCACACCAGTTTTATCAAATTATTAGGATTTACCCATTTCATAATCTCCATGTATTCCAATACCATATTAATGTCAATTTTAACATAAAACTATCAATTAGTTCAAAATCCCCTTTTTACTCAACATTTCAAACCTAGGGTTTTAAAAAAAAAATTGGGGGTTTTCCTCTTCTCTTAGTTAAATCCTCAAATCATCAATTACTATTTACAAATATGCTAAAAACATTCAACACCCTTTGAAATTTTGAGTGAAAACCCCATTTGTAAATAAACAACTAGCCATTAATGTTTTCTAACCCATAATCAACTCAAAATCCCAAAATGTCACCAAAATCACTTTGAATCATACATATTTAAGGCTAAGAGAATTCCCTACCTCAAGATTGAAAGCAAAGAAGCTAGATCAAGAGCATTATTTCGAAAATCCAAAATCTAATTGGTTGAAAATGTTGATCTTCACTTGTTCTTCATCTTTGATGCAAGATCCATGGTGGATTGTTGGTAAGAATGGATGAAATCAAAGTTTTGAGGGCTAGGTTTTCAAACCTAGGATGAGAGGAAGGAAGAGGAAAAAACAAAGTGTAAAGAATGATCTAGAAAATCACTTTTTAAGTCGCTAAATTCGTGCAGTCCGCTCGAGCATCTCTTTTCCTGCTCGAGCGTACCTGCTTGCAGCACAGATTCCAAAACTTCAAATGGGCATGACTGTCCCATCTGGACTCCGTTCTAGGTCATTCTTGTGTCCAAATTGAAGCCCCGGAAACAAGATTTCCAATGGTTCTAGCTTCACACCCAAATTCAAAGTGTGGAAAAAGAAAAGGACAAAAGAGTGACGGCTGTTCGTAGAAAAATTTATCCGAATTAAATTCTTGGTTCACTCTTACTTTGCCATCATGTTACCACTTCGATCATTGTGCCAAATAAAAAAAATAGGGAGGCTCCAAACACAACAATAAAAGGTAAAAAACAATCCCACTAGTCTCAGAAATTCAAACTCAACCAGGTAGACCGCTCGAGCGCCCAATCTTGCGCTCGAGCACACAGACCAACAAAGCCGTCCGCTCGAGCGACCACTCCTACCCTCGAGCGGAATTCACAACTCTCAGAATCTCGGACAGACTGCAAAAATATTGGGAGCCTCACAAATCTGCTCGAGTGTCAACTCCCCCGCTCGAGCGAGAGGAAAAATTCTAGATCGTCACATACTATATTTTTGTATATGCTTGGACTGAAGGCTTATGACTGATGCATCTAGACTATATGTATAAAAGTTTATTTTTATTCAGGTCCTCACAACTCATTGGACGTTGTAGGTTATTGTTGATTGGCTTTCGCTAGCCCCTTTATATTGTATTATTTTCATTATTGTTAAATAGTCCTTCGATAATCACAGATTACTGGCCAGTTACGACGCTAAACCTATAGGGACGGGTTTAAGTCGTGATATCGCTGATGCTTTGGCAACTCTATCTTCTATGGTAGACATCCCGTTGGGAGTGAAGATGCGTTCGATTATCATCCAATGAAATACATGACCTATAAGACCATTACATGATAGATGAAGTTCAAGACAAAAACCCCTGGTATTACTACATTTGGAACTTTCTAGAAAAGGAGACGTATCCACCAGGGGCAAATGCCAAGGACAAACGGGGAATACGTTGTCTAGCCATCTAATTTATCATCTGCAGAAACAAGTTGTATAAAAGAGGTCATCTGAAAATGCACAAGCTATGTGTGGAGGAATAGAAGCGTCTCATAGAGGCTACCCACGAAGGAGAATGTGGGGCACATATGAATGGTGTAACGCTAGCCCGGAAGATCCTCAAGCAAGGTTATTATTGGTCAACCATAGAGGAGGATTGTATTGGTTTTGTACAGTGATGCCACAAATATGAAATTCATGCCAATCGCATAAACATACCGTCGTTTAAGCTTTACAATATGACTTCACCATGGCCTTTCTCAGTTTAGGGAATCGACGTTATCAGTGCAGTCTTGCCAAGGGGGTCAAATGGACACGAGTTCATCCTGGTGGCAATTGACTACTTCATGAAGTGGGTAGAAGCTCAGTCCTATGTGGTGTTGAAAGCGTCATATGTTGCCAAGTTCATCAGAAATAACATCATCTGCAGGTATGGAGTTCCAAACAAGATCATATCAGATAACGGCTAACACTTCAAGAAAGAGGTGGTGGATCTGCTTGAGAAATATAACGCGGCTTTTCACAAGTCATCAACATATAGATCACAGACCAATGGAGTTATTGAGGCCGCTAACATGAATGTTAAGAACATCCTGCGGAAGATGGTTAAGACCTACCAAGACAGGCTAGATAAACTTTCGTTTGCTCTCGAAGGGTACAAAACGTTGATTCGGACATCCACAGGGGCAACCCCCTGTTCTCTGGTGTACGGGATGGAAGTCATTCTACTAATTGAAATTGAAGTACCATTACTATGAATTATGGTTGAGTATCAGATAAGCGGCGGATTAGCCTTGAGTAAGTTTGGGGAGTTAATGATGTTTGATGAGAGGAGGCTGAAGGCATTGTACCACATCCAGGGCTACCAACACAGAATTGCTAGGGCTTTTAACAAGAAAGTTAAGTCTAGGAATCTCAAGGAATGAGACATGGTACTGAAAGACAACCGAGCTCCCATCCACGACCTTAGGGGCAAGTTCTGACCCAATTGAACTGGTCCTCACATCATCAAATCTATCTGGTCAGAAAGGGTGATCATTCTCATGGACCTAGATGGCCTAGAGTTTTCACAGCCGATTAATATGGATAAGATGAAGAAATACTATCCCTAAGAAGCTCGCTAGGTCAAAAACCTAGAAGGGTGACCTGGGCAAAAATTAGAGCACGAAAAATTAGAAATAAAGAAAAACTAAGCTCGTAAAGTTGAAAACCCTAAAGGGCGATGACAAAAGTTAGGCGCAAAATGAGAGAGTTAATACTCAAGTGAACCTAAACTGAACTACGTGGGTCCGATTCCCATCTTTGGGATACGTAGGCAACTTTATCTTGAAGTTCAGCCATAACCATCTCCAACTCAATTGCCCTATTCATTCATTGGGTGACCTTCATTTGGCAGAAGGGCCGGTATGGTGGATCTGATTATGGGCGATTCGCGTCGATGATTTGGGGTTGTACATCTTGAGGGTTGATTTCGTGTGTGTCAAGCAGTGATCATTTTCGAAAATGGTTTTGAAATGTTTTAATAAAAGTTAATTTTTCTCAAAATTGACCTTTTACAACTTAAACCATTTTGGGACCAAAAGAAAATCTTTTAACGCTCACAACTTTAATTCCATTAATTTCAACACAAAGTACATTCTCCAACTCTCTGATTTAAATCAAAGTTGCTTTTACATCATAAAACTTGAAAAGAAAGGTCAAAGCAATAAACTAGGGGCATAGGTGAGTCAAGTGTTCATGCGTTCTCTGCTTGTGCTTGCGAAAGTCTCTGTAGTCAAAGTTGTCCTGAACTGTGCCTCGTCTTCAAGCCAAGCCAAGCATTCACCAGAAAGGGCGCAACTGAAGCTAGAGGTAGGGGCCAGAAGTTCTCTCATCCTCCAAGCAGTAAGGTACTGAGGTAAGTGTGAACCATGAATGGGAAATGAAGCTAGGTATTCCACCCCATCTTCTAGTCAGATCTGGTCATGTCTAAACTAGCGTCTAAAACGGAAAGAGAAGTAGAACATGCAGTGCGTGAGGCTAATCAGTTGTATGCTCGGTTGTCAGGACATGCTGCAGCTCATCTCAGTCGAATTAACCCAGGGACAACGCCAGGTGATGTCAACTGTAGATCTTCCGCACATCCAATTGCACCACCATCCCTCTGAAAGGAAGTCCACTAGCCTTTGGCTGAATACATGGGACAAGGGTCCACCGCTTTCAGCTTATCCATTAGCCATACCTAGGAAGGGATGAAAAATAAGAGATTAAAGAATAGAGATATATATTGAGAGAAAAGTAAAGAAAAGGGCTTAGAGAGAAAAATAGAGTGCGAGTGTCGAGTAATGTGAGAATCATTAGTAAGAAAGGGTGGGAAATAATACCTGAAGTAGCAGTGGACTCGCTGCAAATCGAGTAATCTCTCACCTATGAAAAGCGTCCAAACCCATCAGGGTCTTGGCCAACGCCAAACCAATACAATTCTTACCCTCTTTCAGGCATTGGACCACCTCAATCTGCTTAATGTTGGCTACGCCATAACTAGGGACAAGAAGGAAGTGCGTGAGCATACACAAACAGAGGGCATGTTGCCAATAACCTTGCCAAAGAAGGTCTCCTCTATTGCCAATGTCAGAAAATCGATGAATCAAGCCGGGTATATCTATCTCCCCGTCATGAGCCAAAGATCGAGCTTCGTGCAAAGTGAGCCCACACATCCATCTCAAAACTTGGGCATGGCCAAAACGGGGATGAGGCATGATATTCTCATCACGCCGGAACTCCATCAATGCTTGAAATTCTTCAAGAGTCTGACACATTTCCTATGCTCCGAAGCGAAATACATGTGTAATTGGGTACCAACATCGAACCGCAGTATAAAGAAACGGGAAACAAAGTGAAGTATGACTCAATGAAAAAAGTGTGTTTATGCCGAAACCTTAGAAATTTACCTTTTCCATGCCATCCAAAGTGGTTATCCAATCTTTGCGTGTCTCGGTAAGAAATATCTCATTTGTGGAAGAAATAGCAACAAAAATGCGGTTTTGATAAAGAGATTGAGAAGGAAGACCTTTGTAGAAGATAAGGCGTGAGTGGATGCGGTGTCGATAGTGATAAACCACCATAGGTGGCGGTATTACATGTCTTGGTCGCCGTCTACTATTGAGGTCAGCAATTTAGCGATGGTTTTGTTCTGGTCTTTGTGTTTTGAGGTCTTGTTTTGAATCTTTTATTTTTAGCAAGTGCAAATAGTTGTGTTAAGTTGTTTTTTACTTTGTTTTCCATTTATCGAGTTGTATTTTGTATTTTAGTTGTTGATTGGCTCAATACCCAATTGCGAACATTATTCCAATACAAGAATTTTTGGTTTCAAATACCATTCCATTTTCATTTCATGCAAGTGTGGTGCTCATGATGCAAAAATAAAGCTCTTTATATAAAACTGCAGGGTTTTACCCCGATCATAGTTTTTACAAAAAGGGAATACAAGTCCTTTTAGAAGAAAAAAAAAGAAGTAAAGATCTATCTGGAGCTATACATGTACTAAGCTACTAAAATAAAAGAAACTAAGCAAAAAGTACAAACATCTGCGCCAATCGTATTAGGCTCGAGAGACCCTCTTTGTTCTCTTCCTTGGAGGGGACTCAGGGGCACTGTCTTCGTCGGCACCGCTATCAAAATCGGACTCCGACCTAAAACTGGCATCGTTATCTCCACTCTCAGAGCCGGCCTCAGTGCCTGCCTAGCTGCCTAACCTCGAGCCAGCATCATCATCCTCACTCTCAAACAACTCAGAGCGTCAGCTCATCGTCTCCTTAGTGCCGCCGGTCTCAGTATCATCCCTACTTAAAATCGGCTCTGAAGAGAAGGAGGTCTCCTCTGTCTAGGCCTTGCTGCTCCGACCCTGAGCACCTCTGCCCCTGCCTTGACCTCGACGCTCATCTCAGCCTCGTACTGGGGCCTGTCTACCTCTCCTATCGCTGGAGAATGTGCCACCAGTGCTGCCACTGCCGCTGGTGCCCTCAGTACAAATAGGATCTGAAAAACAAGTATCAGAGTATCATATACGGTATGTTGCAGAACGTATAATGAGGTATGTGTAGTGTGCAAGCTGCAGTGTATCAGTACAGTGTGAAGCAGTATCAAAATGACTATCAATAAATGGTGTATCAATGTGTTTCGCATATCAGTGTGTATTTTGGACAGTATGGTGCACAACAATCTGAGTAAGTAATACAATGCACGAGATGAAGGAAAATATACCTAAATACCGTCAAGAGCGAGCAGCATCTCTCTCATCTGCACTATGTGAACTAGAGAAGCAACCAGCTGAAAGAGGCTCTCCGTGTACTCTGTGGGCGCCTGCAAGTGAATTCGACTAATCAGTATCTGAAAGGGGAAATGCGGGATACAAGTTGTCAAGTGTGGTCCATACCTAAGTTGCGCCCGGGGCTCTAACATTCCCGTATTCCACCTTTGATGGCTCTATCGGGATCTAATAGGCCGTCTCGGTCGGTCGCCCATAAGGAATCGCGATAGGAATCACAGGACAACCGGCTACATGTACAATGGGAGAGGCCTCTCCAATATCAGCATCGGCCTCCTGAGCAGTCTCTTCAGCAAATAGGGTACCTGCAGCATCGTCGGCATGAACTCCAGTCAAAGATGGCATAAGATAAGTCCTGATGAAGGCCGTGTAGTCTCCATCTCGCTAGAAGTAGTCCACATCCTGCCCTGCCATGAACTAAATAATAGCCTCAACTGGAAGGCTATCGGCTGACCTTATCAATACCAGGGGTGGAGCAAGAATAACTGGGGTAGGGAGGCCCATGGTTTGGCAAATGAAATGTTCGCCTAGAAACCAAGCTTGGCAGAACAGGCCCTCCAGCAAGATCCGGTACGAGGAGGTATTCCAAGCCCTGGCGTACTGGTCCTTAACTCCGGCCGGCATTATCGCCCATGACTGCCACATGATTTGTAAATGTAAAAGTTACAAGTTGTTAGTTATTGTCAGTTGTCAGAGTATGGATCAGAACAATAACGGTCAAAATAAAGCAGAGCTGTAAGTTTTGGGATTACCACGTGAGCCACTACCGTGTCAAAGTATCGGCGGAAGTAAGCAAATGTCATGTCATTGCGGTGCCAGTGCCGGCACCTGCCATCATACCATTGTGAATAGGATACGGTTAGTGCTACCTTCTCTACCGGCACCGAGGTGAGGGATAGGAAGTAAGCATAAGCCTAAAGCTACAAGAAAAGACCAGTTGTGAACCAATATGTATGACCAGTGTAAAGTAGAAAGTGCAAAGCAGAAAGCACAATACATGAATAGATATGAACGCAGAAAATGCAAAGTAGAAAGTATGAGAAGGAAATAGAAACTGAAAGTGCAGTGCGTACCTCCTAGGCTCTTCAATAGCCTCCAACCTCGTTTCCCTTCATGTGGGAACTAGAGCTCATGTAGCTGTAGAGGGTGGCAAGGCCGGCTCCACCCCAGTCATAAAACCGGACTCTGGGCAAAGTTATAGGGGCACTCAATAGATACAACCCCACGGTATTCCACCTGTTTGCAAACAAGGTGGTACCGAGAAGGTATATTAAGAAGCCCCGGGTCTACTGCTCTATCTACTCCTGAGTCTCAGGCTGACTCCTGTGGAAGCGCTCGTAAAACCAGTTGTATCTGACCATAGCTGGCCTGTATAGAGGCAGGTTCGCTCCAAGTAGGTAAATCCAAGCCACCTCCCACTGGCCCATATCCATATCAAAGGGGATCGAATCACCCCCTACTCCCAAGCCGGTGATCATCGAAAAATCATAGGGAGTCATCTCCCCAGTGGAAGGAGTTGGTGGTGTCCCACCACTTTTCCACTAACGCTTCAAGTAAGGCCTGGCTGGCCATATGGCATGAGAGCCCGATGCAAAATAAGCCAAAGCCCGCCTCATCGACAAGGTAATGGACCCGGGGGGAAAGCTTGTAATACTAGTCCCTGGCCATCACCATCCCGTAACCTCTCCAGAAACGAGCGTCCTCTTGTGATAAGGAAAGAATAAAAGATAGTCAGATGAAAGGCAGTGATGAAATGAATAAAAGACAATCAGATGAAAGTGCATGAAAGCGAAGTTTGTACCTCAAATGCGCCGTGAGAAAGGTGGGAGGTCCGCTCCCTCAGCAAAACATCCTCCGACACCACCGAAAAAATCATCGAACTGCATCATGCCGCCGAAGGCCATCGCATGCTTCTATGGATGATAAGTGGCCAGATCAAATGGTCTCAGCCTCAGTGGCAACAGCTCAAGCTCGAGCCTTAGTGGAAAGACTGCCTCTACCTAGGCCTCAAAATCGGTGGCTATATCCTTCGCCGCCCTGCCTACCTCGACAACTACTTGCTCCTCTACCTCAACTATTGGTGGAAGCATAGGTACTTCGAGAGGGGCACCGTCATGTGTGACATCGTCTGCCATCTGGAAAGTGGCTAGAAAGTGGTGAAAAATAGAGAAAATGAGGAAAAAAATAGAAAACTTGGAAAAAAAAAGTCAACCCTAGGAGAGAGAAAATGGAAGAAAAAGTGAAAACCCGAGAAAGTTTGCGAAACCCAAGAAAAACTCTACACAATAGTGTGGTTTGGGTTATTTTTTATTCTCTCTACGTGGAAGCATAGTTAGGATTACCTCTCTACACGGTAGTGTAGTTTGGGTTGTTTTTTATCCTCTCTATGCGGAAGCGTAGTTAGGATTACCTCTCTATACGGTAGTGTAGTTTGGGTTGTTGCTGTTCTCATCTCTACACGAAAGTGTAGTTAGGATCACCGTGCTACACGGTAGTGTAGTTTGGTTGCTCTTGTTCGCTACATGGAAGTATAGCTTGGTTCATTCTTATACTCCTCTACGTGGTAGTGTAGTTGGGGTTGTTTTGGTCCTTTCTGTACGGAAGTGTAGTTGGGGTTGTTTTGTTCCTTTCTGTACGGAAGTGTAGTTAGGATTGTTTCTTATTAACCATTTTACATGGTAGTGTAGTTTGGTTTGTTTCTCATCTCTTTACGAGGAAGTGTAGTTTGGGCTCCTCTCTTGTTAACCTCTCTGCATAGGGGTGTAGTTGGGATAGTTTCTTGTGCGCGGAAGTGTAGTTAAGATTGCTCTTGTTTATTGATTTCAATTGTTGTATTCTTTTAATCTCATTTTTCAAGCGGTATGCTCATTTGTATTTTCAATTGTTGCGTCGTATCATACATATCACTTCCCATTTGGCTCTTAAACTACGCTGGTTTGATTCCTTGCAAAAGGATACGTAGGTAACCCTTGGGTTCAACTAATTTAATTTATGTCTTGATTGTTTGCCCAAGTCTTACGGCTTTGTCAAAATAGGTCGCCTCTGGGTTTCGGCATTCACTCACATCATTGCATGACTTCGAGCTCTATCAAAGAGAGGCAACTGTAGACGCCCCATGTTTGACCGCCCTTAAGACTTGGGCGCCATTGATTGATCACCCAATGATGAATTTATATACTTGTCAAATGCTAGATTTCCTCAGCAGAAAGCCTCGGATTTGAGCCTCAAAAGCCTACAAACCTTGCACCATTTTTCGACCAAGACAACAATTTTTCAAGCGACCACCCAAAGGCCTGTAGGCCACTTGGTGGATGGCCAGCCACAAATAGGGGTGCAAACGAGCCGAGCCGAGCCGAGCCTTGCTGGGCTCGAGCTCGGCTCGTTAAGCTATCGAGCTCGTTTATTGAGCTCGAGCTCGGCTCGATAAGGGACTGGGCTCGAGCTCGGCTCGGCTCGTTAATTTTTGTCGAACTCGAGCTCGGCTCGGCTCGATAAATTTTTTTTAATATTATTTATATTATTTAAATATAAAATTTTAAATAAAAAATATTATTTATATTATTTAATATATAAAAAATGCATTTATATTATTATTTATATATATATATATATATTTTTAATATATAAATAATGTATTTATATATGATTTAATATATAAATAATATAATTATTGTATAATTTAAGTATAGATAAGCAGCCGAGCCTCTGGCACACGCGAAGCGAGTTCGGCTCGGCTGTGCAACGAGCCCAATAATCGAGCTCGAGCTCGGCTCGTTTACTAAACGAGCCGAGCCGAGCCGAGCCCTTACCGAGCCGAGCCGAGCCTGTTCACGAACAGCTCGGTTCATTTGCAGCCCTAGCCACAAATGAGTGTACGGTCGTCCCCTTAGTGGCCGACCAGCCACTTGTGTCAAGAAAACCAAATATTTTTGCCAATTGTGCCAGTTTTCTCCACAGGTGCATGCACTGCACTAGCTATTTTTGTATTAATATTCTAAGAGCCTAACATATTTTTCTATATATACTTGACCCCCTCTCATAAAATTAGGTTAGAAAATTTTGCAGAAGGAAAATTCTTAGAAAAAATATCTCCCTCTTCCTTGCAACCTATACACACCTTACCTAGACTTCCTAAACCAAATTTTTAGGGCTCTTTGCTGAGATTGTTGAGCTTAAATATTAGCTTTTGAGGGTGTGAAATTGGTGGTTCGTAACTCAAAGTGTCATTTCTCTTCAAGAGGTACAATTCCTAGCTTCTCTCCCTTATTTATTTCCCATCTTTATTTGTTGTTTTTGGATAATTTTTCAACTGTTTTTATGGGCTGAAACTTGTGATTAAAAGCTACCTAAGGTAGAGGGGTGGACTACCCTTCTTTGAACCTTGTCTTCCAAGCTTCTGCCCTTGTGTTTCTAATCTTTTCATCAAATTTTTTTAAACTTTTTACCACTGATTTTCAAAGGCTTTCAAAGGCTAAAAATGTTGTTTTGAAGTCCTAAAAATGGAGGGGTTAGCCTCCCCTCCTTGTGCTTATTTACTAGTTTAATTTCCTCAATATTGTAGCTTACTTTTTCAAGCCTTTCCATGTGAATTCGACTATTTTCATTTGTTTTAGGACTATTTTTATGTGTTAGTTTCATTTATGTTTCATATGGCATGCTTGTAGTGTAATGGTCCTCATAGGTTTGGTGTTTTAGGTATTAGACACCAACCTATTTAAATTGATAGCATTTATTTAGTGCTTTCCATACTTATGTTCACCTCTAATCACCTCTGCAACCTCCTTCTTTTCTTGGCTTTTTCTTTACTTTGAGAGTTGTTTCAAATGGTCATTGTTTAAGCTTGAGATAGAGATCCTTGTGCTTAATGGTTTAATCTCTTCGAAAGTTCATTACAAAAGGCATGACATCTCTCTCATGCCCAAAACAACCCTTTGTTTGACACTTCTCTCCATTAGTGGACTTAATCTTCATTATTAGACTAAAATGACTAATGAATGGCAAGGAAATTAAAAGAGGTAATGAAATTGAACTAAGAGATAACAAGATAATAAGGTAGTGTGGTGTTAAGTCCGGCGTTAATTGCCCTCATTGAGGTTGGGCCAACTCATACGCTCTTGTGATGCTAATGGTTCAAAATATCAAGTCCACCACTTCCCTTGATCAATGTCAAGATAGGGAGAGGTTTTTGTTGGTCTTTTTTAGCTTCATTTATTAAGCTTTTGTCTCTTGATTCATAAGTTGTCATGCAATGAATGTACATCGATTGATGGCTTGCAAATTGAGCCTACTCCTCATTTGACCTGTTTGATGATAAAGAGAGATAGGATGGACAAACACCCCCTGAAAATATTCTATTTGTGCTCTGTTTCATATCCGTTGCAATAGGGAAATACCAAATATTAGTGGCCGGCCGGCGACCTTTACTGTACGGTCGACCATTTCTTCTGGCCGGCCCACCACCTTTTTCAACCAGGCAATGTTATTTTTCCTCTGAGCAAGCGAGGCTAAGACAAAAAAATAGTTCAATTTTCTGACTGCGCAACAGAATCATTCTGGCAACAGAATAAAGAGCATTTTCGAGTGAAAATCCGCACACATGCATGAGTCATTCCTCACTTCTCGGGGCCCGTTACAATTGTGTTCACTAGTAGCGTGTTGCAAATAATTAGAATAGAAACTTAATTTGTGTTGTAAATAGTTAGTTAATTCTTCTTGTGTTGTAATTAAATAATTAGTTAGAATAGTTAGTTATTTCTTGTGTTGTAATTAATTAATTAGTTTGAATAGCTGGTTAGTTCTTGTGTTGTACTTAATTAGCTAGAGTAGTTAGTTAATTTGTAGCGTTGTAATAATTAGCTTAGTTAGCTAGGACATTCATTTGGACCCTCCTGCGTGAGGACGAATTATAATGTGTATGTCTTCTAACCCCCATTTCCTTCTCCCTTTTATTTATCCGCTTATGATGGATAGTATAGAACATCATGTTTACTTAGCATTTTCCATGATTTGCATCCATTTGTCTCACATGCATGAGGTTCGGTTCATCATTCTAACGACATTGTCATTTATTACTTCCTTGAATACGTGCGTCACTGCATGCTATCAAAGTGATTTACATGATATGTTAGACAACCGAACCGATTAGTAGCACTTTTGTATGTGTTGCATTAGTCATCTTGTATCATTAGGATCATGCATTTTTTTTCTAACTCTTTTATTTCTTTTGGCTTGCCTTGGAATACTAGGTAAGCATTTATTGCTTTAGCATATTGCATGCGTGTGATTGTTGTCATATCAAGCATATCTTCCATGAGGCTAAGTGCTTAAGTGATATACCTGTTTGGATGCCTGTGGATGAAGGCTAATTGCTTAAATTAGGAGAATTTTGATTAATGTACATGTGATATCGCTTTTTTAAATGGTACATATTCAAACAATTTTTCGAAACAAACACAAAATCAAAATGTTCCAACTTTTGCAAATTAGTCTATACTTGTGTGCATCACCTAGTAAAAATAGCCTAATAATCGGAACAAGAGCATATAATGTAAATAAGAATTACATCATGATTAGTAGAGGCTGATCTTTGATCATGTGAGTAAGGTGCTCAATTCATGACCTTCCCCTCTCATACCTAAGTTCCCGAACCAAGACACTTTGATAATGATGAATAAGTGGCCTTTGGCACGAGTCTCGGATTTCCTGAATTTCCTAAAAATATTTAGGTGACGACTCTAAAATCTGGCAAAGTAGTCCATTTTTGATATTTTTTTATTCAAAATCGATTTTTCAAAAGATTTGTTGGATTTAGACTCATTTGTGTTTATCTATTTCACATTGCACTTGTGAAATCAGGTTCAGAACCACAGGAGTCTTAACTGTAGGGCTATCGTATCCGAAAGGAGTACAAAATACAAGCTACAGCAGTCTTTGGTTCTTCTTGGTATTTTTGCAAGTCTGCAAAAACTACTGGGAGTAGGGTGATTTTCACTCGAGTGGCCCTTTCTTCGCTCGAATGATCTTTTGCAGGTCTGCAAAACTTCTAAAATTAGGTCATTGTGAGCTCGAGCCCTATTTTAGTCGCTCGAGCAGTTTGTGCGTATATCAGTATGGGAAAAAAGATGCTTTCAGTCACTTTTTGATCTCTCTCTCTTTAAAAGTTAACTTTTCCATATTTCTTCACACTTTCTCTCTAGTTCTTGTCTAAATACCTCAAATACACCCAAATCCGTTGATCTTGCCGCCCTAGTGCTTTGGAGTAAAGTGTAAAGCTCGTGAAGGTGAACGTTTTAATCGGTGAAGTTTCCATTTTTAACTTTGTCTAAAGTTAGGGCTTCTTCTCTTCCTCTTCTACTCTTAAGGTAGGGACTTCTTCAACCTCCTTGTATGATTCTTAGCTTTGTTATGTGTTCCTTGCAATGTATTGTGCTTAGGGGGTTGGAGGTTTGATTTAGGGTTTGGTTTTTAAAATGTAAAAGAGGAGTTTTCTAATGAGTTCTTGAAGAATAATGTGGGGATGAGTATATTGTTAAGTTGTGTTGAAATATTGGAAATATCTCCTTTGAATGTATTTTTGACAAGTAAAGGATGTTTGATTGGAAATCATTAGTGTTTGACCTATGAATGAAAGGGAAATATGTCGAGTTTTGAAATAAAAAAAGAAATGTATCTATTGATAATGAGAGTAGAGTTGGATGTGTATTATCACTCAAATTTTGAAATTTTAATTGTTGTTGGAGATTCATCTTTGTATAGATATATCTGTTTTGGGCTATCAGTGGAGGATAGCTTTAATTGTTGTAGAAATTGCATAAGGATTAGGTTGATTGAAACCAATTACTCATACATCTTACTATAGACTCAAAATCTAGGATTTATGAATGTGTACATGCATATGTCATCTTTTGTACGTTAAAGAGAATCAATGAAAGATTAATATAGTATAAGTTTCTACTTTTCCAATGAAAGGTTAATATTGTATAAATTTCTGCTTTTCCATTGAATGTCATGAGGTGGTTGGTTGATAATATTTTGGGGTGTTACAAGAACCACCACCATAACACTAACAATTTTCAGAATATGAGGCATTCTACTGATAATCTATATCCATGGAAACACTGTCATTCCATTGGCGGTTTGCATCCATTAGTTCACAAGATGTAAACATGCCACTTGAATGCATGATTTCATATGCATTAGTTTGCTTCTTCATTGCCATTACTCCAAGTTAAAATGGTCCCACCAGGTGTGCCAATATTATGTAATCAATAGTAATTAATCAACAAACCTAAATTAATTTTCACACAAAATACAAAAAAAATCGGACTTGTGATTAAGTTCTATACCTTAAACAGATTAAGGACTTCCTTGGAGGTAATTAAATAAAGAAGAAACAGAACAAAACAGAATATGTATTATTCAAATAAATTGTCACTTGCTACATATTGCATGAACTTAAACAAGAACAAAGAATTGAAAAATACAGCAAACAACAGAAGAAGAGAAATAAGAGTTGCAAAAAACTATCACTGATCTACTCCTAAAATTGCCAATTCAACTACTCCTAACTAGAAACTAATATTACAATTTGGGAGTGATTTGATTGATTGATGATATTCTGCGTATCTCTCTTAACCTATTTATAGGTCCAGCCACATGAGAAAAAGAGGTAATCAAATCCCATGATTTCCTCGAGAGATTATGATTTCCTAAATATCATCCATATCTCATGCTTATAGTAACCACTTTGCAGATTTGGTACTTGACTTGGTCTTAGCTCCTTGGTCTTAGTAACTAACTTTCAAATGATGGCAATAGCTAACTTTCTGGTCCTCTATTTAACATGTCATCATACCACGTTATGCCACGTCCTTAAAATATCTCATGCCACATCAACATGCCTGTCGACAAAAATAATAATAATAATAATAATAATAATAATAATATGTGGCCAAGGTTATTTTTTAATAATAGTTTATAATTTCAATCAACAAACCATAATCGAACTTGGCCACAATCGACAAAAAAATAAAATGTGGTGCCAATAAGGTCATATGATAATTAATAGCATTTTTCATCAAACACTATTAAAAAAAAGTCACTAATTGTTAATTTTCAACAACAGTTTAAAAATTGTCACTAATTATAAGTTTTAGTGACAATTTAAAAAAACTGTCATAAAAAATGTCACTAATTTTTAACTTTCAGCAATAGTTTGAAAAATTCATCAGAGAAAAACGTCACTAATTATAAGTTTTAGCGATAATTTATAAAAACCGTAACAAAAAAAAAGTTATTAATTGTCAATTTTTAATTACATACAAGAATAGTCGCAAAAAAATATTTTTAATAACAATTTTACTAAGACATATTTTTAATAAGACTTGATAGAAATTAAATCCAACTATTATAACGTATTCATAATTTACCTTAGTTTAAGACCTTACAAAACTTTTGAACTGCTATGATGATTGACTTTGATATCAAATGACAAATTTCTCAAACTATGCTTTAAAACCCAACTTGCAAAGAGATGTTGTCTAAAAAATTTATATCTACATTGTCGATTCCATTGTCAACTAATATGGAATCGTAAAAATAAGAGGCTCACATAATTCTTGTATAAAAATTATTTTTGAAAAAAAAACATATATATATTAATTGGAAAACAAAATTATGATATTCAAGACCAATTAGACAGCATAGTTGCCACGGTATTATCAAAGCCTCTCAAGTAAAAAGCAAAGCCATGAAAAGAAGAAGAATTATAGTTGTACAGCCTGCATTGGATAACGATTCATGCCATGTGCTCTCTTGCTACCGTTGGATTAGTAAGCCGGCCGCTTCCTTAACACTCTGTTTGATTAGAAAATTTAGAGTGGTATTTGAAAAAAAAAAAAAAAAAAAAAAAAACATATAAAATTATATGTAACGTAAATATATTTTATTTATATTTTAATTGTTTTTTTATTTTTTTTTTCTAAATTTCTCAATCAAACAAAGTGTAGAGATTAAAATATTAAAAGTATCAAGTGATATATCGAATATTATATTCATGATTTTTTATTTATTTTTAATTTACTATATGGAACAATTTTATAGCAACCCAACTAGTTAATATATAATTTTTTAAGAATGGAACATTCTGATTCAGCTTTATTATAGGTGAATTCACCAATAAAAAATAATATATTTAATGTAATGTGATTTTTCATTAGTTAAAAAGTAAAGAGTATCTAATAATTTTTCTTTAGAGCACTTCTCAACGTTTAAATTTGAGTAAAAGTTTGATCTGATATGATACGTTTCAATCGTTTTATCAAATTTGACTGATCGTCCAATCGGTCATCCGGCCTAGAGTAAATTTTCATTAAATCTTCGTCCAATCCGGTTATCTTGTCCGACCAGTAGTCTACCTGATTGATCAGTCAATCATTCACTCGATCATCCATTAACGGTCACCTGTAATATTTAATAAAAGAGTTTAACGCTCTCTTGATTTGATGATTTTTTTTTGTTTTTTCTCCCATTTGATACGAGTTTGATACCACAATTGGAGCCAAAAAAATAATGTGTTTCATCAAATTTAAATTTGATGGCAAATTTGATACCAAGGTTAGACGTAGTCTTAAAATCACTCCACACTTACATAGTACATAGTACAATTCAATAGTATACATATCAATTATTTTATAAAATTATTTATATGATACTTTAGACCAATAAAAATGACAACACACTAATATTATGAGTCATTTTTTATTTCTTATAAAATTATTTATATGGTACTCTAGACCAATAAAAATGACAACACACTAATATTGTGTTTGAATAAGTCATTTTTTATTTCCTAATTATGTAATAAAGTTGAGCTTATTTTTTTATTATTTAAAATAATTTCACATAATACTCTGAAAATACTATATGCCAATTTTACATTGATCTTCTCTCCCACCCTCTTGGGAAATACAACCATATAAACTACCCCAAGGAGAACAACCACCCATTTGGTGTCTCTCACTCTCAACGCCCCCAAGGGATAACTCATGGCCTTCTCAAACTGGCTCTGCACCAACAGCACAAAGAACATGCTCGTCAAGATAGTCCACCCCGGCGGCCATGTCGAGCTCCACGACCGACCGTCCTCGCCTCCGAGATCATGCTTCGCAACCCTCGATGCTGCGTCACCCACCCCGACATCTTCCAGCAGCCCTGGGCCATCGTCTCTCCGACACCAACCTCTTACCGGGCCAAAATTCTACGTCGTGCCCATGGGCACCATCAAGCTTCAAAAGCACTTCCTCAGAAACACCCCAGCTTCTCGGGCTTCTCAACAAGCCCAAACAGGCCAAACAGGCTCAACCAGCCGGGCCGGAACGAAGGAGGAGAGAGTGATGGGAAGGGTTTTAATTGCTGGTTGTTTGGTAAGAGTAAGAGGAAGAAAGTGTGGAAGAGGGATGGGAAGTGTGATGATGACGACGACGATGACAACGATGGGAATTGCTTTGATTGCTTGATTGGTGTGATTAAGATCAAAGATAATACTAAGAATAACAATGAGGAAACTAGGTCAACATCGAGTAGTGTTAATGGAGTTTCTTCAGAGACTGTTGGATTAAACAGGAGAAGAATTGGAGGAGGGTTTGTCAAGAGACGCAAATCTTGTGATAATTGGCAACCAAGTCTTCAGAGTGTTATTGAAGATTGAAAGTACTTTTTTTTTTTTTTTTTGTTTAAAAGGTTGTGTTTGGATCTTGAATTTGAAAATGAATTCCTAAAAGTAATTTTTTTTTTTTTTTGGGTCTATGAATTCAAGATTTTATCAGAGTCTTACAATATTTGGAAAGGAAAGCTGCGTCAAGCAACAATAAGACCCGAATCGGAGTATTATGCTTGTTAAGGTGCATCTCATCCCTTATGTTAACTCTTAATTTCAAAGATTGAAGTAGCTAGGAAAACTGTGTATATTATAAATTTAAAATTAATGGGGTGTGAGACACATTTACAATTATACTGTGTTTGGTTGGGAGATTTGAGGAGGGATTTGGAAGAGTAAATAGAAAAGGTAGGTGAAATGTGAATAAAACATACTTATATTTCACATACCTTTTTCCTTTCTCTTTCCCTTTCCAAATCCCTCCCCAAATCCTCCAACCAAACACAGTATTAATGTAATCTATTTAATTGACTTTTTTGGGTAAATGTTTTGAATAAATTTTTTTTAGATATGTAATATTGTTAAAACTGGATATATCACATAGAGTAGTGATATTCAAATTAAAATGCTAACCCGGTGAGTGATTAAACACCTTGTTAGCAAAATAGAAAACAAAAGAAAAATAAGAAATTATATGGGGAAGCTTTGTTTGAACAATTATCATTTAGCTAAGGGTTAATTATATTTTTAATTCTCAAAGTAGGAGTCTTATGTTATTTTGGTCTCCAATAGTTAAATTGTGTTAATTTAATCCCTAATGTATAAATGTTTCAATTTATTCCCCCAATCTAACTCTGTTAGTAGACGTAATTAAACATTGGGTACTAAATCGAAACATTTTTTATATATTGGAGACCAAATTTATACAATTTTAACATTGAGGATCAAATTGAAACACTTTCATACATTGGGGAATCAAATTAACTCAATTCAAACATAGGAAGCCAAAATGATATAAGACTCATATTTTAAAACTAAAACTGTAATTAAACCTTTAACTAACTTGCAACAGAAATAATCAAAACACTGTTTCATTACCCAATTGTGTTTGCAAGTGTACTAAAGGCATAGTGGAATGTTATAACCTCAAGAATATTGTGCAGGACCCCCTTTTTAGGACCCCCTTTGGACTCCCTCTTGATTTGATTGGTCACCTTTTTCTTCTTTTTTTTTTTTTTTCTTTTCCCTCCAATCACCACCCGCCACGTGTCAAAGGGGGGGGGGGGGGTGGTGGAGGTGGTGATTTGAGGGGGGTGCCAATCACCACTGATAACTCAATCAGAGACTGGACAATTCGTTCATCCTAACCATGGTCAAATATTCAGGAGTTGGGACAAGTTTGGTATTTCTTTAGACTTCAAATTTCAGATTCTCATTCTTCAAAATAAAAATCAAAACCAATTATCCTCAACAGCTTGTTCTATTACAAAGCACATGTCCAAGTCAATGACAGAAAGCATGTACAGAGAGTACGCAATTTTGCATCTTACTCAAAAGCAAAAAACTAGTACCCATTATAAAATAAAGTTGTAATAATAACATGTCACACATACCATGAAAAAGGAATAATAATACTATAATAATCACATTTTCTTATCAAATTTTGTTCATTTCATTCGTCAACCTTATTTACATTGCTAATAATATACGTAAACGGTCCAATACAATGTTGACAAATAAAATGATAAACAGAATATGACAAAAAAACATTGTCATCGTAACATTATTGAAAAAAAGAAAACCACCTAGGTTCCTAGTCCCAAACTACCTCTATTTTTCCAACAGTGGATTGTCTAAAACCAATCTCATCTGGTTGGATTATTCCCATGCCCTTTGAAAAAAAAATAGCTTCTTATTCTCTTTCATTCATGTCTCTTCTGACTCTTGTCAGATGCCAATAAATCTCTCTCATCACTCTCTTGCATTTTTAAACTGTGTAGTGCTGCTGAATGGTTTCAATGTCAAGACCCTTGAGCTTCACCACTGACTCAACATGTCCTTTGAGGGTGTGAAGCTCCCTTAGCCTGAAAATAATTTTAAAAAATAAAAGAAAAAGAAAAGTAAAATAAGATGAGCCGAGAAAAAAAAATGGAGGAACAAACTAGGACTGTAAATGAACTAAGTTGTTCGCCAGCTCAGCCTAACTCAGATTGTTTTGTAAATAAATGAATTTAGGCCAGATTTTTAGAGTTTGAGCTAGAACAAGCTCGGCAAATAATAGGATAAGTATATTGTTTTATGTATTAAATAATATAAAATGTGTTATATATATTTAATAATATAGAATAATATTCAATGAGTCAACTGAGCTTGATTATCGAGCTAAACTTTTTCTTTGTTATCAAGTTTCGAGCTGAGTTTGAGCCGAGCTTGAGCCAAGCTTGAGCCAAGCTTGAGTTTGATTTTTTAGCTCAATAAACAAACAAGCCAAGCTTGAGCCCTGCAAAGCTCGGCTCGGCTCGTTTGCAATCCTAGAACAAACCAAATTGCAAGTAGCATTTACTGAGACTAAATAGACTTCGTTTAGTCCATAAATGATAAATCTTGTCATGATAATTACCTAGCAACTTCAGCGCGTCTCTTGGCCTGTTCAGCAATTTCAGACAACTCCTGGTAGCTATTCTTGTCATGGAAGAGATCAGATGTATCTGGAGGCTGAAGGCCGTGCAAAGTACGTTGAGCCAAAGCCCATTGTGCCTCTCTCTCCCCCCGGCCATAATCCTTTTTGGTTGTGAAAGCAATCTGGATAATTCAAGTAAAGATATCAACAAAACATGGCAAAATAAAATTCAAACTTTTTCTTAATTTTCCATAAAGATCCTTGGGGCATACCCTATTCTCAAGTAGATTATCCCAGGCCCTGCCACTCAATGCATATCGAATCAAGAACTTGAAAACATCCAGAGGTATGTAGAAGACGATACTGTAGATCCAAATAACAGCAGCCCATCCCCAACCAATGCCTTTCATATCCGCAAATTCCCAATTGGCATACACAGCAATCAGCGTAGCCACCTTAATTAATCAAGCAAAATTTTATTTAAATTTTGTAACCAAACAAAAATCCAGTGGAAGATATTGATAATCAACACTACTTAGAATGATGTGTGCAACTCACCAGCTGTGCGATTATGAATGCAGAAACAAGCAGAAGACCGGGACGTTCAACAAAGGACCAGCTCCGGGAACGGGTTACAAAGATAAGCGCCTGACTAACAATGCTTACTTGAAGGTAAAGAGCTGCTGTAAGCTCTTTGTGACTGCCCTAATCGAATGTACATGAAAATTGTCCTGCCAAATTACAGTATTGGGTTAGTAGAAATAGAATTTAAACCAAATTGATTTTATTGAGAGAAGAGACTTAAAAGCATTTTCCTACAGTGAAGAAGTCAGATTCACTAGCAGCCCAGAAGAAAACAACGGTCATGACAGCTAGGTAAGTCCCGAGAACAACGCCAGTTGCAAAAATTTCCTTCAGCTTCCATGAATCAGGCATTGGAGATGGCTTCACCTTGTCTTTTGAAATGGTCATGATGGTTCCATCGTTGAGAATGGCAATGATAAGAACCATGAAAGGCGAAGTCAATTTCCAGATAAGAGCAATAAGCATGAAACCCAGAACAATACGGATTGTAATAGAAAGCGGCATAGATGGTGTAGTTCTTCATCCTCTGGAAAATGGCTCTGCTTGTCAAGACAGCGCTCACAATCACACTTAGTCCGGGCTCTGTCAGGACAATATCGGATGCACTCCGGGCTGCATCGGTTGCATCAGCCACTGCAATACCAATGTCTGCCTTCTTTAAAGCTGGAGCGTCATTCACACCATCTCCTGTCATTCCACAGATGTGCTTCCTCTCCTGTAGCTTCTTCACAATCTCATACTTGTGCTCTGCATTGTTCCCCCACTAGTCTGAGTTTTGTATTTTTTTTATTTTTTTTTTTAAATTTGGGTGCAATTTCAGTAAATAATTTCGAAATAGTTCAAGTAAAACTAAAAACTAAGAAGCAGGGACACAGACACTTGATACGACATGCTGACAAGAAAATTGTCAAAAAATGTAAGACAGGACACGTGCAAAAATTATAATTTTATATTTTTATTTATGTCATATAGATGAACCCCAAGTGATTGGCTCGGTGGTCAGTTACAGAGCCCTTGGTGCCTCATGAAGTATCAGGTCTAAGGCATTATATGCTATCAATCCCTTAGGGGCCACACCCGTGGGCATAGCCCGAGATTTGCCTAATCCGTGTGGAAAGGACGCTTTGAGTGGGTCTCAAGATTAGTCGAGGTTTACCCAGATACCCGATAATCAAAAAACTATCTCAGATAAAATAATTTTGAAAGTCGAAAGGAGGAGAATTAGTATAAATTTTCATTGTTTTTGTTTTGTAATTGGATTTCAAGTTATCTTATTCAAACTTCTAATTTGTTTCATGTGTCTTCTTGTTGGGAAGAGTCCAATCAGTGTCGTATCGTGTCAGTGTCAAACCCTCTTTCTTCTTAGAATTGTCCGCACTTCTTAGACTAGAAGCATTGCATTATTCGTATTGGGAAAGAGGAATAGTAAAATCGGACTTGCTTCGCTTCATTCCAGTCAGGATTAATGAAGTTTTCAAGAATTATTTACAATTTTAATATCCTTCCTTGTATTAAATACTTTTCTCAAAATGCTATGTAACCATATGTCATATGATAGGATGATTTTGTCCAATTACCAGGGAAGACACCGGCAAAGCCATCAGCCTTCTCAATCAGCTCTTCAACAGGGATATCAGCTATGCTCTTATCCTTGCTCTGGCCAAGGAGGGAGGAAGAGGGATACATGTTTGTCCCCATTCCAAGCCGGCGACCAGTTTCTTTGCCAATGGCTAGCTGATCACCAGTGATCATCTTAACATTGACACCAAGGTGGAGGGCTCGTCTAATAGTCTCTGCACTATCATGCCGTGGAGGATCAAAAAGGGGCAAGAGACCCACAAACATCCATGGCCCTCCTGGACTTTCCTTGCTTTTCTCCGGTACTGTCTGTAAACAAAAAGGAATACCCGCACAAATCAGGTTATATGCATCACAACTTCATTCAATAAACACGGACACAGAGAAAGAAAAAAAAGTACAAACTCACCTGTTGAGCGACTGCAAGGGAGCGAAGGCCACGATCAGCAAACTTAGCAATGATGTCATGAGCTTTCTTCGCCACATCTTCCTTAAGTTTGCAGAGATCGATAATCTGGTGAAGATAAATGGGTACATAAATAAACTCAAAGTACAAAGGACAAAGGCTTTTATCTTTTCTTGCTGAATGCACACTACCTGTTCTGGGGCACCTTTGCTAACTCGGTGCCAATTTCCATTGGAGTCAATGTATGTTATGGCTGTGCGCTTCTCCACTGGGTTAAAGGGCAGGAAATGCACCTCAGTGATACCTGCTCTAGCCTGAAAGCGCACAAGAAAGTAAAACAAAGTATGAACAAATTTGATTATAGTTTATCAAGATTTAGTAGGTCAGGATAATCAATGACAATGTGCTTGTTGAGTTATTTCAATATGAGAACCACTCTGAGAGAGAGTGAATCACTTTCAACCTGACTTTGAAAAACATGGGAAACACACATGACCTTCACTAATCATCATGAAGTATAGAAAAATAACTATGCTCAAAAACTGGTTGCATAATTGACAGCAACATGCAATTAGTAGAATGCAGGACCCATTAGACATAGTCAGATTCATTGTTTTAACAAATTGAATGTAAAACTTCTAATCAAAACTGGTAGAGTTTTAAAATGTTATTGAATGCTGCATTAGGCTATACCTTGCCTCTTATCCTTTTCTTTTTTTCTTGCGCTTGAACTAGCATTGATCTGAATTGATGATCATAAAAGCTAGAAGTAAAGGAGCTTCAAATATGAAGTCTCCTTGTGAGATTTAAAGCTAAAAACACATTTACTTTTTCCTTTGATTTTCTCTTTTCATCTCGACCACATCAAATAAGATGCAAGCTTGAGGTGCATTTGAGACCAGGATAAAAGTGATTGGTCTGAGCAAAACCAACAAGCATCAAGCTTTTATTCTATTTTTCCAAGGTCAAGATTATTAGCATGATGGTCACATTTATTCACTATCCTACTCAGAAACCATACCTGAGTTGAAATCATTAATTTACTATTGCAAAATCAGGTTTTTAATAGAAAAGCCTTGTCTTATCAGTTTGTCACACCTTACTAGTTTTTATGCTACTAGTCAAAAGCAATAACTGCAGTGAAAAACACCAACAAACAGCTCAGTAGCTGAAAGAGCTGAGCTCAAGCTTCTGAATAGTTCCTATTTCAGCTATTAGCTATAGTAAAACATGTTTCCTCAGCAATTGACGAACTTTGACTAGCATACATACAAGTACATCTCTTCTTTGGCATTACCTCCTTGGGATCAGCGAGCATTCCAACAATACAAGCATCGATAGCATCCTGATTCTCCACCCTAGAAGCCCTTGCCCCAAGTAGAATTACAGTTTCCTTCTCCACATCCTTCGTAAACACCTACATGTTAACATTTTAATTCTATGATTAGTGAATCAACAAAGTTCAAGTGTTACCTAGACATTTTAAAATCTTTGCTTTATTTATTTATTTGAAATTTTTTTTTTTTTTTTTTGGTTGCATACTTACTCCTTTTACATTTGTCATCACATATCCTAAAACTTCAGCTTAACTCAATGATAATGTATTCTACACCAAACTTTAATAAATTACAGACCTCAATAAGGTTCTTGTCGACAGTAAGCTTGTTGAGAGTGAGAGTTCCAGTCTTATCACTACAAAGGACATCCATCCCAGCCATCTCCTCAATAGCTGTCATCCTCTTGGTGATGGCACCTTGCTGTGATAGACGGTGGGATCCAATCGCCATTGTCACTGACAGCACTGTTGGCATGGCAATTGGAATTCCTCCAATGAGAAGAACCAATAGATTATTAATCCCATCCCTGTACTTGCGGTGCTGAATTGGATACATCACCACTAGCTCTATTACGATTCCCACAGCAATCGAGCATATACAGAAGTTACCAATGGCTGTCAGTACCTAATCATACCAACTAGTGAAGTTAGGAAACGCTGCAGCTACCAAAAACTCAAAAGGCTTTTTGTAAGTAATTCATCTACAAAGTGTCATATTTTCTTAGATTTCAAAATAATGCAATTCTATTTTACTGTTGCCCAAGTATGTTTGACATTGCTTGAATATGTTTGAAAATTCCTATTTGAAGCAAATTGTTGAGTCATATGATGGACATAATCTTCCTCTTTTGAAAGAATATGAATTGCATTTTTCTTGCCCAAGTTCACTCTTGAGCTTTTCAGTCTTGATCACAAAGTGATTCCCATTAAGATCCTAAGAGCATGTTTGATTTGGTGGATTAGAGCATGGGATTAGGATTATTAATCCGTGGGCCCAATTATCCTATGTTTGTTTCAACATTTTGATTTAGGATTATTAATCCCATGGATAATTAATCCAACAAATTTGTAGGATTATTAGTAATGGGGTAGGGGTGGGATTATTAATCCAATGAATATTAATCCTATTGGATAGTGAATACCACACTAATTTAATAGGATTATTAATACTTCACTATTAATCTTATGAATCAAACATGACCTAAATGTTAAACCCTTCCGGAAAAGCATTTACAAGTTAGTATCGTACCTTTTGGAAGTGGCCTACTTGATTGGTGCTGTCAACAAGGTGAGCCGCTTTGCCAAAGAAGGTGTGCACTCCAGTGGCAATCACAATGGCCTCAATCTCACCTTGTTTACAGGTGGAACCTGAGAATACTTCATCACCTGCGTTCTTTGTTACTGGTAAGGACTCCCCAGTGAGGGCAGATTGATCAATTTTGAGGGGGTCTCCTTCCAAGAGACGAGCATCTGCTGGGACGATGTCTCCCAACTTAATGCTGATTATGTCACCCGGCACCAGGATAGATGCGTCCTGCTCGCCCCATCTTGCTTCTCTCAAGACCTTAACCAATCAACATGAACATAGAATTCAAGTATGTATCTAGTACTTTATCAAACATATGTCGTAGGTCAGTTTTTGTAACAATTTGGCCTCACCCAGTACAATATTCTCCACTTTGCCTGCCATGAGCAACATGCACGCCCATACATGGGCGTCCACGTGGCCAGCGCACGGCTTTGTTCTTCCCAAGGTTCCTTGGGGAAAGGCATAATACTAAGAAGGTACAAAGTCTTTACTTATATGGCATTAGACATTCCTCTTCCCATCTGATATGTATGGGATGGGGCGTAAGTTTTTCCGTACTGTTGTTATTATGTAGAAGTACCTTAGTTTTGGGAGCAAGACCAGCCATTAGTGCTGCTGCAGCATTGCCTGCATTATTTTCTTCAATAAAGCTTATAGTGGAGTTGATGAGAAGCAATGACACAATACCAATAAAATCTTGCCAATCTGGAGGCTGACCCTGCATTTATGTGATGAAAATTAAAACGAGAGAGAGAGAGAGAGAGAGAGAGAGAGAGAGAGTAAATGTAAGAGAGCATTACCCCTCCATTTGCCAAAACAATGGCCATGATGGCAGCAATCTCCATAACCCATGACAAAGGATTCCACATAAAACCCAAGAATTTCAGAAACTTGCTTTCCTGTTTCAGTATTGTTTTAAAAATATCAGTTATTCATGACTACTGATAATGAACAAGCAGAATAAAGGTACTGAAATATAGAAAAAATTGCCTTCTTCTCCTCAAGCTTATTTGGGCCAAAGATTTGGAGTCTTTGATCCCCTTCCTCATTTGACAATCCCTCTTTTGTGCATTTCAATTGTTCGAATACTTCCTCAACTGGTATACGCTCCTGCGCATACATAATATAATTGAATACTCTTTTATCATCAGGGCTTTGTTGTAACTAACTAGCATTCAAATTAGTCTAAAACAAATCTTCTAACTAAATGCATGCATAATTTTTTTGGGGATACAAGAGAAAGAGAAGGCCACAGCCATTGGAAAGCTAGTACTGTTGCATGCCCTCTGAGGAGAACTCAAACCATATGAAGATAGTATGATCTAATCATATTAAATTTACTAAAGTTCTGAGTTTATTTTAGTTTTATATTCTAATTTCATAAGTCTGCAACATGCCTCTCTTCATTAAAAAAAAACGAAAACAAAACCAATTAAGAAAAAATAATACAGAATAGTAGTTCAATGCTAAGTTTATAGCATTATATTGACAGGTTCAGTAAACAAGCAAGATCTTTCATACACATACTGCATTGATGTCATATTCGAAGAAATGAAACCCTCATTCAAGCAAAACTAGCAATGGAAGAGCAAGAATAAACAAGAGCCAAAGCACCATCCATGAAATTAAATCTTGACCAAATTGATCCATTAATACACAATCACACATAGAGAGAGCTTCACTTCAAAATTATTTACAGAATCAATCCAAAATCAACTACATGCAATAAAAAATAAAATAGAAAGTAAAACCAAGATCATAGAATAAAAATCCAAAAACAATGTCCATGTCTATTACACTATATGAAGTGTACACTCCATTTGTTTTTAAAATGACCTCATCACTACTGAACGGTTTTTCTCATCTATCAAATCATTCAAAAATTTAAATATAAAATTACAAACGTATCACGTTTGCATCCACTGCTAGTATATATATATACTATAGGCCTTTTTTGGGAAGGCAATATTTTAGCTAAAAAGCTACTACAAAAAGTCAATATATTCTCTCACTTTTTTTTATGTCTTTATATAAAAAGTTAAAAAACTACTAAAAAAAATCAATTGCTAAACAAACAAAAACAACGGCTTTAGAGCATCTCCAATGGTTGTGCCATTGATCATGCCAAAACCAAAAAAGGGCTTGGCTTCACAAAATTGGTGCTCCAATGGTGTGCCATTTGTGTTACATGGATTCTTCTATTTCCTCCATAGCACCCTTGTCCACCAAATATGACATAGGTAAGGGTGTGGGATATGAGTCCGATACTTATTTCCAATTTAGATACTCAGATCTTTTGTTTTGTTACAATATATGAGAAGAAAAAACTCACATTTGCTAGCAAAATTTTTAACTTCTCACATGAATTAGATATAGACATTTATATTTTTTCTGAATCATATTCAATTTCAATTATATTTCTAAATAATTTATAACATTTCATTTGAGAATATATGTGTACATGATGCGTCCTCGTACTCACATCCAATTTTGGATATGTATCCTAAAATCCTAATAGTTAAATTTATGAAAGTCTGACACTTGGATATACACCCACACCCGATCCTCATAACCAAGTCCATATAACATAGCGTGCCATTGCTCTAGCCAAAAAATGGCAAAGCAAAGCCATCTTGCTGCCAAAATGAAAATTGATACCAAAATCAATTGATTTTCAGAAATCAACAATAATTTGGTACCAAAACTAACTAATTTTTAGAAACCAACAACAATAAAATTGCTACCAAAATGAAATGAAATGACAAATGCTGATATGGTGAGAATTTTTTTAATTAATATTTTTTATTTCTTTCTGTTGTTACATTTTATTACTTTATTATTTATTAGTTCTGTTTTCATTACTTCTAATTTTATTTTTTAAAATGTAGGTTCTTCAAGCAGAAACTATGTACAAGGATATTGAAAATTTTAGAAGTTAGTTGATTTGGCAAATGATTATGTCAAAATAGCAAGGCTGCATTGGGGTGGTATAGCCAAAAATTAGCTTATGTGCACTGTAGCAAGCCAAAAAAATTGGAGATGCTCTCAGTAAGGCCTGGTTTGGAAAGATTAGGGTAGCATTTGGTTAAGTTTTGGGATCATGATTTGGATCAAAAATTGTCAAAACTCATAACTAAATACTTAATTCAAAATTCTTTTCAAAACTCATAACCAAACTTCTTTCAATACTCTATTTTTAAAACAATATATATATATATATATATATTATTTTGTTCATTAAAATTATTTTTTATTTTTATTTTTTCAAAAAAAAATTCAGAAAATATTTTTTTTTATTTTTGAAGAAAAATATTTATTATTTTTTTATTTTTTGAAAAAAAATATTTTGTTATTTTTTTAAGTATTGGTCAAATAATTTGTTATGATTTAGATATATATGGACGATCCAATTTTTTTTTTTAATTTTAAAAAAAATAAATATTTAAAAATTTTAAAAATTAAAATAAAATATTTAAAATTAAAATAAGAAAATATGTAAAATAAAAAAATTGATTTTAAAATATTTAAAATATTTTTTAAAAAAATACAACGCATAAATGTAATAAATACAGTGCACATTAAAAAAAATATTTACAATAAAAAATATTTACCCTAAAAAATAAAATAAATTTTTTAAAATATTTAAAATAATAAACTCAAAACAATTTCAAAATATAACTCAAAACTTAAAACTCTTTTCAAAATTCATAATCAAACAAATTTTTTAATTTCAAAACTCATTTCAAAACTTATCTTTCAAAACAAAACTCCACACTGAAATTATGATCCTAAAACTAAACCAAATGGACTTAGATTTTACCCCAAAAAAACACTAAAAATTAAAAAGTCAACCAACTAAAAAATTATATTAAAAAATTGAAAAAATCTCTCATTTTTCTCTACTTTTTACATGTTTTTTCATAAAAAAATTAAAAAATCAGTCTTTGATACTCTCTATATCAATTTTAGTGACTTTCCAAACAAACCCTATTTACTACACTAAAACCACATATTTTTCTTTTCTGAAAACCGATGAAACCGATTCAAATTCTTAAAAGGGTTATTTGGGATAATCTATATAAGTATACTTTTTGATTTTTTAGCTTAAAAAATAGAGAGAAAAAATATATATATTTGGGATAACTTTTATATTTTTTACAAAAAAATAAGTAATAAAATATTGTATCAAATATCAAAATTACACTTGTACCCTTTCTGACACATATTGTGTCATTCAGTGCATTGTTCAATTTTGTTGACTTTGGAAATTCGTGGCTTACAATTAGCCACGTCAGTGCATTTGGGACAATGTGTAAAGGAAAAAGAATAATACTAGAAACCCCAAATATTCTACTAGAAGTTTTACCAAATGTCTGTGGGACCTACACAATGTGGGTGCCATGTGAGTCCTACACCCATGTGAGATATTTGATAAAATTTTTGATAGAATTTTTAGGGTGTCTAGTATTTTTGAAGAAAAAAAAATTGAGAGCTCTAAATTAAGACCTCTAATAACTCTAATTGGTGTGTAGGTCCTATGTAACGGGATGTTTTAGCCTTGGTTTTTTTTTTCCCACATCGTTAATGCTGTCTTAGAGCTCCTAAATTAAAGGGATGTATCATTTCTAATGTGTAAAGATAGGTACACTAACATGCATTTTTTCTTGTTGAATACAAAAGGGCAAATTCATAATTTTGTCCTCCATTTATTCAACATCTTTTTCCGTCCAAACATGGAAATAGTGTTAATTTTTTTACTTTTTCAAATGGCTCTTTGACTTTTTTTAAGGGATGCCAAACATCCACAAAATTTCAATTATTCATTTTTTTTCATTTCTCAACTACATAAATTTACACACAAGGATGAGATGCATTTATGTATCAAGATATATTCATGAGAATTTACACAATATACAATATGCACTTACATACTTAAAAATTGTCCATATATACCCTGCATAATAAATAAACATCAAAGTGGGAATCAAACAATGGAAAGGAAATGAAGAACGTACGAGATCGACGTTCTCATTCTTGATTTCTTCCAAGCTGATAGCTTTGTCCGCCATGCTTTCTCTCTCTGTACACTCAAAATCTTTTCTATGAACTCTCTCTTTCTCTCTCTCTCTCTCTACACTCTGTGTTCGTTCATGGAGATTGATTGAATTGGTTTAGGGGGTTGGGATTGAAGGTTGATGCGAGAGAGTGAGTTTGGTTTGTAACGAACTCGGAAATCCAAATGATACGCGATAAACAATATATTATTTTTAGTATAGGATGTCACTGACCAAAACCTCTGCGATCTAATGGGCGGGACTCTTGTGGTTCTGTAGCCCCCCCGAATCATGCGCTTTCATCCCACCACTCTCACCTTGTCTTTCTGCCCCCCACTCCAATTATGTTGCGCCATGTTTTTTTTAGTCCTGTTTGTTTCCCTCCTTGATCCATTGCTCTACTGGTCCATGTGATTTTCTTTAGTACTGTATTTGGTTGAAAATTTTGAAAAATAAATAAATAAATAAATTATGTGAAATTAAGCCTTGGTTTGACAATGATTTTTTTAATTAAATTTTTGACTTTTTTAACTTTTTTTAGTTTGAAATTTTTTTGTTTGTTTGGTATTTTTGATTGGCTTTTTAGCTTTGAAATAGTGGATTTTTTTTTGTTTTTTTGTGATTTTTGGCTTTTTGTGATTTTTTTACTTTTTTTGTCTTTTTATGATTATTTAGCCAAAAATAAAAACCAAACACCACCTAAAAAAAATATAAATATATTTTATTCACATTTTATTTATTTTTATTTTTTTCTTAAACCTCCCAACTAAATACAGGTAGAACAATAAGAAAATTAGAGGCTCGAGATATAGGTCCACTACGAACCTTTTGTTTTGTTGTATTTTAAATTACAAGATGGTACTGAGACCACTAGAAAAAAGACTAAGCCACTCTAATGAGTGGCAGTCTGAAACTAAAAAAAAAAAAAAATCAAAGAGTAAAACATCACATCAATTAGAGCAACAGTGTTTTTAGAGCTATTAGAGCTACTTATTTTAGAGCTCTTAAGCAATTTTCTTTAAGTAATTAATTCATTAACACATCCCATCATGTGTCCAAAATTTAAAAAAAAAAAAAAAAAAAAACTTGTAAATTTTACAAAGAATTAATGGTTGATACACGCAATATGTATATAATTTAAGTAAATAAAAATAAAAATAAATGATAAATATGCTTAATGTGTGTTGTTCAAGTGATGAGAATTTTTTTTTTTCTTCTTGAAAGGGTAATTTATATAAGAATTGGGCCGAGCTGAATAAAGGGCCATTTTGGGCCGCAATGCGAAAGGCCAAGTAAAATGGCTATAAAGTTACTCCGGTCCGAAGAAGAAGCCTTTGAGTTAGACCGGTCACACAGCCGTGGTGATTAGTCCGGTCCCAGAAGGCCTTATTTCTAGTCCGGTCGGAAGGAGAACTATGGATGATTCGGTGCTCTAAATTAGTCCGGTCAAGGCATGGTGCAGCCAGCTCGACCTCGGCATGCGAAGCCGAGGTAGGAATGTGGGAAGGCAAATCCAAGCTATAGGTTAGCTCGGTCATACAGCCTGTCTGGCGGGGTAATGTTACTTCGGTTGTATGACATCTTGCCGAAGTAAAACCATCTCACTTGGTTTAAGCAGTGAGGGGGGTATTGAAGGATAAGCATAATCTTTCAGGAGTATGAATCCTAGGAGGACTCTACGTGGAAGAGTAAAAGTCCTACTAGGATTGTGCCACACGGAACCTATAAAAGCTCACCAATATCACCTACGGAGAGGTAACACAACTTTATTTTCTGAATACACAGAGCTTTTGTCCATTGGTCAAGCTTACTGACTTAGGCATCGGAGAGGTTTCCGGCACACACTCGCCGGCTAGCTCACGTTTGTGTTTTCAGGTGATAAAGCGACAATGTACGGAGAAGCGCAGACTTGACCAACAGGATTATACGAGAAGGTTTATTTCTTTCCCGTACAATTGGCGTCGTCTGTGGGAATTCAGACAATAACAAACCTCTTGATCAAGCTTTTCTTCTTTAGAATCAATGGCGCACAACGACGATTTGCCACAATCCGCCATTGACGGACAAACACCAGAGGGAGGTGCAAGGCGCAAGGGTCTACCTCTTGTCCCTCCCATGGGGGATTTAGAGCCACAAAGGCAGAATCCCAGGAGGGATACAAGAGGAAGAAGGCGGACTAACAACCCTCGTCACTCCCGTTCACAGAGTCTAGACAGACAAAGGCGGAGGATTGATCCCCAGGCTCTAGAGGATCGCGTCAAGGAGTAGGATGAGTTGATACGTCGAATGGCGGTGGACATCTCTAAAGCGCCAGGTGAAAGGAAAATGAGTAGCGACATGAGAGGGGTGCACAAACAAGACGCCCCATCGCCACTCGGAAAGTCGTAGTAGGAATACTACACCCTCTCAAGCAGAGAACAAGAGCCTCAAGACAGGCGATACGCAATCCAGATCTTCCAGAACTCGTCACTCCAGGTCTGAGAGGACGAGATCTGAGAGGTCGTACACCGAAGGAAGCACATATTGGCCCTCGCATACGCACCAGACAAGGTCTAGGCAGACAGAGTTGCCTAGATCGTCCGACCTACGATCCGTACTAGAAAAGAAAGCATGATGAAAGGAGGACGCCAGGGCACGTGATCCACATAGAGTTTCTGCCTTGCAGCGGTTGGCTCCTCGGACGCACGGAAGCGTCGAGGTTGGAATGCCAATACCGCGCCCTGCCTACGAACCAACGGACAAGGCATTGGCGAGACTACAGACCTCACCGTTCGTTCCGGCGATAGAGAATGCGCCCCTACCATCAGGCTTCCTACAGCTCAAATTCACCACATACGAAGGGAAGACGGACCCCTACTCACACCTGAGCCACTTTTGCCAGGTCATGGCTGTATACCGATGGAACGAGGCCTTAATGTGCATCCTCTTCCCATCTAGCCTTGGCGACCTAGGCTTGACTTGGTTTGAGAAACTTCCAGAGGGCAGCATAGCCTCTTGGGCACAAGTAGCGAAGGCGTTCGTAACAAGGTTCCGAACAAACACTAAAACCCTGGTGGAGATCGACCAGCTACTCTCCATCGACATGGGTGACAAAGAGACCCTAAGATCCTATAACAGTCACTACTAGGAGACCTTCAACCAGATTGGGGACTGTCCCACCAATCTCGCCATTGCACAATACAAAAGAGGCTTTCCAGTCGGGAACAGACTAAGGGACTCTATCACCATGGCACCGCCCTTCACCATGGAAGCCCTAATGGAAAGAGTACATCAGTACATCAGGGTGGAAGAGGATGGCACACGTACTAAAGCAAAATCTGGTGCAACCGCAGCACCAGAAAAGAAGGCCTTAGCAAAGGTCAACACGGTAGACCGTCCGAACAGAAACGGACGTGGCAGAAGAGACAACGGAGAAGACCAGGACAAAAGATGGTTGAGAGTCCGCACTGCCATAACCACGGTCTTCAAGAAACCGATCTACCGAATACTTAGCGAGATTCGAGACGAGCCTTTCGTCAAGTGGCCAGCCAAGCTAGGCGAGGCTCAGAAGGACTACGACGACAGGTCACGGTGCACCTTCCATAAAGAAAAGGGGCACCGCACTGAGAATTGCATGCCATTGAGACAGCACCTGGAGGAATTGGTGGCGGCAGGCCACCTTGATAAATACATTGAAGGAGGGGCACAGCCAGCCCTCCAAGACCATAATAACCCCAACGAAATGCCGATCGACGCCCCACCTCAAGGCGTAATCAACGTGATACATGGAGTCTTCGAACCTGAGCGTGTATGCGGGCTCAGAGGATCAATTAAAAAAGCTGAGCACTTGAGAGAAGTGCTAAGTGCCCAACCTGCCATCAAGAAGGGAAAGACAAAGGCTACGAATGTCATGTCTTTTTCGGATAAAGACTTGGCAAGGATATATTGCCCTCACAATGATGCCCTGGTCGTCACTCTCCGAGTCAAGGATTTTGATGTCAAGCGGATTCTGATTGACCAGGGTAGTTCATGTGAAATCATGTACTACGAAACCTTTAAACAATTAAAGTTACAAGATAAAGACTTGGCACCTGCCGTATCTCCCCTGATCGGATTCAACTCCATGCCAGAATGGCCCGTCGGCAAAATAATCCTCCCAGTCAGAGCAGGGAGTGTAACAAAACAACTGGAGTTCTGGGTGTTGAAGGTCCCATCCACTTACAACATCATCTTGGGCAGAACATGGCTGCATGCCATGCGATCGGTGGCGTCATCCTACCACCAAGTAATGCGGTTCCCCAACGACACCGGAGTAATAGAAGAAGTCTAAGGAGATCAGATCATGTCGGCGATTGCTTTGTTACGGTGAATGGCAAAGATCGCCAAAGGATACGTTCATTCGGTGGAAGAACCTGAGAGTAATGAACTATTCGCAGATGTTGGCAAAGCAGCTAGTCAGAAAGCAGTGGAAGACTTGGTAGAGGTAAGAATAGATGAAAAGAACCCGGATAAGTTCTTTTTGCTCGGTTCATCATTGTCCAGCACTGAGAGGTTAGAGGTATTGGAATTTCTGACCTCTAACATCGAAGTGTTCGCCTGGACACCATACGACATACCACGCATTGATCCCAACTTCATCTGCCACCAACTCAATGTCCACCCATCTGCCAGACCAATCATTCAATGCAAGCGCAGATCGGCACTCCACCATGCAGAGATAGTAGCGGAAGAAGTAGGAAACCTGCTGGAGGCAGGTGCGATTAGAGAGGTGCACTACCCAAGATGGATCTCCAACACAGTCGTAGTGCCAAAAAAGAATGGCAAGTGGCGTGTCTGCGTCGACTACAAGACAGTCAACAAGGCATGTCCAAAAGACAGCTTTCCTCTACCACGGATAGATCAACTGGTAGACCTGATGGCAAGGCACAACCAACTTAGCTTTCTGGATGCATACAGAGGCTACCACCAAATCGCCATGCATAAACCTGACCAGGAGATCACATCCTTTACAACTCCGTGAGGATTGTACTGTTACAAGGTCATGCCCTTTGGCCTAAAAAGCGTAGGGGCGACATTCCAGCGAATGGTCACCAAGATGTTCGAACCATTGTTAGGCAGAGCAATGGAGACTTACATTGACGACATGGTGGTCAAGAGCAAAAATGAGAGTGACCATCTCAAGGACCTGAGTGAGATGTTTGAGATCCTAAAGAAGCACAAGTTACGCCTCAATGCGTCCAAGTGTGCGTTCGGAGTAGGATCTGGCAAATTCTTAGGCTTCTTGGTGACCAATCGGGGTATAGAAGCAGACCCCTCTCAGATCAAGGCAATTCAAGATCTAGAGAGGCCAAATTCAGTAAAGGAAGTACAACATCTCACCGGCATGGCAGCTGCGCTCAATCGGTTCATAAGCCGGTCGTCAGACAGACTACGACCATTCTTCCACGCACTAAAAGCCAAGTTTGAGTGGGACGACGAATGCGACCGTGCTCTGGAAAACCTAAAAGAATACATGTCTTCTCCACCACTACTTGTAACCCCAATCCCTGGAGAAGAACTCTTCTTGTACCTAGCAGTCTCGCAGCATGCAATTAGCGTAGTATTGGTCCGCGCAGAAGGAATCCAACACCTGCCCATCTACTATGTCAGCAAGACATTACTCAGTGCCGAAACAAGGTACTTGCCATTGGAGAAACTGGCATTGGCCTTGATGATAGCCTCAAGGAAGTTGTCGCACTACTTTCACGCCCACACCATAGTTGTTCTCACAGCCTTTCCATTAAAAGCTTTGTTTGAAAGGGCAAACTTTTACGGCGGGTCAAGTGGGCGGTAGAGTTGTGGCAGTACGACATCAAGTTCCAACCCAGGACCGCAATAAAAGCTCAAGCATTGGCGGATTTTGTCGCAGAATTCACACCAGGGAGTCATCACATCTGCCCAGTCGACCTAACTAAAACAACCGAACTAGGGATAGAAGTTGACTCCGAAATAGTGCAACCCCTATTACCGGATACTTAGCCAGACGCCAAGGCAGACCAAAACGAGGCAGGGAAGGAAGAGGCAGACCTAGCTACACCAAGTCAAGACTCACCAACAAATAAAGACTTGGAACAATCAAATAGCAAGGGACAGACAGCAAGCATGAACCCTGAAGTAGACACTAGCGACCAGGGAGATCCCTAGGCATCATCTAATCCCTCCACTTGCTAGAAGTTGTTCGTGGGAGAGATGTGGAAGCTCTTCGTGGATGGAGCATCCAACCGGCATGGATTAGGGCTTAGCATAGTCCTCATCTCTCCAGACGGCTTAGTAGTGGAGCAGGCGATCAACCTTGGCTTCCCAGCATCAAACAACGAAGCGGAGTATGAAGCGCTTCTTGCAGGTCTCAAGTCAGCATTCCACATGAAGGCCACCGAGCTAATGGTCTATAGCAACTCATAGCTAGTGGTAAACCAAATATCTGGCGACTACGAAGCGAAGGATGACAGGATGGCCAAGTACCAAGAGTTGGTCAGAACAGAGGTCAAAAAATTTGAGGTAGTCAGGATAGAACAAATCGGCAGGGAGGAAAACAGTAGAGCAGACGAACTAGCAGGCTTCGCCTCAATGGCAGACACCTCCATCCCTCATCCATTGGTGATCGACTACCTACCTAGACCAAGCATTGAAGACCCCGAAGCAGAAGAGGTATGTTGTGCAGAGTTAGGCCCTTCTTGGATGGATCCCATCATACTGTTCCTAAAAGACGGCACCCTACCGGAAGAGAAGAAAGAAGCCAACAGAATAAGAACAAAGTCGCAGCGATTTTGGCTCTCTCCATCCTTGGCATTGTACAAAAAGTTGTTCTCAGGACCTTACCTAAAGTGTGTTCACCCCAGCAAAGTGGAAGCATTCCTGTTCAAAATACATGAGGGTGTATGCGGCAGCCATCAAGGAGGAAGATCACTGGCATACAGAGCAATCTCGCAAGGATATTGGTGGCCATACATGCAAGCGGATTCAGAGAAATATGTCAAAAAGTGCGAAAAATGCCAAAAGTTCGCACATCAAATACACCAACCTGCCAGAGAACTTCTACCTCTAACTAGCCCATGGCCCTTCGCAATGTGGGGATTGGACATAGTAGGGCCACTTCCAACAGCACTCGGCAACAGGAAGTTCTTCCTTGCAGCAACCGACTACTTTACAAAATGGGTGGAAGCAGAAACCTTGGCGTCAATCAAGGGAAAAAATGTGAAAAAGTTTGTCTGGCAGAATATCATCACTCGATTTGGCATACCAAAGGCACTGATATCAGACAACGGCACTTAATTCGACGGTAGGATTTTCAGGGGCTTTTGTGAAGAGTACAAGATAGAGTTCTACAATTCTACACCGGCATATCTCCAAGCAAATGGTCAGGCAGAGGCATCAAACAAGGTAGTCTTGGATGGATTGAAGAAAAGGTTAGAGAGAGCGAAGGACAAGTGGGCAGAAGAGCTCCCTCATGTTTTATGGGCTTACCGCACCACACATCGCCGATCAACAGGGGAAACACCATTCTCCTTAGCTTATGGCATGGAAGCAGTCATCCCATTAGAAGTTGGCCTCCCCACAATTCGAAGCGAGAACTTTGACCCAGACTTAAATGGCGAAGCCATAGCATTGGAGCTTGACCTTGCGGAAGAAAGAAGAGACAGAGCATTGGTTCACATCGCCTCCTATCAACAAGAATTGTCCAAAAAGTATAACAAAATAGTGCATCCAAGGCAATTCAAGATCAGAGATTGGGTACTGCTCAAAGTAATGGGAAATACCTTGGTACCAAGAGATGGCAAGTTAGGGCCTAACTGGGAAGGACCTTACAAAGTGGTCGGATTAGCAGGCAAAGGGGCATACCACTTAGAAGATGAGGACGGCAAAGCAATTCCCAAGCCATGGAACACTGCCAATCTCAAGTTATTTTATTTTTAGCTTTTTCTTTTAAGCATATGTAATTCTTTACTTTCTCAATAAAATAAGTCGATTCTTTTCAGCATAATTGTTTTCAGTAGAAGGTAACTTTAGTAAGTTAGGAGCATTGTAAACATAGTTGGCCGGAATAACCAACTATGAACCCTTCCTAAGCCCAAGATAAGGATCCAGGCTGCAGGACATTTGGTCAAAATAACCAAACATTTTATTCTAAGTTGGCTGGAAAAACCAACTTAGAGGTTGGCTAGATTAAACCAACTCTTTGTACTCTTCAGCCGAAGTAAGGGTATGGCTGAAGAGTGGTTGGCTAGATTAAACCAACACTTAGTACTCTTCAGCTGAAGTAAGTTTATGGCTGAAGAATTGTTGGCTGGATTAAACCAACACCCCTCCTAAGCCCAGGATAAGGATCCAGGCTGCAGGACGTTTAGTCGGCATAACCAAACACTGTATTCTAAGTTGGTTGGAAAAACCAACTTAAAGGTTGGCTGGATTAAACCAACTCTTTGTACTCTTCAGCCGAAGTAAGGGTATGGCTGAAGAGTGGTTGGCTGAATTAAACCAACTCTTTATACTCTTCAGCCGAAGTAAGGGTATGGCTGAAGAGTGATTGGCTGGATTAAACCAACACTTAGTACTCTTCAACCGAAGTAAGTTTATGGCTGAAGAATGGTTGGCTGACACTCTTGTTACTCTTCAGCCGAAGTAAGTATGTCGGCTGAAGAGTGGTTGGCTGGATTAAACCAACCCTTGATACTCTTCAGCCAAAGTAAGTTTATGGCTGAAGAGTGGTTGGCTGGGTTAAACAAAGTTTGTACTCTTCAGTCGAAGTAATTATATCGGCTAAAGATTGGTTGGCTAGTAAGTCAGATTAACCAGTTGAAACCGGAATACACTACCTCGGTCAAAAATATTGCAAGAAAGCATGCTCAAACAGGTAAGCAAACTGAAATTAGAGTTGAGCATAAAAGAAGATTTTTTCATTGAAATGCAAAACAAGTACAAAAGAAGGGCCACAGCCCGGTTACAAGTCCGTAACAAAAGAAGACAATCAGTTGAAAAGATCATCAATTTCGGCGTTAAACTCAGCATCAGCATCAACACGAAGACCGGTTTCAGGCGGGAGCTCAGTTTCGGTCACAAGAGTGGTCTCGGTCGGAAGCACGGTTTCACCTGGTTGCTCAATGACCAGGTCTTCCACCGTGGGCTCCGCCCGAACTGTCTGGTCAGCATTGACAACCGGAGTGTCCTTAGAGGCAGAGTCTTCATCAGAGTCTGAGCCTTCAAGAAATTGCTGCTGAATGGCATCAGCATACTCCACTAGGGAGTTCGGTATGAAGTAGACTGGAGGGTTGAAGACCTCAGTCTGTGGATCGTGACCGAGTTTCTCAACAGCTGCCCTCCAGCCGCACTTAAGGAAGAGTTCCTTGGTGGCTTCACATTGTTGGGTATAAGCGTCCTCTGGCTTCTTGAAGCCTCGTTTTTCGGCTCCTTTTATACCCTCCTTTAGCTGGGTTATCTCGGTAGCTTTCTTCTTTTCAAGCTTCGCCAGTTCGCGCAGGTACTTGTCTTTCAGCTCAATGGCAGCCTTTTGCTTTTCTGCTTCGGCCGAACTAACCAGTCCGGTCAGTCGGCCATTCTCCAATCGTAGCTCGGCTATTTGTTTTCTAGCCTCCTTTAGCTCGGCCATTTTTGCCTCGGCTTCTGCCACGGCTTGCCTTGTTGTTCTCCTGAGCTCTAACACTCTCCTGTGAGTGATGTTGTTTTTCTGAATGGCCTGACAAAATATAGACTTCCCCTGAGCCGAAGTGAAAGTTGGAAATATTAGACAGATAAAAAGGGACAGTGCTACTTACCAGGATCATGGATTTTGTTGAAGACCGGATGGCCTTCAGCTCGATGTTTAGTTGCTTTTGGTGGTGCTCCATGTCTTTGGGGAGGCATACACTCTTGGCTAGGTTGAAAGCCATCAAGTGATCCTTTTCAGCAACCACTGAATCGGTATCCAAAATATCTCGGTTCTGGAAGGTAAGGTTGGGAACCCATTTGGAGGAGGCAGCTCGGTCAGAGTGCTCCGGTTGAGAACTTTGTTGAAGGCTTGGAGCAGGGCTTGGTGGCAGAATGGTCTCGTCCTCATCAACAAGTCATTGCTCGGTTCGGCTAGTCCAGGCACGCTTGCCTGGACGGGATGAGGATGGCTGTTGGGATGGAAGAGCAACCACGGTTTCAGTGGTCTAAACGGTTTGTGGTACCTCGGCTCGGTTTGTTGCGGTCAGTAGGGCCTTCAATCTGCTCCTTTTTGCCATCTCTTGTTCGGCAGTCAGAGGGACTAGGTTGATTTGTGGCAAGGTTGGGCCCGGTTTTGGTGCGTCTTCAAGAAGGAAATCGGTCACTCTGGCTTTCCGGCGACCGCTGTATCTGTAGGTCGGCTCAAAATTTAACAGCTTAGCCCAACTCCATTCTTTATAATGTAGTGCGGCGCAGAGAGTGGCAAGGTTGGGGTGACTGTACAATGAATAAATATGGGCTGGATCTGCATGAAGAAGACAACTGTTAGCTCGGCTTAAAATTGGAAACCGAAGTAAAAAGAGAAGAATGCAAGGAAACTGAAGTAATTATACCATGTATCCCTTTGTTTCAGTTTATACGTCGGCCAGGAATCTGGGCTTGATGATCTTCAAAGTTCCCAGACACCCAGAAAAAATTGTCATCATTTAAGTCTTTATCCGGTGTATCCTTAATTATTTTTTCACGCCGGCGGCGAATTCTCAAATAATATACCCACCCATCCTCTTTTGAACCTAAGGAATATTGGTGGAACAGTTCGGCTAGACCGAGGTTTAGACCGGCTTGGCGGTTTAGTTCGGCTATACCCATTATTATACGGTATGAGTTGGTGGATAGCTGGGTTGGGCATAGTCTGGTTTGCCTAAGGAATTCACAAATCAAGGGCTGGACTGGAAATCTTAGTCCGGTTTCTATTATTGAAAGAAGGGTAAAAGGAACGAAACCCTCATTCCCCCATGGTGTGACATCTTTCTTTGCTAAAACGAGTTGGACGTCGTTAGGGATGTTGTAATCCTTACGGAATTCGGCTAGGCCTCCAGGGGTTTCTACCAAAAATCTATATTTACCCATTTGTTCTATAAGTTATGAATAAGTTAGTTCGGTTGAAAAACTGTGCTCAGTAGTTCGGTTGAGCGCGTAGAGATGCCTGGGCAACCTAAGTCTGCAAAGTGGAAAACAAAGGTGTTAAGCACAGATCATTGACCGTGCTACAAAATCAAATCAAAGATAAAGAAGTCTTACTTCGGCTTAAGGAGTGCTACAGGTTCTATATCAGTTTCAACATGGTGTTTGGTAGCTCGGATTGAGCATGAGGTTGATTATCTTGGTTTAAACTATGGGTTTTGTTACTTCGGTTAAGCCTCTAGGGGTAGCCTTCTGAGTTCGGTCTAGAAACTAAGAGGGTTGGCTTAGCCCCGAAGGATTAGCTCGGTTGAAGGCCAAGGTTTCCAGTTTGCTAAGTTCAAACTGCGTTCAGTGAGTTTACCTCACCTAAGGTCAATCAGAAGATGGTGACTTATTGAAATTATTGATATATTCACAAGTTATAGTTCGGTTATGGTCTGAATAGATCTACAGATAGCACAAACAGTATCCTAGTTCGGTTAGGGCATGTTTATGAATCAAACGCAGTGTTCTATAGACTACTTCGTGAAGTTCAAGTGGTTCTTAAGAGGTTTTTTCCAGAAAAACGCAAAGCAAAGCAAATGGAAATAAAGTGAATTGTAAAAGCATGTAAAACAGTATGCTATGAATAGAGAAATAGGTTTATGATGCTTACCAGGTCCAGGGGCACGAGAAGAGGGAAATGGGAGAAGAAACGACGGCAAAAACACGCAGCTACTTTAAAATGCAAAATGAAGAACAATAAGAGCTTAGAAACAGAGAGGAAGAAGGATGAGGGCAAAAATTGTAATAATAAATCCAAAAATGAAAGGACTGTTTTTGTGTAAAAGGCAAAAAAAGGCGGGACTGTTCAAAAATTGCGATGTACGAGGGCGGCGTAACAGCTATGATTGACCAATCAGGGGCTGCCACGTGTCCTTGGAAGGAGAAGCGTTTCAGTTGCTGTGACTGAAGAGACGTTTTGACTGGACATGCACAGATCGACTTACAATGTAGCTCGGCTGAAAAGGCTAGAAAGTTTTAGCTCGACTGGAAAGGCTAATGGGTTTTTTAGCTCGGCTAGAAAGGTTAAAACTGTAGCTCAGCTAATAGACAGGTAATCCCTATCATGCTTTGCAGATGGAATTAAGGGGCAATTGAGAGGGTAATTTATATAAGAATTGGGCTGAGCTGAATAAAGGGCCATTTTGGGCCGCAATGAGAAGGGCCAAGTAAAATGGCCATAAAGTTACTTCGGTCCGAAGAAGAAGCCTTTGAGTTAGACCGGTCACACAGCCGTGGTAATTAGTCCGGTTCCAGAAGGCCTTATTTCTAGTCCGGTCAGAAGGAGAACTATGGATGATTCGGTGCTCTAAATTAGTCCAATCAAGGCATGGTGCAGCCAGCTCGACCTCGGCATGCGAAGCCGAGGTAGAAACGTGGGAAAGCGAATCCGAGCTATAAGTTAGCTCGGTCATACAGCCTGTCTAGCAGGGTAATGTTACTTCAGTTGTATGACATCTTGCCGAAGTAAAACCATCTCACTTGGTTTAAGCAGTGAGGGGGGTGTTGAAGGATAAGCATGATCTTTTAGGAGTATGAATCCTATGAGGACTCTACATGGAAGAGTAAAAGTCCTACTAGGATTGTGTCACACGGAACCTATAAAAGCTCACCAATATCACCTACGGAGAGGTAATACAACTTTGTTTTCTAAATACATAGAGCTTTTGTCCATTGGTCAAGCTTACTGACTTAGGCATCGGAGAGGTTTCCGGCACACACCCGCTGGCTAACTCACGTTTGTGTTTTCAGGTAATAAAGCGACGACGTACGGAGGAGCGCAGACTTGATCAACAGGATTATATGAGAAGGTTTATTTATTTCCCGTACACTTCTTAAAGTCAAGGTTTCAAGCTGTGTATATATAACGTTCATATTAATTCAGGTGTACGCTTTATATAATAATATAGATGTATATTTTTTTTAAAATAATTTGCAAACAAAAGATTTCTACAAAAAATACATCTAAAATAATGTGTTAATGATATTTTTGGAATTATGAGAATAATAATGTGTTTGATTAGAAATGAAAATATCTCAAAATGCATATCAATTTATATAAAAGTTACATACAAAATATTATTGAGTTGGGTCAAACTATTAATTGCAATTTTTACTTAAAAGTTTATGGCTCAAAAATAATATATATTGCTTTTGCATAAAGTTACATACAAAATACAAAATGATGTGAATTTTTATGTAATTTTTTTTTAAATGAAAACACTTACTATTATGATTTACAATTTTAACAATATCATTATCATATAATTTTAGATGAATTTTATGTATTAATGTTCCTTTTGTAAATTATTTTTTAAATTATTTTTTGTAAATTATTTGGAACAAAGTCAAGGCATACTTGAAAGCGCCAATGTCACTGAAGTTACTAGGGATCTATACTCATCCAAGGTCACAACATAAAGGGCAGGAATGTAAATTTGGCCAGGCCTAGTCCATTTCAGGCCTCACGAGTTTTTACCAAAATTCAGACCAGACCAATCCATGGGCCGAAAAATTAGGCCCATGCCCAAGCCCATGGGGAATTCAGGCCTTGAGCGGGTCGAAACATTTTTTTTCCCCTATTAAAATTTTATTATTTTTCACTAAAAAAAGACATTAGGCCTCGGATCGGGCCTTGAATGGGTCTTAAGCGAGTCAATGGGTCGGGCCACGAGTCGAGCCAAGCAAGGCAGGCCCATGATTCAGGGCGGGCTTCAAAATGATGACCTAGGCCCAGGCCTAGGGTCTTGGGCTCGACTCGGGACCTAGCCCAAACAGGTTGGGCCCATCCCGGGGCTGCGGCATAGGCTTCAGGCCGCGCCACGGGCTGTGGGTCATTTCTACACTCCTAATCAAGGAAGACAAAGAGATATAGCCTTGAAACCCCTCTCAAGTTCTACAATTCTTACGAGGTTTTGAGAATTAAAAACACATTTTCTAATTAGCCAATACCAAAGAAATGAAAGGCCACTAAAGTGAGGATTAATCCAAAATAGCAAGATTAGCTTTAATAACCTCCATTTACCAAGACCTACCTAGAGTTCCAATGCCTCTGATAGACCATCAATAATGGTGTGGAGAAGTGATTTTGGAATACTTCTTTTATCCAAACAAGCCCTTGAAAGATCTTTCAGTTGTTACCTGAAACAGAAGAAAAACTTATATCGGTGGTAGTAGAATTGGCATTTTGACGAGCAAGTCAGTTATAGCGATCCCGCTTTTTCCTCCATTGGTTTTGTATTCCGGACTCGGTTCCGCGGATGTCTGTTGTGGTATATGTTTCAATTCTGTCCTTTAATTCTTTGGATTTGAGTTTAGAAATGTCTTGGGCGTGTCTCGAACAGGTTAGTTGAGCTTTGGTCTCTATTTTTGTTGCCCAGATTTTTGATGATCCGCTCAAGCAGGTCTTGTTGCGCTCGAGCAGAGTTTGCATCCTTTCAGTATTTTGTGCGTCTGCAAAAGTACTGCAGAAGTGTTTTTCACGCTCGAGCGAAGTTCCTTACGCTCGAGCGTTGCGCTCGAGCGGGTGTTCGAAATTGGTAAAAGTATTGGATGAGTGTATTCTACGCTCGAGCGGGTCCCTTTGCGTTCAAGTGGGTAGTGCTTTGATGTTGTGCCTTGGCGCTCGAGCGAGTATTTTTGCGCTCGAGCGGATGAAGTTTTTGTGCCTTACGCTCGAGCGTTCTATTCTCCGCTTGAGCGGACTATACGTATATCAGATCGCAGCTGTGTCATTTTAAATTACTTTTTCAACTCTTTCACTCTCTCTAACTTTTCAAAACCCTCATTTGAGAGCTCCTCTCTCTAGAATACAACTTCTCTCTAAGAAATCATCTAGTTTGAGTGTGTTTCTATCCTAGTCCCTTTGTAAAAAGTGTGGAGCTTGGTGTGGGCTACATTTCAATCCGAAAATCTTTGGATTTTGAGCATTTTGAGTTTCTTCATCATCTCCTTTGGGTTTCTTCATTTGAGGTAGGGATACCCTACTCCTTCTTATGGGTTTTAACATAAATTTTAGTCATTTTGATTAGATGGTGTTATTTGGTAATTTTGAGAAAGTTAGGGTTTGGTTTGAGGTTATGAGAAGGGGGTTTTCAAATGTTAAACTCCATGTGTATATGAGACCTTAGAAAAAAAAATGGAATTATTGTTGCTAAATTGATGAAATTGAACCTTAGGGTTGATATTTGAAAAAGGGGAAGAATGCCCTAATTAATGTAATAAATCAATCTCTATAATTAATTTGGGGAAATGTGACATTGAGTTAGGAACCATGAAATTGGGAAGTTATGAGATGGAATGGTGTAGTTAAATTAATTAATCACTCACCCATGGAAATGTTAATATTTTATTTTTTTGACAAATTTATTATCTGTTTAGAGATAACTACTTTGGACTATCGGTGGAGGATAGTCTTGATTGTTGTAAACACTGTATGTTGATTAGGGAAAACTGAAACTAATCACATTGAATATGTCATTGAATATGACGGTTGGAATAATACATCGAATATGTGTATTGATTGATCATTGTATTTGATAAGTGTTTAAATACATTGAATAAGTATGTTGTATGGGAGGAGATAGGGGATGTACTCTATGGTTTGGGATGAGATAGGGGATGGACTCTCAAACCTGTTTGGGAGGAGATAGGGGATGGACTCCATTGGTAATTGAAGTATTGAAGTGTTTTTATATGAGCTGTAGTCTCATTAAATTGTGGTTATTGGAAGTGTTGTTATATGAGTTGTTTTCTCATCTAATTGTTTGGTCAGGTTCTGAGCCATGCTTATGAATTGAATTGGTTAAGTAAAGGAAAGTGGAATGAAACATGTACATAATTGTCATGGAACTGAATTGTGTTGTAAGTTGGTTCACAAATGTTAGCCATTTATCATGTGCTAATGTTTTAGTTATTACTTATATCTGGTTTAGTATATCTCTACTGGGTATTGACTCACCCTATATGGGACATCATTTTCAAGTCCAGGTGATATACTACCTCCAAGGACGTAGCTTGGGAGGCCTAGAGGCGGAAGAACTTTTGTTGTTATCTTTTTGTGTATTACATATAAATTCAAGTCAAGGGCTTATTTGTATAAAGAGTTAGAACTTTTCTTTTGTCGAACCCAAGTATTGACTTGGAAAGTTGTAAGCCTGTAGGGCATTTACTTTTGTTGTCAACATGTAATACTTTTGTACTAAACACTCTGATGTGTAGAATATATTGTCATTTTCTTGTGTCATAAATGTATGATTTATGGGTTGTTTTTTAGGGCATTACAAAGTCAATTTCTCTGAAAAGAATAGTTTTTTTTTTAAAGCTTTTTAGGGTGCAAATTTAAAACATGCCTCTCTCTCTAACCTCTTCCTCCTATTTATAGGGCCATTCTTCTGGATATTTCCTTTTGTAGCTTAGCCCTTCATCATCACTCTATTAGGACCCATCTTTCTACTATATCTTTTAGAAAGGGACAACCTGGGCCTAACTAACGGGGTTGTGTCGACTTGTGTGATATACTCAGCTCACATGTGTAGCCCCAATACCCTTAACTCGGCACGCACTTCATCTTGTTTTTGTATTTTTTGGGCAATGACTTTGAATCCAGTGGGCTTTGACTGAATCCATCAAAGATGAGTTTAGATGTACTCTGTTTGCCAATTTAGATTTATTTTTACTCATGTCCCACAAATTGTGATCTGATTTAGCCATGGTGGTATACTGGTAGTTCCCCAAAAAACAAGTCAAATGGTAAAAGTTGAAGGTCCTAACCGTGCGACCACTTTCTATCATTGATTTATTTTGAAAAGTGTTAAAAAAATTGATTTTTTTATTTATTACAAAAAAAAGTACAAAAAATAGAGAGATGATATGATTTAAATTTAAGTTAATAATCTAATAAATTAGTTTTTTTTATACTTCCCAAAAAGGCCAAGTTGATTTGAGAACTTGACTTTCAAATTAAAAAGGCTAAAAGGCTTTTAAAAAGAAATTTTAAATTTCTTTTACAAAAATGAAAAAATTACTAAAAAAATAAATTATACATACTAGTCATTTACAATTTTTTAAATATGGGTTTGGATTCTTTTAAGTTGACTATCTCAACTTGAGAACAGTTTGAGTTTGGTGGGCATATTTTAAAGCTGACCTCAAGAATCCGAAATATTCATTTTTATACTTGTTGAGTAAAATATTTATGTAAAAATTTAAGATGGCTGAATATCAGTGATTATGTATTTAAATCACATTTGTACTACAAAAATAGATGGTTACTTTTAAAATTATAATTGTTGTTCATTTTTTAAAAATAAATGTGGTTCAAACATCAGACCATATTAATTTTTTTTGCATTAATATTTTACTCAATAAATCTTTAAAAAAAAACCAATTTGAATCATTAAAATTGGCTCTGAAATGAGCTCACCAATGCCAAATGCCCTTTCAAGTTGAACGGTCAACTTAAAAAAATTTAATCATTTTTAATAACTCAAAGACTTTTCTCTTTTACTAAAAAATGCCAAATTTCAATGAAATTCTACCAAACGCCCCTTGAAATTGTCATTTTATTTTAGTTATGACCAATTTTCTTATTTAGTTATGACAATATTTTAGTTGTGACTCAAAACATCTTTAATTATGTTTCATGTGACATTTGGTTATGATTTTTTTTAATTATAATTCAGAAAGTATAGATTTATATCATTTTTTTCGAATACACATACCATATTCTTTTCCTAAATTTCAAATGAATCATATATTTGGGGATAAATTACCAACATATCCTAATAGTTGGATTTAATTATATTGAAAATAAGTCATAATAAAATTGTTACTAAACATAAATTTGTGACCATTTTTTGCATATGTCGCTAAAAATTAACAATTAGCGATTTTTTCTTATCACAATTGTCGTTAAAACTTACAATTAGTAACATTTTTTTGTGATAAATTTTTCAAACTCTTGTTGAAAGTTAAAAATTAGTGACTTTTTTTATGACGATTTTTTTTTAAACTATCAGTAAAACTTATAATTAATGACATTTTTATGATAAAATTAACAATTAATTATATTTTTTAATAGTATTTGATGAAAAAAAAATCATTAATTATCATAAGACATTAATAAATCCACTTATTAGGATTTAAACATAATTCTCTCTAAATTTTGTTTGGCAACATTTCAAATTATTTTAGTTACGAATTCCATAACTACGTTGTTTTGTTCCTTATTTCAAATTTAAAATTCCACATCGATGGTGAAACACTCAGCCTCCATTTGGTTATGTTTTGTAAATGTGATTTGAGAGTATGAGTTGTATTTTAAATTTATGGGTTGTAGAATTATGATTTGAGTGTAAAAAATTTGTTTGGTTATGATTTTTAAATAGAGTTTTGAATTGTGTTTTGAAGATGTATTTTGAATTAAGTTTTGGAAGTTTGATATGACATGTGAAAGGTGAAAATTTGTTTGGTAATGTGTTTTGAAAGTAATTTTCAAAACTTAATTCAACCAATAATTTATCATCAAACACACAACTCATATATCGATATCGATATCCATATTTTTTTTCAACAATAATAACCAAACTATTTTTAAAATACTGAAATTAAAAATTAATTTTTTTTGTCAATTAGTTTTTTTTAGTAATTTTTTTCAATAATGGTTATTTCGAAATAATTTTTTCATTTTAAAATAAACTGATGTCAATTTTTTTCTGCCAATTAATTTTTCTATCAATTCATTTATAAGATACGTTTTTAATTTTTTTCTAACATTTTGTTAAAGTCAACAACTTTTAAAAATACATATTAATAATGAAGGAATAAATATACTAACTTTAATATTTTAAAATATAAACATAATATAAATCTTACAAAACATTATCAATTTATTTTTCATTTACTATATTTTTTGCAATTTAGTACAGATGTGTAATAGAATTGCAACCTATTATTGTACCCGTTGAGCTCATATAATTGTAAGAGCTCATATAATTGTGGCCGTATGTCAATTCCCACAAAATGTAATTGTGGGCGAAATGACCATTATGCCCCTCTGGACTTAAATGAGAAGTGATTATATAAAACAAAATACAAAGGGTAAGATCGTAATTTCACCTACTTAGTACCTACTCCCTATTATATAATAGCTATGTTCAACAGTGAGATAAAGGAAAAGGAGAGGATGCTTAATACACGCATGTGATATTGATTTGAAAAAAGTAATAATATTATATTTAACAAATAAAAAGTAAAAAAAAATAATAATTACAAGAACCTTCTGAACCTCACCCTTCCTATTAAATCTGAATCTCATTCCGCACCAACTTCACCATCTCGAAAACACCTTCTCCAGTTACATCACAGAACAAAAATTAAACAAATAGAAGATATCCACCATCTGATTAGGTCCTCCTTCTCCACTTCCATAATTTACAGGTTAGTTTTGATGCCAGTTCATCTTTCTATTTGCTTCAGACCAGTCTTCAGACATTAGCTTCACTAGAGGGAAAGGGGAGGACAACCAGCCGGTCATCCTGCCCGGTTATCCTGGGGGACATCCGCCTGGTCATCCCTGCCCATACTGTTCCATTTTCATAAATCTGTTCCGTATACTCATCTGTTATATTTTTTGATATCTGTTATAATTTTTTCACACTATCATTTATTTTTCTGATTATCAGTTTCTAAGTTCTAATAAACTGTATGAACCAAACCCCAATGACAAATATCATTCCCTATGTGTTTAAATAGTAGGAAAGAAATCAGTAAATTTTTTTTGAATTAACAATCAGATAAAAACAAAAATTAGTATTGGTTGTTAACAATGTAAAAAAAAAAATCTGAATTAAAAAAAACACAATGTAACATTCAGTTAACAATGTTTTACAAAAAAAATTCAGTTAACATTCAATGTTTAACAATGTGTTTAACATTGTGTTATATTGATTTGAATTCAAAACAAATCAGTATTGGTTGTTAATTGAAATTAAGGCAAAAAAATAGTAAAAAAACCGGTGGGTTCAAACAGTTCAGGGAGGACCGGTGGTTCAAACTATTCGGGAATGGAAAGTGGAAGACAAAACCGGAAGAGAGGTGGGAAGACCAGGTGGTTGACTGGCCGGATGACCTGGGGGACGACCGGCCGGGTGTCCCAGGCACTGCCGCTTCAGCTTTGATCGAAGAAAGGTTTAAACAGTTCATAATTTCAAATAAGAACCGATCTGAAATGGAAAATACGACATACCAAATTCTGATAAACCATTTACGAACTGATTTCAACTTCTCCGAAATCATTTATACATAACAGATGAATGATTTGAAGAACAAAAAGTTGAAACAGTTCAGGAGGAATGATCGACTCGTTTGAAATCATTTTCAGATAACAGATGAAGGATGAAGGATTTATTTACCAGATTAGTGGGAGTTGAATAATTATCGCCGGTGATGGAATGTGTATACTGATTTAACGTGCCACTGTTTGCTCGTCGAATTCGACAATAAATTGGATAAATTTGACCTGAAAAAAAATAAAATAAAATAGGATGAATTTCTCAAATAATTTCCCTATAACAAAATATGTAAATAATTTTGTGAGTAATTTCACTTCGTAGTCATCATTGTTTGGTTGCCCGTAATAAGAATCGTCCGCAACGCACAAATCGTAACTCAGTTGATTTTTGAAATATAATACCAATACAAAGCGGGTTTGGTGGATTCATTATTTATAAAATGAGTCTCACTTCTGAAACTCACCCGTGATGAATCTGAAATACAGATGTTTGATATAGAGAAGCCACCCGTGATGAATTTGAAAGATGGGTGTAGATGAGATTCACGTGAAAGTTGGGAGACAATGAAAAAGACAGAAATATTGAAAGGGAGATACTTGCTACTAAACAGATTTTTTTGAATTAACACACGGAATCAATTTTTTCACTGTCACCTTGTTCAATTCATGGTAGTCAATACAAAGCCTTAACGAGCCGTCCTTCTTTTTCACAAATAAAACTGGTGCGCCCCACGGTAAAGTGTTTACTATTTGACGATAGATCAAAAGAGATCAAATGGAACACTATTACACTAGATCAAAGCTTCCCTCTAGTTTATTAGTAAGACAAGATGATTTAGTTGAGGGATTGTGTGCCCACTCTAGGCCCACCTCGATATTTTAAACATTTATTACTTAGAATTTATTGAGTTGATCATAAATATAAAAATTAGATTGATCAGACATGAATAATCACATCATCAAATCACATGACGTCTATTTTTTTTAAGTATATGTAATCCGATCATGTAGAAATTAGAGAGGGAGTTAGAGCCAAAAACATCTCAAACTTAACCAAAAAAGGGTGTTAAGGGGGCGGAATTGTGAATCAGCCCCTGAACCACCATATGGATGTCATGGCCAGCTTCGCCATAACAAATAGGACCTATGACAATAGACAAAATGTAATTTTCACTTGTAGGTTGGGAGTTAGAGCCAAAAGCACCTCAAACTCAATCGAAAAAGGGTGTTAAGGGGGCGAAACTACAAAATAGCCCTCAAATCACTTAATTCTCCCCCTGCTAGTGTTCTCTGTGACGGCAAGCATCCTATTGGTGCTGCCCCGAATAAGCCAATCCTTTTCGATTTTTATTTCATCTTACTCAAATGGATTGAGGCTCTCTGTAACGCCCTCAAAATATTATATGTATCAACCATTCAAAAGAATCATAAACATAAGAGAAACGTATCCAAACATTATGCGCGAGCGCAGGTGTTGAAAATTGATTTCGGTTCACAACCAAACAAAGCCTCACTCTCTCTCTCTTCTGGACTGTTCTGGGGTGTGCCACCGTGATCTTCTTCTCGACCCTCCAATGCGCCACCGTCAACGGCTCCACCTCCACCGCCCTCAACACCAGTGGGCGATCTCCATTTCCGCCGCCGCCACCACCAGTCCAACCACCCTTTACTTATCCGCCGTCATACAACTAGCAGGGATTCTCTCTCTCTCTCTCTCTCTCTCTCTCTCTCTCTCTCTCTCTCAAAGTTTCTCTTTCTCTTTCTCTTCTCTTTTTCTTCTTTTCCCCAAATTTGAAAACCCTAACATGAGATTATTATGGTTGTGTATATGAACTATAGACTCATAGTTATTGGTGTTAAATCATCAGTTCTCTAAATTTGTGGTTAGATCATATTCACTAATGTTTTGCTAAACTATCAGTGTTGATGGGGTTTGTAAAACAAGGGGAGGGATGATGTTGGTAAAGCTACATGTTTTATAATGGTTTATGGATTTGGGTAGTGATTTGGAAAAAGAAAGAAAAAGGCAGGCGAAATGTGAATGAAATATAATTATATTTTATATTTTTTTTTCTTTTTCCATTTTTAAATCGTCGCCAAATCCATGAACCAAACTGTTTAAGTGTTACGCACACTAAAATGCTAGCAGCTCCCCTCAAGATTCTATCTCCTTCGTGACTTTCAGCTTTCAACACTCTATATTTTGTGGGCTCTGTGGGGCCCACAACAGTTATCCGAATCTTTTATCTGCTAAGCCTCAAAGAAAATAATATATATGCAAAAGATTTGTTTAATCTGATATCAATACGCATATTAATTTATCATATTTTATTTTATAAAATGAATAATTTTGGTTTAAAATCATATTTATCATCAATTTTATAAAACAAAACACAATTAATTAGTGTGTCTATCGATTTCCGATTAAGTTGATTTTTTGGATAGATGTTTTTCTCTTCAAAACTTATGAGATGAACGGTTCAGGGGTCTCACATGGCCTACAAAATGGAGTCTTGTTATGGAGGAGATGGAGTCTTGAGAGGAGCTACTCCCCACTGACATGTGCAATTAAAATTACTTCGGGTGAACTTTTTTTCATATATGTTTTTCTCTTCAAGACTTATGAGATGAACAATTCGGATCACCGTCGTAGTGTCTCCCATGGTCTACAACATGGAGTCTTGTGGGTTATTTAGAAGATGAAGTCTTGACGGGAGCTACTCCCCACTAACATGTGCAATTGAAATTACATTGGGAGATCATGGGTGAGAGTGGAGAGAGTAGCGGGTACTGAACACAGTAGTTTTTGTTAGTTAATTTTACTTTTTTAATCCTTAAAGGAACTGCTAGGCAAAGCTAAATATTTGGGAAAATCTAGTATTGTTATGGTCATTTCTAGAAATCAAAATTACGTGACAAAGTACACACCAAGTGAGTTGCGTGCTTTATGTAATTGTTGGCTTTTTGGCTTTTCGAAGGGTATTTTTGTAAATGCGAGCATGCCAGCAAGGATCAATCAGTCCTTACAGAAATTATAATTGCCAACCAATTATCAGACGATTGTGTTTTAGTTCTTTCAGCCTCAATGAAGAGGACTTTTACTGGTGGCTTGACTTAGGAGAAATTAAGAGAAATAACAATTAATATGAAGAACAATTGAAGTATTTCATAAAAATGAACACTTACAATAATCCAAACTTCGACACTCGAAGAGGTTTACAGCGACAGTCTACTTGAATCTACTTGAATCTACTCCTATGAATCGAAGTGCAGTGCTGATATTTAAAGTGCAGGTATTTAAAGTACAAGAAATGTAAAACTGGAAAAGAAAATATGAAGTAAAAAACTAGTTTGTATGATCTGAGTCTGGGACTTTTTCTGGGGACTTCCTTGCTATTTATACTTGTCAAGGATGACCTTCGAACTGCACTTCGAACCGTCAAATTGCTCCTCCATGATCGCTGATCATGCTTCCTTAGAAGTAGTTCCACTACGCCATCACTTGCAATTGAGCTTCCCTCCTGTATTTGAATTTGGATATAGGTAACCGTTGAAGCCACGTCACCTTGTATCTCATTACTGATCTAGTGCTATTCAGATCACTTGAGAACCAATATTTTATTGACACGTGTACGATTGAGATCGAAGATTAAAATCATCTTCCCATAATACCCTTATTCTGCCACATGTCGAATTGTAATTGGCTTTTACAAAATATATAGCCAACATTACCCCCCGCACTAATATACCCAATACTTGGAGATATTAGTGGATCAAAAGCTTTTCCCGCGCTTTTTGGAACGTGCATAGAATCCATCTTCAGGAAACACAACTGTCACCTATTTGGTGATCATTTGCATTAACTCTTAACTTTGTTGAACATTCCAATACCTTCAGCATTCGAACGGACTATGACTCAATCAACTTCTTACTCTATTGATCAAGCATATGAAGAGCCATTGAGTAATGTTGTTTCCCTTCGAAAGAATCTCCACGCATTTATTAGCCACCTTTACCCGCCCTTTTATATTCAGGTCATGGAAGCTTTCGTAGATTATCAACCTTTGGACTACGAACACATTGCCCTCAATCCTTTGGTTTACAAATTTACTGATACAAGAAGTTCTTCCTCTAAACTCCCCTCGCACTTTGAACGAACTGCTCTCAAGCCTTTGCTTCAACAAGTTGCAAATATGGACTTGGGAAGTTCTTCTTCACAAACTTCTGCTTGGGATGAAGCTACAACTTCTTCATCTTCTGGGGTTTCTGGATGGATCTAAGTCAAGACTGAGTCCGGGACTTGAGGAGCAATTAATCACCATTTTATTGAGTTCATCGACCCTTTAGATTTTCCTTCTTACTCGGCTTCGGTGGTCTATCCTTATGCGCCCATTGACCTTCGACGCAGTTTGGAGGAGAATTTGCTTGTGGCCTGGTACACATCCTCTATGCCCACAAGGATAATGCATACTGCCCGGTGTCTGGAAGAATCACAAGGGTATAGCCCTTCATTTTTAGCCAAAAAGGCAAAGATTTGCTCTTCTGACTGGCTTGACTATATTAATGCCTTGGTTCCTTCCACTCCCGTGTCATCTCCCCTAACAGAAGCATCCACTTCTTCTTCTCCATCTTCTGGAATAGAAGCATCCACACCTTCTCCATATTCTGAAACAGAACCATCTACTCCTTCTTCTCCTCACACTCTTTCCTGGACAGAGAAATTAAGGCTTGTCCTTCCCATGGACAAAATCTTTCCACCTTACAAACCTCCATCATCCCCAACTTCAGCTGAGCGGAAACAAGCTCAACTTCTGCTTGCGGTTTTCTCTCACTTGCCCTTCAATGTTCTTGAGGATGACATCCCTCTCAAGAACTTTCGATGGGCTTGTGATATTTTGACTAAGGGTCATGTCCTTAATCCTATTGCCCAAGCAGAACTTCACATGTTCTTGGACCAACTTCCAGTGCTCCTCCACTGGCATCTGAATTCCAAGGTCACCATCCAATCTTTGGATCAACTTTCATCTCTCCGAATTCATGCCCAGTACGAAGCAGAAAACTTCATCGAAGATTTCGATGACTTCAAAAATAAAGATTCTGTGTATTGGGATGATTTAGTTATAGATGAGTTGGAACAAAAATTGAGGGAAGAGGCTTTCGAAACAAAGGCTAAGGAGCTCTACTATGAAGTGAGAGCACACCAACTTATGCAGCCAACATTAGAGGAGATAGAAGATATAATAAAGAAAGAACAAATATTCATTGATCATTGTTGGACAAAGTTCCATGATCTTGTTATTTATTCTATTCCTTATTTTTATGAGCTTGAATTTGTACCCAAATAGGATTACTTAATGTAATTGTCTTGGCTTTAATACAAACAAAGTCTTTCTGTATTTGACATTGTTTGACTCTGTTTCCTTTTGCTTTTAAAAGCCAACTCATAGCTTCGAATTGAACAATCTCATCATTCGAATCTGGACTTAATTGTTTAATGCAACGCTAAAAGAACCAACATGTCTTTTTTTTCCAATTTATGGAGTAAAGTTGACAATTCTGGCTGATATCATCTGGAATTAATGCTTTGAATTTTAACAACGTTACCCCTCAAAACTAACTATAACCAATATGTGGTCATGGTTAATATAGCCAATCAATTTCAAATTGACCATTTTGCTTCGAAGAGTAATCCATACTGTTTTTGGTTCAAAAAACAATTACTTCTTATAAAAACCAACGATTGGTTTTAATGCTTCAAACAGTGTTCCCCATCCTTAAAGGATCCGAGGATTTGCTCCAAAGGTCGTTACTTTGATTAATAACCTTCAAACAGGTCTTTGAACCCTTTGAAGTGGACCAATATTCGAGCATTCTAGCATTTTTAAGCATGTAGTGCGGCAAGCCGACTTATGTATTTCGAAGCCGTTGTTATTTGATTTTTTGGCGCCAAAATCTCATTTCGAAGCCAAATATCTTGCTTCGAAGCTGGCATCAATATCCGGAATGTGCTTTTTCCCTCCAAAACATTCAACATTAGTAGAGACTCCTCGTATTCGTACTTTTAGTACTTAACGACTTATGCAATATATTTCCAGACATAAAAAGCTTTTCTTTTAAAACCCTCTTACTTCGTGTTTCTGAAATCACTTGCTCTTTTAACGTTCAAACCCTCATATCTTTCACTTCTCTTTACTTCTCCCTTTTCTTTTCGAAAAGCGTATCATCAATGGCCTCTTCTTCACAAGAAGTGCCAATCGTAGAACGTGTGAGCTCATCCGTAGCCTTGAAAAGGCTCATTGATGTGGAATGTGAGAAGTACAAGGCTGGGGGAAAAAGCGCCATTGACGGGCGTGTCTTTGTGCCTCGTCGTCATGAGCGACAAGACTATGTGCTTGGGCCAATCTTCAAGGAGATCCCTATTGAGCTCCCAGCTCTGTACCCTCGTCTGGAAAACCAATGTCTCCTTTATGAAGGTGGTCTTGATTGGAGGAACTGGAGAATCAATCGCCCCCACCGATGTTGGCCCACGATGAGACCGGAGTGGCAAGAGTGGTATGATCGGGTCATCCTGCGAGACCTTTGGACCTTCAAGAGCTCTGCCTTCCCGATGCTCTTCGACTATCTAGGGTAACTATCCCGGAAGACCCTTTCTTAGTCCCTGCTGCTTTATGCTTTTGGAACCCTATCTTCAATTTCTTTCAATTTAGATGTGGGATGATGGCTCCTATTGTTCTTGATATTTGTCATTTACTAGGAGTATCCCCCATTGGTACCATTATCACACCAGACTTCCCTGATTTATGATCTCTTTCTCCTCCTCTCTTAACTTATCTTCAAATGATTTTGTTAAAAGCGAAAATAAAAAGGGCCCGATGGCGACAGGGAATTCTTTTCCTTCTTATTATACTGGCTTTGCAAATTCCTCTTCTGCACCTCTTCACAAAAAATTATGCCTGAATTTGCTCCACTTGCCAAAGCCTTTGTTTTGCAAAAAAGGGTAGCCTTAGCCCCATACATTCTAGGTCATGTATACAGAGTTTGTTCTCTTTTTTGTGAGAAGCCTTTAGATGCTAATCAAAGGGGGCCATTCTGGATCCTTCAGCTTTGGCTTTTTGCCTACTTCACTGAACTACAATCCAAATGCCTTAAATTTTCTGGGTTACACTCTCTCACCCATGGCATAAGACTAGCCAATGCTTCTCTCTATCCTTCTTCTTTTGCTTTTTATTTCTCTTTCTTCCATCAACTACCAGCCCCCCTTCCTATTCACCGCTTAGTCCTTGAGACCAACATAGGTCCAACTTGGTTGAGTCACTTTTTAAGTGATGTGCTCAGACTTCACCTATTCACAAAGATATATGGGCCTCCCTTACGCTTCCTAGGGAGGCATTTATTGGGACCACAAACCCTGTGGCTTATAAATGTATAGCTGAACCTTATTGTTCTGCTCAATTTGCTAGACAATTTGGTTTCACACAAGGGGTCCCAATACCTCTCTGCAGCAACACCAATCTGAGCCTTACCAAAAGAGATCTGAAGGTTAGGAAATCAAGACTGGAGAAGGCAACCTTCAAATTCATGGATGACTTGGCTAGGTTTGAGTATACTCCTTTCATTCCTGAAGGTACTGTATTGAAGAGATACCAAAACTGGTGGGAAAATAATATGGAACTTTATTTAGCCATTTCACCTCAAAACCTATTGGAGGTATTAGATGTATCCAAGCCCAAAGGAGTTGAAACTGTCCCTTCCTCTACTGTGCCTCCTACAATTCAGTCCATTCCTGCTACCTCAACTCCTTCGAAGGCCACACGGGCTGCTTCAAAGAAAAGTATATACTTTCAACTTCTCTTTTTTTTCTCTTTTGAATCTTTTATTTGTTTCCTTCATACTTATGTTCTTTGGTACAGGGTCCTCGCAAGAAGAATCTCCTAAGAGAGCTGAAACTTCAGCTATTCTCAAAAAGCGACCTTGAAACAAAAGGAAGCTGATCCCCCCCTCTGAGGAATCTGAAACTTTGGGAGAAGAAGCAGTTGAACAAGAGCAGGAAGTGCCCTTACAAAGAACAAAGAGACAAAAGGTGGCTGCCTCCCATTCTGATCTCGGGGCAAACATTATAGTAATGGAGAAAGAACTAACCTCTGAAAAATCTGAAACCCAAATTGAAAAGAGAGAGATCGAAAAGGAACTAGTAGTATCCCCACCGAAGAGGAAGAGGAGAAGAAAGATTATTGTCTCTCCTTCTGACTTTACTGAGGACTTAGATTCCGAAACAATCGCCCAAGCAATAGAGAGAAGAAGGAAGGTAACTGTTTCAACTACTGTCTTGGTTGAGGATCCCATTCACGAAGCAGCTACCAAGACAGTAGAGCAGGAACATCCCAAGGCAATAATTGTCTTTGAGAGGGCCGAGAAGAGACGGTATCAACAATTTCTGAGGGATGAAGCTGCTGTTACTGATGCATTACAAAGAGAAACTGCACGAAGACACCAAACTATTAAGCATTATACCCTTCGCAGTTCTCCCATCAATGCCAACACTTCTGGAACAAGTAATTTCTTTCACATTTCTGCTGTTTTTCCTTCGTCAGCTTTTAATATTGAATTTTGACAATCCTTTGTATTTCTTCCTCTTGCAGCAACAACTACTGCATTCATCTTTCCAGCTAGGCCTCCCTTGACTTCAGTTGAAGTTAACCAGATGCAACGTGTGAAAACTATCCAAATCATGCTCCCACTCTCCAAGCCTATATTTGATACGCCTTCTTTGAGTCCAAGCATCACCGCGTCTCTTCTCTTTGGCTTAGAGCCCTATCTCCCTTTTTTGACTTTTGATATGCCTCAGTTTATTTCTTCTTCGAGCCTTGTTCTTCCTCCTTCCTTCTCAGAAATTCCAACTGCTACTCTATTTCCAATGGCAGTTGATTCTTTCCTGAGGGTCTTTGTTAGTTCTCCAATTCATGGTTCATCACCTGTGCCTACTTCCAGCCCCTCTTCACTTGATTCATTGGTGGCTAAGACCATAGAGGCTGCCAAAGATGCTCCATCCATTTCTCCCATCCCCATGCAGCCCTCTGTGTCTTCCACCACAAAACTTTCCATGCCCTTCATGTCTAGGGATGAGGTAGACATCTTCGAAGGAAGACTTGCTAGTCTTTTCGACGTACCTTCTACCTCTTCAGCATTTAGTGCTGAAGCTGAGCCATTAGTCCTAGCTGACTCCTTGCTGGAAATTTTTGAGAGTCCTCCTTCTTCTAGCAGCAAACTTCCTGCACCTTCAGTGGACTTGGACACATGCTTGGAACTGCTGACTTCCTTTTCGAGGATCCCCTTCAAGGCTCTACAAAGGCCTATTATCAGGAATGGGTTCCTTCAGTGCTGTAATATTGCTGAGCAATCCAGTATGAATGTCTCTAATCATCTATCCCAGGCTGCAGCTACTATTGACTTCTATATCAATATTTGTCATCTTTGCCATATCGCCAATGAAATTGGCTAGGGATCGGCGTTTTGTTTCTCAAGTGCATACCGAAATATCGGATCTCAAGGAACAACACTCTTACGCCTCCGGTTTGAATTCAATTTCTTTGGAGAAGAAAGCTCAACTCGAGGAGGAGTTAGCTGTAGTAAATCAGGCCTTGGTTCGAACTGACACCAAATTGCAAATCACCAATCAAGAACTGGCTGAGCGAAAAGAAGACATGGCTGCAGCTATTCACCTGTTTCCATCACTTAGTAGTAGGAAATCAACTGTACAAAAACAATTGAAACATTGTAATGATTTTTGGGCCAATTTGTGGCACCATGTACTTGATTCTTTATGAAAAATCAAATCCTTATCTATTGTCTGAGTATCTTGTGTTTTTGTACATAATGTTTATTTTATTCCTTGTGTTTCCCAAATGATTGGAAAATAAGGCTTCAAATATCTGCCATTAATCTTTTTGGGATGTACATAGCCATTCAAATTTCTTAAATGGTATGCTCCAAAAGGCAGAACTCTATGAATTTGATATGGTCCTTCCCAGTTAGGTGACCATTTGCCAAACTTATGGCTTTTAATTCCTATTGGGAGTATTGTTTTTTATACCAAGTCACCTTCATCAAAGCCAATATGCTTGACTTTCTTATTATAATTCTTGGCTGCTTTCTTCTTTTGAAAAAGAATGCTATTTAACGCCAAAATCCTGGCTTCATCTATGCCTTCTAATTCCAAGCACATGCTTTGATGATATTGCTCAGGATCTAATTGATCTTGGCATCTTACCCTCAGAGATTTAACATTAATCTCCACAGGTAACACTGCATCATGCCCGTATACCAAAGCATAAGAGGTGACTCCTGTGCTTGACCTTGGGGAAGTTCTGTAAGCCCATAAAACATCCAACAATAGGTTATGTCAATCCCTAGAATTATCTTCTACCACCTTTTGTATTCCTTTTTTCAAGGACTTATTGGATGATTCAGCTTGACCATTGGCTTGTGCATAATAAGGTGTGGAATTAATAAGGCTAATTCCAAATTCTGCCACAAAGGACTTTACCATTTTCCCATCGAACACAGTTCCATTATCAACTGTTATAGTCTGTGGAATGCCGAATCTATGGATCAGATCTTTAATGAACCCAATGACCTCTGTCTGGTCTACAGCCTTGTATGGCTTAGCTTCGACCCATTTAGTGAAGTAGTCAGTGGCCACTAGAATGAAACAATGATGCTTCGAAGAAGGTGGATGTATTTTCCCCATCATATCCATGGCCCATCCTCTGAATGGCCAAGGCTTCACTACTGCATGTAGGTTAGTTATGGGCACATGTCTTATTGTGCCATGTTTTTGGCATGCCTGGCAACCCTTTGCATATTCTATGCAATCTTTAAGAATAGTTGGCCAATAGTAAGAATGCCTTCAAAGCAACCATCTCATCTTTACACCAGGCTGATGAGCACCACAGATGCCTTCATGAACCTCAGCCATGGCTGTTAATGCTTCTTTTGGGCCTAAGCATTCCAACAATAAGCCATCTCCCCCCCTTTTGTGGAGAGCATTACCATATATCATGTATTGCATAGACTGCAATTTGACTTTTCTGCTGGCCTTCGAAGATGGACCAGCCAAGTACTGCATTATTGGATGCCTCCAATCTTGTTCTTGTAAATCATTATGGTTGACTTCTAAGACCACATTCCTTTTATTCAAAGGCTGTATTAATTTATGATATGTTGTTTGACTTATGTTCCTTTGGGTATTATCCCTTCTCTTGAAATTCGAAGCTTTTTGAGCCACATCGTTAGCTCTATTATTCAAGAATCTTGGAACGTGGGTTACATTTGCTATTTGAAACTGAGAAAGCAGATATAATGCAACAACATAATATGGCAGGATGCTTATGCTTTGACACTTGAAAATCCCTTTCACTTGGTTAACCACCAATTGAGAATCCCCAAATATGTCAACTGCATGTACTTGTAATCCAATGAGGATTTCTAGTCCTACTATTAAGGCTTCATATTCGGCCTAGTTATTGGAACAAGTGGCTTCATCCACTCTGAAACCATGTGTGGTTTCTACCCATTGTGGAGATTTAATCACAACACCAATTCCAATTAAACCATTGGCTTTCGATCCATCAAACCACATCTGCCATGGCTCAACATTAACCATACCAAACTCCATTATCTCTTGGCTTTCTGTTTGAGATGGATGATCTGCCAGAAAATTGGCTAAAACTTGCCCTTTTACTGCTCTTTGAGGGACATATTCTAAATGAAATTCCGATAAGGCTAGTATCCACTTGCCAATTCTTCCCCTCAACATAGGTCTAGACAACATGTATTTAACCAAATCTGTGGTTGCAATTACCAAGACAGTTGTAGGTAAAAGATAATATCTTAATTTCATTGCAGCAAAATACAAAGCAAGACACAGCTTTTCAACAGCTGAATATTTACATTCACAAGGATTTAAAAACCTACTAAGGTAATAAATAGCTTGCTCTTTGCCTTCTTCGTTATCTTGGGCTAAGAAAGCTCCCAATGAATCTTCTGCTGCGGCTATGTACAACTTCAAAGGCTTATTCCCCTTTGGTGGCATCAGCACTGGAGGTTTGGCCAAGTAGGCTTTGATACCTTCGAAAGCACTTTGATGCTCTGCTGTCCATACAAATTCCTCTTCATCTTTCAGCCTTAACAAGGAAGAAAATACTTTAGTTTTTCCTGCAGTGTTAGAAATAAACCTTCGAAGAAAGTTAACCTGTCCCAGGAACCTTTGTAATTCTTTCTTACTTGATGGAGGCCTAGCTTCAATGATGGCTTTAGCTTTATTCTGATCAATCTGTATTCCTTTCTTGTGCACTACATAACCCACGAAATTTCCAGATGATACACCAAAAGCACACTTAAGAGGATTAAGTTTCAACTTGAACTTCCTCATTCTTTCGAAAGCTGCTTCTAAATGAAACAAATGCTCCTTCATGGACTGGGATTTCACTACAATGTCATCAATATAACATTCTAGATACCCTCCAATGAGATCATGAAAGATAGTGTTCATAGCCCTCTGATATGTAGCCCCAGCATTCTTCAGACCAAATGGCATTTTAACCCATTCGAAGGTGCCAATATTCCCAGGACATCTGAATGCTGTCTTGTGGATATCTTCCTCTGCAATGCATATTTGGTTATAACCAGAGTGGCCATCCATCATCGATAAGACTTGATGCCCTGCTGAACTATCTACCAGCAGATCCACTATAGGCATAGGGTACTCATCTTTAGGAGTTGCTAGATTTAAGTTTCTGAAATCGATGCATACCCTCATTTTGCCATTCTTCTTAACTACAGGCACAATATTAGATAGCCATTCAACATACCTGGCTGTCCTAATAAAGTCTGCCTTGAGTAGTCTAAGAATTTCTTCCTTGACCTTCTGAATCACTTCTGGACTCATCCTTCTTGGTTTCTGCTTGTATGGCTTGAAATTAGGCTTCATAGGGAGCCTATGTTCCACCAATGATCTATCCAATCCTGGTAGTTCATTATAAGACCATGCAAAGCAATCTTTGTATTTCTTTAGAACAACCAATAACTGGTCTCTGTCCAGAACATTCAAGCAAGTACTTATATAGGTGGGCTGCTGCACAGAACCTTCCCCTAAATTCACTTCTTCTAAGGGGTCTTGCGTCTGAGAACTCATCGAAGCCTCTTCTTTGGTTTCTTCAACCTTCGAAGCAACATTCTCACTTTGTTCTGCTCCTAGGTTCTTTAATTCAGCATCTTTGCCCTCTTCCTCATAGACAAAATCATCCATAAGGCGTCTTCTTCTGTATCTCTGGACTTTTGTTTCAATGTCCAATGCACAAGACTTCCCAAGGTCAAACTTCGACTGTTCTTTGCTCTTGTTCTGACCAATTATCATGGCCTCTCTCTCTTATACATACTTTCTGGACTATTGCTTTTACGTCCAATGATGAGAATTTAATCAAAGCCAAGGACTTGGCTTCTCGTTCTTCACTTCTTTGCCTATAACCGTGCATCATTGTCATCTTTCACGACAACCTCTTCATTAGCACTTTCTTGGACTAAGTGCTTCAGGTGTGTTACTTCCTCATCAGCCGTCACTTCGGCTGAGCCATCAGCTTTCCTCAGTATACTGAGTGGTGTCACTCCCTCAATATACAACTTGGCCTCTGCAAAGTCTGCACAGGCTATGAAGGGTTGAGGATCTGCATCAATCTCCTCTGTCTCTCCATTGCCCAGGGCCATCATGATCTTCTGATGCAAAGAGGAAGGCACACATTTGTTAGTGTGAATCCAATCTCTCCCAAGTAAGGCATTATATTTAGCATTGCTGTCGATTACGAAGAATGCTGTCATACAATCCCTGGTCCCCACACTCAAATTAATAGGCAGAATCCCCTGGGCCATCTGCTTATCTCCAGCAAAGCCAGCAATGGTTGTACTGGTTGGGATCAACCTGGGATTCTTCTTCCCTAATTTCTTCAAAGAAGATTTCGGTAATAAATTTACCGCTACCCCATTGTCTACTAGGACTCGATTTAGCTGTATCCCATCAAAGAAAGCCTTAATGTACAAAGGCTTGACATGTTGGGTCATGGAATTTGAGGGGTATTCAAAAGGATATAAGAGGTTGATGCTCACCTCTTCCTCACTTTCACACTCAGTTTCCATTGGAATAGCCATTTCAGGAGCATCTTGTACCATACTCACTTGTGACTCCTCGCTAGAGACAGGAATTTGATCCATGTCTTGGTCACCCTGATCCTCATTTTCAGCCTGGAATTCATGAGGTAGTATGTGTACCATGTTGACTGATACAGGGGAAAATGAGCCAAACTGAATGGCTGGCTGTACCTTCTTCCCCTCTTGGCTACCTTGCTCAGTGTCTTCAGCAGCATCCTCCATGCTGCATTCTGGTATTTCATTAATAACTGATCCTTTCGAAGGATCCTTCTCAACTGATTCTTCATTCAGAAATGTTTGTTCAACCATGAAGGCTTCGAACATTTCTTCTTCTGCCATTTCCTTCTTTTGGCTCATGCCAATCTCTTCTTCCGTTTCGCTATCACTTTCCATCAGAGCCTTCTCGCCATTACCAAACTAGCCTTCTCCCTGGCCTTTAATTCAGAATGAACTTGGGCCAATTGTTCTCTACTACAAACCACTTTACTTTGTAGAGTCGGTTTTGGAGCATGGTCTGACTTCGAAGTTTTCTTTTCCTCTGTCTTGACCTGTGAAGAACTCTCTCCACTTTCTTTCAGATCTTGCTGGTACTGGGTGTACCTGCGCTGAATCTTCCTCCTTTGTGATCTGGAAATAACTTGAACCATATTTGGTTCTTTTGTCTTTGGGTGTTTCAGCAGTACCCAGTTGTTCGGAGCCACCAAAGGAGGCTTGATCATTCTGCCTGTGATTCCAACATCTCTCCTGGCAGGCAATTCCCTAGGTTTGTTTTGCATTACAAACCAATCTGGAACTCCAAGTACCCAAGAGCTTACTGATTCAGATGTTGAATCACCTTTTTCCACCTTCGAAGCCATCTTCGAAACTGGCCGTGGAGGTAAGTGCTTGGTTCTGGACTCATGCTTCGAGCTTGATTCTGGCCTTTGATGGAGGTGGCCATTTTCTATTCTGTGTGAGGTTGGTCTGAGGGGCCAATCTCTAGCTTTAGTCCCATAACCTGAACTCCTCTCTAATCTTCTTTCAGAATGTTTGCTCTCCATTCTGTAGTAGTTAAGTGGCCTAGACTCATACAATGGCCTTTTGCCTTTAGCATTTATTACATCATCAGCTAGGCTCAACCACCACCAGTGTCGCCCTATCACTAGCCGAGTACCTTTTGTTTTATAGCGTTGGTTGATTTAGGGCGTCTCTGAACATCCTTATAGTATTGCTTCCCATCAATTGGAAGCCCTTCAACCATTTGTAGCTTAGTCTACATCTGGGACACATCCTGCATTACAGTTTGCTTCAAGGAATCGTCATCCGGTATTTCTTCATCGAGTGTTCCTTCGATGTGAAAACCCTGTCCAATAATGGCGGTTCTAGTCTCCTTCTTGGCATTTGCGGTTGGCAATATGCATTTGCACATTGACCTCTTCAATTCTGCAGAGATAGATTCGAAAGTTTGGTACAACCACATTAGTCGCGCTTTCTCCAACTTCGGAAGCGGGTTCTTGTCAATTCCATGGCTTTCTCTGTTTTGGTGGGAACTTGGACTTCCTTTCCGGATTTGCTCTTGGATCCTGTCTCGAAAAACAATGCAGTTTTTAGTTGAGTGAGACCAAGAATTATGCCATTTACAGTATACTTTTCCTTTAAGTTCATCAAGAGACGGCAGTTTTACCCCTTTTGGCAACTTAAGGAAATTGGCTGCAAGCAAATGATCAAAAATGTCATCTGCTTTTGTTAAATCGAAAGAGTACTTTCTGTGAAAGTCTTTCTTTTTAAACTATTGATCGATGGTTGTATCCTTATGAATTAATGTTTCACAGATTACAGGTTCTTTGCCCACAATCTCTGCTGCATCGATCTCATAATTAGGATCTCTATAGTATGTCTTATATGAAGCATTATTTCGATCTTGTTCCTCCTCTAGTAATGCTTCATATCGAGACACCTTATAGGTTAATTCGACCAAATCCCTGAATTCAGTTGAGTCAAACTTCTTTCGAAGCCTGAACTCTAAACCGTTTTGAGCCAATCTTACAAATTCTGGCTCTGGAATGGTGACTCTACATTTATTTCAAGCCCTTTTAAATCTGGCAATGAACTGAGTAGCCTTTTCTTCAGGCCTTTGACTCAATCTTGCCAAGTCTGCCATGGACACCTCTGGCTCTGATTGGAAGAATTGGGCATGAAATGTCTCTTCCATTTGTTACCAAGTTTGAATGGAGCTAGGTGTAAGGTTGATATACCATACAAACGCTCCCCCAATTAAAGAGTTTGGAAATAATCTCAGTTTTATGTAGTCATGATTAGTGAATTCACCACATTGAGCAGCGAATCTAACAATCTGCTCTACTGTTGATTGATTTCCAGTTCCATAGAATAGGGTAAAATCTGGTATTCTGAATCCTCTTGGGTATTCATGTACCCTATCTATCCATTCTGGGTATGGTTTTTTGTATACAGGAGTTTGGACCCCCCGAGCCATCAGTCCACACATCTCCCTAACAATATCAGCAATTTGGTCTCTAGGGACCATATTTTGGGCTTGCTGAACCACTACTAGAGGGACAAACACAGGGTTTGGTGGACAAACTTGTGCCTGTGGTCCTCTTGGTCCAAAAGGTGGTAGATTTGGGACTGGTTGCCCCTGTGGTGCAGGTTGCTGTTGGGGGTATGAGTAACCCCTTTGAGCCTGTCCTGCGAAAGGACCTATGAAAGGTGTTGGAACAGGTATTGTGTCCCTTCCATTTGTGGGAAAACCTTCCAACCCCCCGGGTATAAATTCGAATAAGGGATTATTATATCCCCTAGTGCTAGGTATGGCTTCGAACATGGGATTTGCCACCATTCTTATGCCAGTTTCTTATACTTGGCCAGATCCACCAACCTGTGTGGCTTCATTGTTGAGTACTGAGGCATTTTGGCTTACTACAGGCCTTGAAATAGGTTCATACCAAGACTGAGGCAATGGTCTTTCATAGTTTTGAGTACTAGTCTGACCATTAATTTGTCCATTAACTTGCATAGGCTGTTTTTCTCTAGCCAATCTTTGCTGAGGGACATTTAAAATTTCTTCTGTATGTCTTGTATTTGTTGGTTGGTGGTTATTCATTCGATCCAAAAAGGATGTTGCCCATCTTTCCATTGTATTCATTAATTGTTGTCCCATAGCATCTACCAAGCCATCCCATGGATTTGTTGGCTGAGTAGATGGAACGATGGATGGTCCAATTCCTTGGTTTTGTCCAATATTATGAACATATGGTCCTTGTCCAGAAGTACTGGCCTGTTCGACCAAAGGTTCTGATAGCATAGGAGTCTCCACAGGATGTGTTACCACATTCTCCTCTGGATTAGGTATTTCTACCTCTCCTTCTACGCCTTCTTCCAAGCGTTCATTTTCTCCTTGTCGTCTTCGTCTAGCCATTTTAACAAGTCCCACTGGGCGTGCCAAAAATATATGTTGGCTTTTTGGATTTTCGAAGGGTATTTTTGTAAATCTTGGCGTGCGGCAAGGATCAATCGATCCTTCTGAAATTATAATTGCCAACCAATTATCAGACGATTGTGTTTTAGTTCTTTCAGCCTCAATGAAGAGGACTTTTACTGGTGGCTTGCCTTAGGAGAAATTAAGAGAAATAACAATTAATATGAAGAACAATTGAAGTATTTTATAAAAATGAACACTTACAATAATCCAAACTCAGCCTCGAAGAGGTTTACAACGACAGTCTACTTGAATCTACTTGAATCTACTCCTATGAATCGAAGTGCAGTGCTGATATTTAAAGTGAAGGTATTTAAAGTACAAGAAATGTAAAACTGGAAAGGAAAATATGAAGTAAAAAACTGGTTTGTATGATCTGAGTCTGGGGCTTTTTCTGGGGACTTCCTTACTATTTATACTTGTCAAGGATGACCTTCGAACTGCACTTCGAACCGTCGAACTGCTCCTCCATAATCGCTGATCATGCTTCCTTAGAAGTAGTTCCACTACGCCATCACTTGCAATTGAGCTTCCCTCCTGTATTTGAATTTGGATATAGGTAACCGTTGAAGCCACGTCACCTTGTATCTCATTACTGATCTAGTGCTGTTCAGATCACTTGAGAACCAATATTTTATTGACACGTGTACGATTGAGATCGAAGATTAAAATCATCTTCCCATAATACCCTTATTCTGCCACGTGTCGAATTGTAATTGGCTTTTACAAAATATATAGCCAACAGTAATATAATAAAATGGATAGATACAGTGGGAAAGGAGGGGGAAGGGTGTGGGTTGTGGTGGGCTTTACGTGAACTAATGTTATACATGCTATGTCTTGGAATTTTGTGCATGGAAGTATCTGAGCTGTTTGTGTTTTTTTCTTCTACCTTTAAATTAAGAGGGTAATTTAAATTTGTTATGATTAATTGACCACTTAAATGGGATGCCCTTACATTCAGTCATTTTTCTTCTAATTTGTGTGTTCTTTTGTTTTTTTCCCCCCTCTGGTTTTGCTTAGTATTTTGTGTATGTTTACCCACTTTTGACTCATGATAGAGCATTTTTTCAGTTCAAGCCTTTTCATTTGAACCCTTGAATGGGCATGCACATAAGTTCTATGCCTTGCTTGGCAAAAGCTACTAATTTCTTTTTTTTGGATAAATAATCAAACTTTATAAAAAGCATCAAGGCGATGCAAAGAATACAAAAAAACAAAGCAACCTACAACGGGCCGGAACACAACTAACTAATTAAATCCTCCACAAAATCTACAAAAGCCAAAACATTCAGATTAGCCGAACCGATAACCCGACTATGCAACACCAAAAGGAGCCTAATTTCTAACCAAATAAACGAATGAGCTGAAACACAATCGGGCAATGAATAAGCAAATGATCCACCGTCTCTGTGTAGACACCCCATTTTTGACCGACCTTAAGACTCAGACGTCACTGATTGAGCGCTCGGTGATGTTGCATATTGCGCTAGTTCAGAAGTCTCAGAGTCGCGGCCGTGCGCCCTGCCTCCGGACTTTCGAACCTTCTTCGTGCCTTGTCTCGGTTTGCGAACCAGACTCGATTTTCTCTGTTTTCTTTCTTGAGGGGAGGGAGTGGTCCCGTAGACTATCTCTCAGTGGCCGTAGGCTACGTTTTGTGGCCGTAGGCCATTTTGCCTTATTCGAGCCGGTTCGGTTTTCGGGATGTCGTCGGCCGGTGCCTCGGTTCGGGACCGCCCAACCATCTCCGATTTCTCCAATTTTTGGTAAGTGCCTCTCTTTTAGCATAACGAGGGACACTGGGGTCTCGAGACCCGCATGACCTAACACCACTTCCGTGCGGCCGCGGTTTAGGCCCCGAGCATTCATTTCGCATCGTTGTTCGTTCATTTTTGGCAGGTACCTCTGTTTTAGCATAACGAGGGACACTGGGGTCTCCGATGCCCACTTCGCTGCTGAACACCACTTCCGGCACCCGCAGCCCATATTCGGGATCCCGAATTGCCCTGTTTTGGCCCCGAGCGTTCATTTCTCATTAGTTTTTGTTAAAACTTGGCAGGTACCTCTGTTTCAACACCAGGAAGATCACTGGGGGGTGAGAAGCCAGCAATTATCCCAGATAACCAGTTTTGCTCCTCCGGCGCTCGTTTTGCTCACTTACGGGCCAATGTTGAACACCCTGAGGGTATTTTCTTCCAACCAAAGCTATATATTTGTGATCAGGGGATATGGGAGGACACCAAAAGAGCATGGTCGGCCAGCAATTGTGGAGTTCATTTTTGGGTCTCTCCTTCAAGCTCTATGTTGTGGCTCCTGCTTCAGTGTTGCCAATTTCCGACCTTGGAACCTTGTTGCACACATCTGGGAGGACCCTGAAAGAGCATGGTCGGCCAGCAATTGTGCATTTCATTTTTGAGCCTCTCCTTCAAGTCCTATGTTGTGACTCCTGCTTCAGATTTGCCAGATTTCGACCTTGGGGCCTTATTCTACACACATGGGAGGACACCATTGCATGGTGGTCGGCCAGAATTTTTGCACTTCATTTTTGGGCCATGGCTGGCCGGCCAGGGTGAGTGGCTGGCCGACCAGGTGGGGTGGCCGGCCGGCCAGCTTTCTACTTTCCAGCTCTTTCCAGCTGTCCGGATATTTTTTCAAAATATCCCGGGCATCCGGGGGATATTTTGGGAGGGAAATCTTGCCTCCATTTCCCTCCCTTTTACACCCCTTTCTTGCCTATTAAAAGGGCTGGCCTCCTTCTTTGTCATGGTTAGAGAAATTCTTCTCAAGACTTGATCTCCCATAGCCTCCATCTTCACCTCCAAAAGCTCAAAAAACTTCAAGCTTCCTAGCTAATTCCTTCACCAACCCTAAGTTCTACCATCACCACCTCCATTCCAGTAGCAAGGAGGGGTTCCTCAGAGGCTTAGAAGCAACTTTCATCAAGGCAAGAGGAAGCAAAAGACTTGTCTTCAAGGGTAAGTCATCAATTCCCCTTTTTGAGCATTTTCTTGCATCAATTCTTTACCCTATTTCCTTTTTGTTTTGGGCTTTGACCCCTACTGGTTTTGTGCTTATTTTGAGCCCCTCTACAACTTTGTAGAAGGGCTCAACTCTGTTTGGTGTCTCCATGATATACTTCCTTCAATATCACTCTTTAGGCCATTAATTTGCATGCTTTATTTGCCTTATGAGTAATCTGATTTCGAGACTGATGTAAACTGTTAGTAGGCTTATATTGAGCCACTCTTCAACATTGAAGAAGGGATAAATCATGTTTGGTGGCTCTAGCATGCACTTCCTTTGAAATTCTTCAATTTTACCGTAAAATTGCATGAGTTAATTAGCCTATTTGTGATCTGATTTGGAGTATGAAACCTACTGATATTGTGCTCATTTTGAGCCCCTATTCAACATTGAAGAAGGGCTCAACCATGTTTTCCTCCTCTATCATACACTTTCTTTGAGTCCATGTTCTATGCCTATCTTGCATGCTTTGTTAGACTATTTTGGCTTCTGTTTTTGGCTTTCATCAGGTCTTGAAGGAGTCTTATTTTGGTCCATACATCATGCTTTGTGAAGGGTCTTAAGCCATTTGGTAATTGGTTTTAGTACTTGCTTTGAAATTCTTCAATTTACCGTAAAATTGCATGTTTGTTTAGGCCATTCTAGCTTCTGTTTCTGGCCTTCATCAGGCTTGTGAAGTGTCTTATTTTGGTCTATTCTTCAAGTTTTATGAAGGGTCTTAAGTTTTTTTGTCATTTCTTGTGATATCTCCCTTTATAAACCTCTTTTGACCCTTGTTTTGCATGCTATGTATTGTATATCTACACACTGAATTTGGGGATCTCATCTTCTGTAAAAATTCATATTTTTAGTCCCTCTCTAATTTTGTAGAACTGTTTTTTTGGGTTTGAGCATTGTAGATATCACTTGCTTTGTAAATCCTCTCTTTTTCTGTATTTTTGCAAGCTATTGTTGTCATATCTATGCTTACAATTTGGCCATGTTTTGTACTGGAAAGATGCTATTTTTTGGGCTTCCTTGCTACTGTTTTTGCTGTCATGTGTCAATTTTGCATGTATAGCATAGCTGTGGGCCATTTCGGGCACTTAAAATCACATTTCGAGATGATTTCGTGCATTGATTGTCATTTTGTATCATTTCGGGGCTGTTTTCCCCTTCATTTAGCTGCTGAAATTTGTTTTGCATGTTTGCATATCATTTTTCATGTCATTTCATGCCTTAGTGCATTGTCTCGATTTGCGTGCCAATGGGCACGCACTTCGAGGCACTCCGTTTTCATTCATTGGCTTCCTGTGTGAGTGAGTTGAGGCTCTCCTATGTTGGTGTAAGGCCATCGCGGCATTCCGTATGCCATTTTTTTCCTGTTGCATTCCATATGCCATTTCCTCGGATTGCGTGCCTGTGGGCACGCATTTCGAGGCATTTCTTTTTAGTCTCATTGTACATCATGTTTCATGTCATCTCATGCTTGTATGCCATTTTTTTGGTTTGCGTGCCCGTGGGCACGCATTTCGAGACATTCTCACTTTCATAGCATTGTGCACACCAGGCTGTATCTTAGTTGCATTTCATGCATATCATGCATATTAAATGCGTGTTCGGGATAGGCGTTAGCGCACGGAAGCGAGGCACGTTCGTGCCTTGAGTGACGAGCGGGTCTCAATTCCCCAAGTCACCGACACTCCGGATTATCCATGATGGAGTTAGGTTTTGTTATAGCATTCATCTGCATTCATCCTATATTGAGTTGTGCAATCTGATTCCTCGGCCATCATGGATCGATATGCGTGATTGGTGGCACGAGGATCGAGGCATGCATATATTTGTGAAATACACTGCTTTGCCCTTTTCCTGCTCTCTGTTGCAGCAAAATCAAGGATCAGCAACTTTTCGAAATCCGGCACGCATTTCGATAAAAATGCAAACAGAGGCTAATTGGGGCATCAGTGGATTTCCGCCAAGCGACCAAAGATACATCATTCATCGAAGCAATGACCTCGACTTGCATGCCGATTCTACGTTTTCTTAGTTAATTTGTTAAGTAATTAGGAATTTGTACTTTATCTGTATATTTCATTCTGTATATTCTTTTATTTCGGGTCTGTATTATTTATTCGGACCCTCTGCGCGAGGGCAATGTTGTAATAAGGGTGTGTGAGTGTGATGTATGTCTTCCAACCCCCATTTCTTTCTCCCTTTTATTTATCCGCTTACAATGGTTAGATATAGGGCATATTTCAATTAGCATACAGCATGACAGCATGTTTGCATCATTCATCTGTTTTGCACGTATCGGGCTCGGCACATCATACAAACTGCATCTGTATTTCAATTCCAAGTTGAATACTTGATAGCTGTAGCATTTCATATGCCATGTTTAGAATAGCCGAGCCTGCTATAGTTGCATTTTGCATGTGTTGCATTAGGCATTTCAGTATACTTAGGATTCATGCATGATTTCTAATCGTTTTCCTGTTTTGGCTTGGAGTACTCGGTAAGTTGTTATGCTTTAGCATACTTGCATGCGTGTGAGTGTTTCCATGGTAGCATGCTTGCCATGAGGCTAACTGCTTATGTGATATAACTGCCTTGAATGCCTGTGGGTGGAGGTTGAGTTATCTGAATTGGAACAATTCATCGACTGCTTGTTTTAAGCCCACTAGATAGTGGCAAAATCATGTTTTCTAAGCCCACCCGAGGGTGGCAAATCCATTTTAGCCTACTGCGGGTAGCACCTTCACACCATTTTCAAACAAACAAACATGAAATGTTTTGTTCCAATTCGACGCCCGATCTATACTTGTTTCTTTGCAAGCATCACATAGTAATCTAGGCTAATAACCTAATAAGAACTCACAAAGTTTTCAAAATCGATATCATGGTTAGTAGAGGCGGTCTTTGACGGCGAGAGGGTGCTCACGATGTGACCTTCCCTAATCGTACCCAAGTTCCCGAGCCAACTTTGGTGATGACGGACACGTGGCCTTTCGGCACCGAGTCAGGGTTTCCTAAATTTCCCATTTTAAAATATTTAGGTGGCGACTCTGTTATCTAGCAAAGCAGTCCATGTTTGGCACTTCTTTCAAAAAAATCTGTTTTCCTTCAAAACGATTTGCCGGATTTGGACTCTTTGGTTCAAGATTTGGAACCGCAACAAAAATCGAGTCCGAACTGTAGCGAGGTCCCTCGCGGGCTTGTTACACTCTGCATCCCCATAACACATTCAATACCAGTTAACTCAAAAGCTACTATTGACTGTTAATAAGTCTGACCTAATATAGATCCCTCTTTGAAACCAATTTCAATTTTAAAAAATTGCTTGTTATCTCTTACTTTAAATCAATCAAAGCGATATGATAATTTCAAGGATGAAATCATTAAAAATGTGCAGATAGTTTTGGGGGTTTCTTTTTCTTTCTTTAATGAAGGGACTAATTGCGATAGCTATTTGAAAAGTCACAAAATTTTGTTAGCATGCCTAAAAGCCTCTACAAAAATTATGTTAGGGCTTTTAGGCATGCAAAGCTTGAATAAGTTTAGAATTAAACTTATAACGAAGGGACTATGGCCTCTGGAATTATGTATGCCTGTTAGTGAAGAAGGATTGGGATTACCAGATTTGACCTTTGTCATCTAGGCATTGCTTGCAACGTGTAGGCTTCATGACCCAAAACAATTAGAAAACTGTTGTGATGCACTAAAAAAAGATTGGATTGCTTGGATTAAGTTGATAGATGGGAGGAAATAAGTAATTGGCATTGGTTTTGATAGTCCCGTTGGGTTTGTTCACTGCATCTGAGGAGTGGGCAAAATGGCTTCGAGATGTTTGTCACAATTTATGTTGTTACATTTTAATGTCTTTTAATGCTTGGTTGCTAACACCATATTTATTGTTGTCGTTACAAATTAACAAACGCGTTTAAAACAAAACATTGGAACAAAAGGATTTGATGAAGCGGTTTATGCAGAGCGTCAGCTAAGAGGAAAAATGTACGGATTCTTGGTGAAAGTGGTAAACCAATGGAGGTTGATGAGGGGACTGGGGATACTGACGACATCATAGGGTTGACACCTTTTACAAGTAATGCACCGGTTACACCCTCAGAAGGTTTCTCCACAACAGCCAAGCAGCTCAAAGAAGATGAGGACTGTGCCTGGAAAAGGAATGGTAAAGAAAAAGACAATCGAAAGCGAAGGAAGGGGGTTGGTGCATCAACGCCAGTGGACATCATGGATAATCTGGTTAAAACAATTATGTCACAAAGCAAAGAAGTAACAATAATGCACCGTGTCTATGGGAATGGGAATCCTAATGCAACGGTGAAGGATTGTTTGGCGAAGTTGATGAATCTACCAGGCCGTTTGCCCACTGATGTTCCACTCTTCTGCTTTGCATTAACACTACTGGACAACCCTCACTTTAGGGAGGTTTTAATGGGCCTTCCTAGCGATGAACGTTGTCTAAAATGGCTTCAGACTGTGAAGCAGCAGTATAGAGGGGGTGGGTCAGCACGCTAAGTTCCATTCTTTGGTTCCCATGGTATTGGACTATAATTGACGCTTTATGGTTGATGGACACAACTCTATCATGGACACCTCTTTTGTCGAACAGCTTCATATGAACTCAAGTTCGCTTATGTTGAACAATGTTATTTGGCTTATGTTTTGTTGTTAAGACGTTGTTAGTTTCTGTAGATTGCTTATGAATTTGCTGTTAGTGTTTTTCGACATTGGCAGTTTGTTTATGTTGTCTTTCTAGTAGATGGTTGTCTCTTGAATAGTTTCCTATATTATGGTATTTAGAACTTTATATTTGTTGTGGTTATTTGCATTTTAGAAATGCATTGCTTATACCTTTGTAATTAGTATTATTGATGTTGTTTATACCTATGTTATTTGCCTATGAGATAATTAAAAAGTTAAGAAGGACAAAATGAGATTAGGTATGAAGTACGGGTGCAAACCAAGATTAGGTATGAAGTACATGGTACAAAGTGTAAGTTGCCTATTAACTTAACTATATCATTAATTTCTATATCTATAACCTATATATAAAAGAATGAAAGCTAGGAGGTCTCTTGAATTTAACTCATCAAATTGTCCTACTTGCTCTGCTTCCTTGCTTCGGATGAGACCAAACCTGCAGGGTGGTAGTCCATCACGGTGCGAAGAAGATTGAGCCTGTTCCTTACCACATGATTTGTGTGAGTTGGTTTTGTTTGTTTCTTCAGCTCTCAATAGCGGAAGTCCCCATGTGCTACAGAACAAAGGAGGAGAGTCAGTGCACGCAATTTTGTATACAGAAATTGTGCGGTTTGAATCTTACAATCTTCCAAACACTGATTTTCCTCTTTGAACAGAGATTCCAAGTGTTGCGAATTGTTTGGACTTTCAGATAGCTTTCATGTGCTTTGCATCAGATGGCCAGGTGTGTATGGTAATATATACATCTCTTGCTTCTACAGTTGGTACAATCTGCAGTAAACAAAATACCTGGTATGCTGTTCTTCTCTCTATTCATTTTTCTGTCTGATTCTATTTCCAATTATATGTCTGCTTCTATTTACTGTATTACATTGATGGCCTTGTTTTATTCATGTTTTGTTGCCTTAAGATTTGTCCACCATGTACTTGCAAATATGTCTAAACAAGAGACTCAGACATCTTTGCCTCCACAAACTGCTCATCATGTGCTTGCCAATATGTGTAGAGAGATATTGCAGGTAATTTATTGCTTTAATGTTGTTCTTCTATTACAATTTAGCTTCCTATGTAGGTGATTGTGGAGAAGGCTGAAAGGAGTGCCATTCTTGACATTGCAAATAAGTATGTTTCACCATCTTTGTTTTCTGCCTACTCACGGCAAACCATGGTTGCTATTCAGATACCACACTACTTCTGATTGAGGTTTTTTGCCTATTACATGTTTGTTGTTATGTGTGAGACATTTATTGGTTTATTTGTTTTATGTTTTTTTGCATAGTTTCTTCCCCCCTGTTTTGCGGTTTGTGTTTCACATAATTTCCTCTTTTTTTACTATTGTTAATTGTTTGATTAATTGACTTTTTCTTAGTTTCTAAAACTTGTCCGTTTTGTCCCAGATTCTGCCTCAAAACTCTTATTTTTTATTCCTACTAAATTTTAATAAATTTGCTTATGAAGATGATTGCATCTTTATAGTTGGCAATTCTTCAAATATCCGAAACATAAACATTTCCTGTGAGCCAAGCCATGGTATGGTATAATAAGGTAAGTAAAAATATGGTCTTCAATTATTTGCAGCCATGTGCTCAGGTTGTGTTCGGTAAAATTGAAAAATGAAAAATGAAGATTAAAAATTGAATGTTGAATTTTTTAAGTTGAATGTAATGGTGGTGGTGGTGGCGGCGGCGGCGGCGATAGTAGTAGTAGAAAAATGATGGTAATGCTTATGGTAACAATGACCTACGTTACACGGACTCGTCAACTTTGGTGAAGTATCTGTGTCGACACACACGACACGAGTATGGAATCCGGCCAAGATACGGCATGGAAGAAGTGGATACGACATCCGGAAGTAAGAAGAAAGATGGCATACTTGCGATTAGGGGTTCGATCTTCTTCTCTCTCTTCTCTCCCTCTCACTTTCACTCTCGATCGTTCTCTTCATCTCTCTCTCTTTTCTCGCTCTCGATCATCTTCGTCTCTCTCTTCTCTCTATTTCGATAGATTTCGTCTCTCCCTTTTCTCTGTTTTCTTCTCTCACTCTTGATCCGTCTCCTCTTCTCTCTTTTCTTCTCTCTCTCTCTTCTTTTTAATTGGTGTTTATCATATATAATACGTATAATATAATTCATCATAAATAATACATAATACAAATTATATTATTTATAATATATCATAAATAATATAATGAGAGCAACTCCTTTTGTCTTCCAAGAAAATGTGTATTGACTCTTGAAAGTTGTCACCAACAAGCTAATAAACTTTCATCTTTTCACTTACCAATCAAAAGTCAAAATAGCTAGCATCCACTTACCAATTATATAATAATAAATCTAATTAAATCATATATAATAAAAAATATAAAATCTGTAAAATACATTATTCATTTTTTATTTATTTTAACATAATTTGTTATTCCTTATTTATTATATTTTTGTTATTTAGGCCTTGTTTGGCATATATTAAAAAAGTTAAAAAGTCAAAAAGTTACAGCATCTTATTTAAGTCACATCACCTCTCTACCACATCACGTCAAACTCAATCCATATTTCATAAAAAGTCAAAAAGTGAACTTATTTAGAACATTCCAAACAACCCCTTAGACCAATATATACTATTATAAACTTACCACTACCATTACCACCACCACCATCACTACCACTACCACCACCACCACCACCATCACTACCACTATCACTACCTTCACCAAGCCGCCGCCACCGCCGCCACCACCACCACCACCATCGCTGTTACTACCAGTATCACTATTGTACCACCACCCCCATGCCACGCCACCACCACGACCACCGCTGCTACTATATCACTACCTTTATCACTATTGTCATTGTCTACGTTACACGGACTTGGGTGCAGGTATTGAGTGAAGGTGCGTATATAGGGTTCGGACACTTCAAAACTAAAAAATTGATAATATGTGAATACGGATCCAAATGGAAATACGAATACGAGGGTACGTTAAATATTTTATTTTTTTAATATATTTATTATATAAAGATGAGTTAAATAGTTATTTTTGAAATATATTTATTATTTTTATCATATGTATTATTTTTATTGATAATATTTTTAATTTATCTATATAATTTATTTTTACTTTTAATTGACATATATATTATAAGGCTAAGTTTGGCATCCTCAAAAAATTCAAAAATTAAAAAGTCACTAAAAAGTAAAAAGTTCATACTATTTACCTCTTTTTGGGAAATCACAATTAAAATAAATAAAAAACAAAAAATAAAGGTCTGCACAAACTGTGCCGCCACACATTCCAACAAAATTTTCAACGTGACACACTTGTAGCCACACATGCCATTCAAAAAAAATTTAAAAAAAATTTGAAAAGTGACAGAAAGTGCACTGCGCAGTGTCAGCTAGGGTAATTTCATAATTTTATAATTTTATACAATATTTTAATACACATTTTTTCGTAAAAAGTCAAAAAATTAACTCAAATATCCATATTTTTTTTCTTTACTTTTTAATTTAAAAAGACAAAAAGTATACTTACTCAGGACATTCTAAATAACCGAATAACTACCTGCCCCCCTTCTTTCTCCATTGGTGTTTCTTTGTAGAGAGGGTAGTGGTTTTGGCATAAAGATTGCTTTGGAGAATGTGTAGATGAAAAATGTCTCAAACCCCATAATAACAGATCAACATGATTGCGACTAGCAAGTTCCAGTCAAAACCAAGTACATGATCCACACCTAAGTTTTCTCTTTAAGTGATAAGTTGATCTTTATGAGTTACCAATGTGTCTGATGTTATGATGATTTGTTTCACTTAAAATGTCGAAGTGCATGCTTTTGATTTGAGTACATAGGCTTCGTTTGGGAAGAATGAGTTGGGTGAGTTTGGAGTTATTTTAGTCACAAAAAGATAAAATAACTTTTTTAGCTCAATATAAAATATTACATCTAATTCATAATCATTACATTATTTTTTTTACAAAAAGTTAAAAAGTCAAAAAAGTCAAAAAAATCTTTGTCAAACAAAACTTTTTAACTCCGGACTAAAATAGTCAAAAAGTCAAAAAATCAACCCGCTTCCAAAACGAACCCATAGAATACATTAAAGTTCAGTGAAGAGATCGACGATATTCCTTTATAGTCAGATACATAAATATTTAAACTATACTCCCCTCAAGTTCCCTTCACTTCAGCTTTAATATACTACATACCCGAAGCTTGGATTGTCTAAACGTCACACAGATTACATCACTAGTCCACCACTTAATCCAATAACAGATGCGTTTGTTTCGTTAAATTGGGATAATAAAAAATACAAAAGCAAACAGAGAGGATGATATATTCATTCCAAATGCTACATAAAAACTCTGAAAAGATTGAAATTCTATGAAATTCTAGAAAAGCCTTTACAGAAACTTATGGCTTCACGACATACCTACCAAAAGCAGTGAAGGCAACACAAACCCAACAAGAAAACTCCCCATAATCAGCTCTTTCTTGTAACAAGATTACTGCAATTCCATTTTTTGGTCTCGAAACTTTAGAATTCGTTAATGGGTTTTCAATTTTCCCAATTAAATTTGAAAACCCATATGGCGGAAACCAACAAAAAAATCATCTACAAAGAATTATCGACATGATAAAAGATTCACAAAATAAAGAAAAACCCAACCCAGCTCTTTCTTCCCAATTTCTTTCTGTTCTACGAAACCAAGGAAAATGCAGGGGGTTTCTAAATTCATGGTGGAAAAGAAGAATTATTGCATAACTATCAAGCTGTGTTTTCTTTAATCATTTAAATATGACACATTTTCCATTGTTTAAAGTGGTTGTAGCATAGTTCTGAAATCAGAACTTCGTACTACACGTTACCAATGGCATCCTCTATAGAAATATCAAATATATGTATCTAGAAGGAGAGTGTATAAAGTGAAATGCTTATTGACCCCAACCTTCACATGTTCTCATTCAAGGGAAAAAAAAAACCAGCTTTTACGTGTTCCCAAGGTTAAGTGGATGCATAACTTTACAGGGTATTGTTTTCTTTGACTCTTAACTTCTTCAATTAGGCTTCTAACTAATGGAATATTTTTATATCTTCATGGAAAAATAATTGTTAGCATAATTCTTGCCATTAGAATAACATAGGAATAATATAACGGATTTGAAATTCTATTTTGTTTTTGTGAGCGTAGGTCATTGGCTTGGGGTTTGTTTGTTTGGACTTCTTTTGGACCATGAAAGTATTGGCGTTCTACATTTGCCGAGTTTTTGTTACACGGAACAACACACCATATGACTGCCCCGTTTGCTTTGAGGTGGATGGCATTATCCGTATTTGCTTCTTTCTTCTTGATAGTATAGATAGATAGATAGATAGATAGATAGATAGTAGCCATGGTGCGAACATGATGTATAATTCATATTTAAATTTTTGGATAATTTAATGAAGAAGAAGAATCATTCTAAAATTATTGGATATGACAATTACTTAATAAGAAAATGTGACAGGTATAATGTAAGAAGGGCATTCTTAGAAAAGTAAAAAATGTAATAACGTTCACACCAAGTCAGGTGTATGCTTTATATAATAATATACAAATATATATTTTTTGAACAATAATTTGCAAACAAAAACGTGAAGCAAAAAATACATCCAAAATGATATGTTAATGGCATTTTTAAAAATTATAAGAATAATGAATATGTGTTTTGATTGGAAAAGAAAAGACCTAAAGAAGCATATCAATTTGTATGAAAATTTTGTTTATATATATTATATTGAGTTGGGTCAAACACCTAATTGATTTTTAATTAAAAGTTTATGGCTCAAAAATAATATACATTGTTTTTGCTAGGGGTGAGTATTGTATGATTTGGACCGGTTTGGGATGAAATCAAAATTAACTCATTGTCCATGGTTCCATAAAAATTAAAACGAACCAAATTATTAAAATCATGGAACCAATTTGAATTAAACCATTTAAACGCGGTTTGGTTCGATTTGGAATTACAGTTTCACACAACCTTTTCACATTTTCACAAGAAAAATCATATAATATTTTTTAAAAATTTTAACCTATCATAAAATTTTAAAATAATAGCATGCGTGTCAAATAAACTATTCTCATAATATTCACTAATTAAGAAAAAACATAATATTAAGCAAACATTGTTTAACATTAATCTGTCATGATTTGTCAAAAATAAACATGCAAATTGTTACACCATTAACTTAAACAACATAACATCTAGCAAATAAACATATATAGTTTATGTTATACGGTCTGATTTAGTTCAAATTCAGAACTAATCCGCGAAGACCGGCTTCTTAATTTTTTAAACTAGGACCGAACAATGAATTAAAAAAACCAAACCAAACCAAACCAAACTTTTTAATTGGTTCAGTTTATTGATTTTTCGATTTCCTTACTCAATCCTAATTTTTGCATAAAAATTACATACAAAATGATGTGAACTTTTAAGTATTTTCATTTTAAACAAAAACACTTATCATTATCATTTATAATTTTAAAAATATTATTATCACATAATTTTAGATGAATTTTATGTATAAATATTCACTTTTGTAAATCATTTTTTAAATTAATTTTTTGTTAATTGGTAAAAGACTTACAAATATAAAAATAATTACATTAAACTAGACAATTATAATTCAACAACAAATTCCAAGAAGGCAACAATTAACGCACACAAAAATAGCTCACAATAAAATTAAGTAATAAACAATTTAGTGCAATACACACACACACACACAAGTTCGTAATGAGATAAAATGATTAATCTTAACTTTTTATAGGATAATTACACTTTTACCCCAATAATTTGATTTAAATTTTATTTTGGTCTCAATTATTTTAAATTGAAAAATTTGCTCCATATACTTTAAATCTAATTTTTGTTTGGTCCTTCAATTTTACCAATTTATAGATGAGGGATGTTGGGTATACCTCCTTATTGGAGTGTGGGACCCAATTGGTTTGTTAAAAAATTTTAATTTAACTTGGTTTAGGTATAATATATTTTTATACATTATATTTGTGGAGATCCAATTCAATTTGGATACAATTAGGGTTTGATAAAAAAGCCCATAAGTTTACCATATATATTTTGTTTTCTTCCGAAGTGGCAGCCGCAGATTTTGACTATTCTTTGAGGATTGCATCTATGGTCATCAACTTTGGGCAAATCGTGCTATGGTTGGTTTTGGATTTAGTGGCTGCTACGCACATTGTAGTGTGCGTGTGAATTGGTTTGGGTAGATTATTTTGGGTCTTCTTCAATTCTGGTTTCGGTCATTTAAAAGTTAAAACACATGGTGATGCACTTTATTTTGTTACTTTCATTGATGATTATTTAAGAAAAGTTTGGGCTTTTCTACTAAAAACTAAAGATCAAGTTCTAAAAGTATTTAAGCATTTTCAGGCTATGGTTGAAAGAGAAACAGGGCAGAAATTGAAGTGCATCCGATCAGACAATGGTGGTGAATACATTGGGCCATTTGATGAGTATTGTCGCAACCAAGGTATTCGGCATCAAAAGATAGTTAAGAAGACTCCTCAACAAATGGCGTTGCCGAGAGGATGAACCGCACCATTGTGGAAAGAACAATGTGTTTGCTTTCACAAGCTAAATTGCCAAGATCCTTTTAGAGTGAGGCATTGAAGACAGCGGTTGACGTGATTAATTTGTCTCCTTGCTATCCTTTGAATGATGATGTTCCAGAAAGAGTTTGGACCGGTAAAGATGTATCTTATGAACACTTGAGAGTGTTTGGTTGCCGAGCTTTTGTTCACATTCCAAAAGATGAGAGGTTCAAGCTTGATAGTAAGTCAAGACAATGTATTTTTCTTGGCTATGGGCGTGATGAATTTGGGTATAGATTGTGGGATCCGGTCGACAAGAAAATCATTCGAAGCCATGATGTTGTGTTTCTTGAAGACCAAACAATTGAAGACTTTGGCAAATGTGATCAACCGGAACCAAAAACTAGTGATCTCATTGACATGGATCCATTTCCTTCATCTTCGGTGGATGATGAAAATGGGGGAGATGTGCAGCCACCTATTGAAGATGTAGAGGATGATGCTAATCCTAATGAAGTTGAGCTAGAAATTGAGGAAGAGCATCCAACTCAAGAACCACCACCACAACTTGAGTTGAAGAAATCTACAAGGGACCGACAACCTTCAAGAAAGTATCCTCTCAATGAATTTGTGTTGATTTCCGATCAAGGAGAGCCTGAGAGCTACCAAGAAGCAATTGAGCATGCAAAGAAAGGTGATTGGAAAAAGGCCATGGACGAGAAGCTGAATTCCTTGCTTGAAAACCAGACTTATGATTTAGTGAAGTTGCCTAAAGGGAGGAAATTTCTGAAAAATAAGTGGGTTTTCAAATTGAAGAATGATGGCAAGAATCTGAGGTACAAGGCACGTCTTGTTGTGAAAGGCTTTGGGCAAAAGAAAGGTATTGACTTTGACGATATTTTCTCACTGGTTGTGAATATGTCTTCTATTCGGGTTGTACTTGGCATGGCTGCAAGTATAAACCTTGAAGTTGAGCAACTTGATGTGAAGACCGCAGTTTTTCATGGTGATCTTGAAGAAGAAATTTACATGGAGTGACCAGAAGGTTTTGTAGAGAAAAGGAAAGATAAATTTGTTTGCAAATTGAATAAAAGTTTGTATGGTCTCGAACAAGCCCCGCGGCAATGGTACAAAAAATTTGACTCTTTCATGATGAATAATGGTTTTTCTAAAACCACTTCGGACCATTATGTGTTTGTGAAAAATTTCCCAGATGGCAAATTTATTATTCTTTTGCTTTATGTTGATGATATGTTAATTGTAGGTCAAGATTCTACCATGATTAACAGGTTGAAATTGGAGTTGAGCAAGTTTTTTGCTATGAAAGATTTGGGACCAGCAAAACAAATACTTGGTATGAAAATTATTCGTGATCGCAAAGAGGGGCTGATTTGATTGTCTCAAGAAAGCTACATTGAGAAAGTTCTTGAGAGGTTCAACATGGATAAAGCAAAGCCGGTTGGTTGTCCACTTGCGGGTCATTTCAAGCTTAGTTTGAATCAATGTCCTACAAGTGAGAAAGACAAAGAAGAGATGTTGAAAATTCCTTATGCTTCAGCAGTTGGTTCTGTGATGTACGCCATGGTTTGTACAAAGCCGGATATTGCTCACGCTGTTGGTGTGGCGAGTCGTTTTCTCTCTAATCCGGGTAAAGAACATTGGGCAGCGGTAAAATGGATTCTAAGGTATCTTCGAGGGACTTCGAAGGTATGTTTGTGTTTTGGGGATGGTAAGCCGATACTTGATGGGTTCACGGATTCTGACATGGCCAGTGATGTTGATTCTAGGAAATCTACTTCGGGGTATTTGATGACTTTTGCAGGGGTAGCTGTGGCATGGCAATATAAATTATAAAAATGTGTTACTCTCTCAACTACCGAAACTGAATTTATTGCCATTACAGAAGCTTGCAAAAAAGAGTTATGGTTGAATAAATTTTTGCAAGAGTTGGGTTTGAAGCAAGAAAAGTATGTGCTTTATTGTGATAGTCAAAGTGCTATTCACTTGAGTAAAAATTCTACTTTTCATTCGAGATCGAAACACATTGATGTGAGATACCATTGGATTCGTGATGTGTTAGATTCGAAATTATTACAACTCGAAAAGGTTCACACAGATGATAATATTTCGGATATGTTGACTAAGACTTTATCGAGGGACAAACATTTAAAGTGTCGAACTTTGGCGGGTATGGTTGATCTCTCCACCTAAGTCGGTAGGGGGAGAATGGTTGGGTATACCTCCTTATTGGAGTGTGGGACCCAATTGGTTTGTTAAAGAATTTTAATTTGACTTGGTTAAGGTATAATATATTTTTATACATTATATTTGTGGAGACCCAATTCAATTTGGATACAATTAGGATTTGATAAAAAAAAGCCCACAAGTTTACCATATATATTTTGTTTTCTTCCAAAGTGGCAGCAGCAGATTTTGACTATTCTTTGATGATTGCATCTGTGATCATCAACTTTGGGCAAATCGTGCTATGGTTGGTTTTGGATTTGGTGGCTGCTACGCACATTGTAGTGTGCGTGTGAATTAGTTTGGGTAGATTATTTTGGGTCTTCTTTAATTCTGGTTTCGAAGATTTTGGTTCTTCTATTTGGTGAGGTCTTTCCTCTTGTTTATTTGTGATTATTTAGAATTCACCTAAGAGTGGTTTTGTGAGACCATTAGTGTCTCGTTTGTAATCGTTTGGAAACTTTTTTGGTTGATAGTGGAATCGGATTTCGATCCCGTGGACGTACCTCACATTGAGGGAACCATGTAAAAATTCTTGTGTTGCTTTTGATTTAATTTTTTCGTATTAGTTTTTATTCCCATTGATTGATTTACTTGTAGGGAATCATTACTTTTCCCCAACAAGGGATTTACATGAAATTTTATTTTATTTTTTTCATTATAAAAACTTATAGAATTTTACATTGAAATAAAATAATAATAAAAAAAAAGAGTATAAAAACTACTTTATAAACAACTCCCACTTTTGTTTTTAAAGTAAATTACAAATACATCGCTTAAAGTTTGTTTAAAATACAAATTGTCCCTTGTGATTTGAAAAATTACAAATACTTCTTACTAGAATTTTTTATTTAATACAATTCATTGAAAAAATAAAATTTCTAACTGCTCTCCTATAAAATGATAAAATTATTTAAATTATTAATTGAAATAAATTTTTGACGTCATTAAAAACTGTTAATTAACTTAATAATTTATTAATAAAATGGGTCATTGTTATGAAATTAGAAACTTCAAGGGGTGAGATGTAATTTTCAAAATCATAAGGAACAAATCATAATTTAAGTAAACTTGAGAGGGGTGCATTTATAATTTATACTAGTTTTTATTATAAAAAAAGTGTATTATATTATCTTATAATACTTAAATAATACAAATATAAAAATATTTAAATATAATAATCTGATTGGTTCAATTTGTGTCGTCATAAACATTTTCAAAATCAAAAATAGAATATGCATTATGAAAATAAATTATTTGGCCGTGCTAAAGACTTCAAAAATTGAGGCGCGAATTTGTCTCGAATTATTTTTTTTATTTTTTTTTATTTTTATGGAAAGGGTGGTTATGTGCACCCTAAACCCTAAATCCTAAATCCCTAAATCTTAAATTTTAAATTCTAAATCATAAAATCCTAAATTCTAAATCCTAACCATTAAATCCTAAACTCTAAATTTTAAATCCTAAATTCTAAACTCTAAAACTTAAATCCTAAACCTTAAAACCCTTGAAAAAAAATATATAAATATATATCAAACCAACACAACCTAAAAAAAAAAAAAAAGATTCGACGCATTCGAGGACTCAGAGATTCGAGGCCTCAATCTTTATTCCAAACCATTATAGTCAATTTTAGCCTGATTTGGAGAGTTTGCTTATTGACTAAAAAAAGTCCCTCTTTTTTCTTTTTTTTCTTTTTTAAAAAAATTATGTCATAATTTTTTATTTTTTATACTCTGTCTTATATAGACTAATCTAAAAAGTAAAAATAAAATAAAATAGTCTATTATTTTTGACTTAATTTTTTTTATTTTTTGCACCTTTTCTAAAATTTTTAATTTTATTTTAAAATTTTCTTATTCGTCTCGTTGTTAAGTTGAATTTAAAATTTTAAAGTTGCGTTTGGTAAAGTTTTGTAACTATGATTTGAGAGTATGAGTTGTATTTTGAGTTTGTGAGTTATGGAATTATGATTTGAGTGTAGAAAATTTGTTTGGTTATAATTTTTGAATAAAGTGTTGAATTGAGTTTTGAATTGTATGTGAATTGAATTTTGAAAGTTTGATGTGACATGTGAAATAGGAAAATTTGTTTAATGATGAGTTTTCAAAATAGTTTTCAAAACTTAATTCAACCTATAATTGATAATGAAATACACAACTCATATATCGATATCCGTATTTTTGATCAACAGTTATAACCAAACTATTTTTAAAATGCTAAAAAAAAATGATTTTTTTTTCAATTAATTGTTTTTAAGTAATTTTTTTGAATAATTTTTTTTTCAAATAATTTTTTTTTATTTAAATAACTTCTATGTCAATTATTTTGTATCAATTAATTTTTCTGTCAATTCATTTTTACGGCCTGTACAAACATTTTGTACAATACGTTTTTAATATTTTTCAAAAATTTTGTTGAAGCCAACAACTTTGGAGATTACATATTGATAAAAATTAACAAAAATCAGTTTGTTCAATATTTTTAAATAAAAACCAAAACGTAAACGTAAACGTTACCAAACATTATCAACATTTTTTTATTTATTAAATTTTATTAATTTAATAAAAAAAATCGTTTCTTTTTGTTGGTGCATTATTTTCGTTTGATTCTCGCCCACCCGTAAAGGTCATATAATTGGGGGGCAAGAGTGATATTTGTGTACAAAATGACTAATTTGCCCCTCTTGACTTGGATGGCAAGTTGTTATGTAAGAACTAAATGAAAAGGGTAATACTGTAATTTCGCTCATCAATAGACCCACAAAGATGTCATTCGGTTCATCACCAAAGCGATAAAGGAAAAGAAAAAAAAAAAGCCAAAAACCTGCACACATATATACGGCAGAAATTAAAAATAAGTAAGGACAACACAAAAAAAATAATCAGTAAGAAATGAAAAGTAAATAAGAAAAAAAAAATGAAAAAAAAACCCCTTCTGGACCTTCTGAACCTAAGCCTTTATATAAGTCATTACCTATCCATTCGTTTAACCACACCATCTTCACCATCTCATTCCAACAACTTCAGCAACTCCTTCACCCCCACAATATTAACTACATTCAGTGTAGATATCCGTATGAAAGAAGAGAGAAGAGGTTAGTAAAAAGCACAGTTCATATTGTTGATAGCTTCAGAGCTGAGTTGCAGGAAGGCGAAGAATCACCAGACGGGACAACCGGCCGGTTATTTGGATTCAGCCACAGTTCACCTTCTGCGCTCAGTTTCGCTATCTGTTGGTTGCCTTTTAGCAGAGGCTCAGTTTGCCTATCTGTTCCTTTTTTTTTACACCAACATCATACATTTTACTATACATTTTTCATACATTTCTCTTAACTTTTGCAGTCATTATGCCAAGAACAAAAAGAGCGAGACCTGAACATGGCAAAACCTCTAACCCTGTACGTCGTCAACCACAGCAACAACATCATCACTATTCAACTGTTGATTGTCTCACATATCATCACGAACAAGCTTATTCAAATTTTGCTAATCGATCAATTGTTACAGGGAGAAAGGTAAAGCTACCTCTCAATATGATCCATTGTTGCTTGGTAGACTGGATACGATGGGATGGTTACCTTTAACTAATTTACCACATAAGGTATATCCCCGTCTTATATATTTATTTTACCTTCACTTGATATCTGCTGAGGAACAAGTGGAACCGTTCAGTTTGACCTCTTATGTGAAAGGGGAAGTAATCACACTCAACCCTCGCACTTTCGCACAAATTATTGAAGTTGAAACAGAAGATTTGCAATGCCATTTTCAAATTGAGGCTCAGTTAGCTAACATTGTTGGTGATCTTACTGAGGTTTATACCACAATTTGTGAGAATCGATTCACCGGCACTAATTTACAAGCAAGACATTTAAAATCCCACATTCGTATTCTTCATCGATGGATAGTTAAAAATATCACTTCCAAAAAAGGACATTTTGATGTTGTTCCATGTTTTAATGTTTATTTGTTATATTGTTTTGAAATTTGACAAAAATTAGATTTATGTTACATATTACTGAGAGAAATGATGGTTGCAAAACTTGGTACTCTCAGTGGCCGATCACTACCTTTTGAAGCTTTGTTAACCAAAATTTTCAAAGTGCATCATGTTAACCTTAAAGGTGAAGTAGATCTAAGAATCACTTCACCAATTTCTGAGTACACACTGACCCAAGTTGGTAGTGCTGAAAACTTACTAGGCTTTATTAATTTTGAAAATGAACAAATACTTGATGAGGAAGAACTCAATGACAATGCCATGCCACCAAATGAACAACCCCAATACTGGACTGATTATTTAGCGTTGGAACAAGAACGGTACAATCAGCGCCTACAATGGGAACAACAAATGGCTAATCAAGTCAATACATTCGGTACTCGGTTCGATGAATTTGCCGCCACTCAGAACTCACTAATTCAACAATTTGGTGAGTTTCGTGTAGACTCAGGGAGACGTGATGAAGTGACAAGGAACTGAATTGATCAGATTGACCATCGAGTCACTCAAGTGTATCATCACTACTTCCCTCTACCTCTACCACCACTTGACAATGATGCTTAACTTATTTCGATGAGCGTTTAAATGGTTCACACATGCTGTGGTTACATTTTGTTTTCTTATTTTGTTGTGGTTATTTTGTTTTCTCATTTTGTTGTAGTTATTTTATTTTGTTATTTTGTTGTAATCTTTTATATTGACGTAATGAATAGTCTTTTTTTTTTTCTGCACTGTAAAATTAACTAGTGACAATGTTATAACAATTTGTGAGTTATATTATGAAATTAAAAAAAAAATCGTACAAAAATTAATAAAAAAGAAATTAATAAATGTGTAACCAAGACTTCATTTCAATAAAATGAAAAAATTAAAATTAAAATTAAAAAATTCTACGAATTAATAAAAAAATTTAAATTAATAACAAAACCATTATTTTAATGAAATGCAAAAAACAAATTAAAAAAAAATAATTGGCTCAAATGAAATAAAACAAGTTAAAAATTAATAATTATACTTTTTTTTAAATAAAAAGGAAATAAAAATTAATAAAAACTCATTTGGTATAATATCTGAAAATAACAAAACCATTATGTTAACATGAACAAAAAAATAATTAATAAAAAGAAATTAAATTTAATAACAAAGCCTTCGAATTGTTTGAAAATGAGAAAAGTAAATTAATAAAAATATGTCATCTACAAATTAATTGTAAAAAATTTAAATTAATAACAAAAGCATTATTTTAATAAAATGAAAAAAAAAACAAATTAAGAAAAAAATTCGGCTAACATGAAATAAAAAAATTTTAAAATTAAAAATTAATAATTATACATTTTCTTTAATGAAAAGGAAAAAAGAATTAGGCTTGGTTTGGGATCTCAAAAACAAGCCAAAAAGTTAAAAAAGTTACTCAAAAAGTTAAAAAGTTATCATTATTCATCAAAAAAAATATTAAAAAAATAATTTTACACAAAACAAATTTTCAAACAGCTCTGATGTGGGACAGGCAGAGCTCACTTTTTGGAAACGAGCTTCTATTTAGGTGCAATAATAACTCAGTGTTGTTCGGCCCGTGGGGATCCATCATGAGTTCCCGTTTTAATAATCTGAACCGTTTAATGTGTAGAAATTGTCGAGTACTATATGCTTGTGAAAAATCACGTTGATCAGATATCGATAACGATATGATCACATCAGTTTAAATTTATAAAATGGATGGTGTTATAGTTAATATAGCGATCCCGGTTTTCCTTCCATTGGTTATTGTATTCCGAACTTGGTTCTGTAGATGTCTGTTGTTGTATATGTTTCATTTCCGTCCTTTAATTCTTTGTATTTGAGTTTTGGGATGTGTTGGGCAGGTTTATAATAGGTTGGGTGTGTTTTGAAACAAATTGTTGCTGTCCTATTTTTGGTGTCTTCGCTCGAGCAAGGCTTTTGTCGCTCGAGCGAACTCTATGTTTTAGTTCCTTCGCTCGAGCGAGAGTTAAGTGGTGTGTCTGTTGGCTCGAGCGAGCATTCTTGTACTCGAGCATGCATCTGCGTCTGATTTTGGACCTGAAGGTTGTGTTTCTTGGCTCCAGCGAGCTTTTCTTCGCTTGAGCGTGCTTTTGAATTGCAGACCTGAAGCGTCGCGTTGTTGGCTCGAGCGAGGCTTTCTGCGCTTGAGCGAGGTTTCTTTGTGTCTGATCGCTCGAGCGACAAATCCTTCGTTGTTCGCTCGAGCGAGGCTAGAATATATCAGTTCGTAGCAGCAGCTTCTTCTTCACCTTTTCATCATCTCTTTTGCACAAACCCTAGATCGGCTGCTGTCTCTCTCTCTCTCTCTCTCTACATACATTCTCTCTACAAATCCATCTAGTTCTAGTGGTCTCCTACCCTAGTCCCTTTGTAAAAAATGTGGAGCTTGGTGTGGGCTTCATTTCAATCCGAAAAAGTTGGTGTTTGGAGCATCTTGGGTTTTCACCTTCATCTCCTCTGGGTCTCTTCTCTTGAGGTAGGGATACCCTACTCCTTCTTATGGGTTTTGACATAAATTTTAGTTATTTTGATTAAATGGTGAATTATGGTAATTTTGGGAAAGTTAGGGTTTGATTTGAAATCATAAAAAAAGGAGATTTTGTGTTTTAAAGCTCCATGTGCATATAAGGCCTTGGGAATGGGAGTTTGTGAGTCGACTCGGTGGAACTTAGTCTTAGGATCAATATTTGAAAAAGGGAGAAAATGTCCTAATTATATTGAATAATTAATTTGGAAAAGAGTGAAATTGAGTTGAAAATCATGAAATTGAGAAATTATGGGATTGAATGGTATAATTGGATTAGTTAATCACTTACCTATGAAAATGTTAATATTTTATCTATTTGATAAATTTATTATCTGTTTAGAGATAACTGCTTTGGGCTATCGGTGGAGGATAGTCTTGATTGTTGTAGACACTGTATGTTGATTAGGGAAAACTGAAACTAATCACCTGGAATATGTCATTGAATATGACGGTTGGAATAATACATCGAATATGTGTATTGATTGATCATTGTATATGATAAGTGTTTAAATACATTGTATATGTATATTGTTTGGGAGAAGATATGAGATGTACTCCATGGTTTGAGGAGATAGGGGATGTACTCTCAAACCTGTTTGGGAGGAGATAGGGGATGGACTCCATTGATAACTAAGTTGGCCGAAGTGTCCAGTATCAAAGTCCCGAAATCCTTATTGCGTTTGCATAACGTAGATAATTGAAGTATTGAAGTGTTTTAATATGAATTGCAATCTCATTTGAATTGTGGATAATGGAAGTGTTTTAATATGAGTCGCAGCCTCATTTAATTGTGTGGCTAGATAATGAGCCATGTTTATGAACTTAAATTGGGTAAGTAAAGGAAAGTGGAATGAAACATGGATGTATTTGTCATGGAATTGGAATATGTTATAAGTTGGTTTACAAGTGTTAACCATTCATCGAATGCTAATGTTTTAGTTACTTCTCATACTTGGTTTAGTATATCTCTACTGGGTTTTGGCTCACTCTTTATGGAACATCATTTTCAGGTACAGATGGTATGCCACCTCCAAGGACGTAGCTTGGGAGGCTTAGAGGCTGAAAGACTCTTTTGTTGTTATTTTTTTGTATTACATGTAAATCAAGCTAAGGGCTTATTTTGTATAAAGAGTTAGAACTCTTCTTTTGTGGTGACCAAGTGTTGACTTGGAAAGTTGTAAGCCTGTATGGCATTTACTTTTGATGTCAACATGTAATACTTTTGTACTTAATACTTTGATATATGGAAATGTGCTTCATTCGCTTATGTCTATACATGTCAAGAATGTTGGATTTATATGTATTATTTTGAGGGCGTAACAGTTAATGGTTGAAAACAAACTAATCTGATCAGATAGCTATCGATATATGATTAATGTGATTTTTTACAAGAAGATAGTACTCGACGAGTTCTACACATTGACGGTTTTGATTAGCAAAATGGGACCCATGGGGGGTTCCTACGGACCGTACAACACCTCTAATTCAATGCCCGAAAAACAGGGAAACACGTTGTAGACGCGCCCGTGGGCTTCCATCTAATAGTTCGGACTCCCTTTTGTTTGTGTTGCGGTTCTAAATCTGAACCAAAGAGTCCAACTCTGGCAAATCGTTTTGAAAAAAAACAGATTTTGAAAAAGTAGTGCCAAACATGGACTGCTTTGCCAGATTACAGAGTCGCCACCTAAATATTTTTTATGGGAGAATTTAGGAAACCCTGACTCGGTGCCAAAGGCCACGTGTCCGTCATCACCAAAGTTGTCTTGGCTCGGGAGCTTGGGTACGATCGGGGAAGGTCAGCTATGAGCACCCCCTTTCGCCCGGTCCGAAGACCGGCCTCTACTAACCGTGATATCTTATTTTGAAAACCTTATATGTTCTTATTCCGGTTATTAGCCTAGAATTACTACGTTATGCGCACAGCAAACAAGTATAGACTAGATCGCCTAATTTGGAAACAAACATTGCATATTCGTTCATTTTGAAAATGCTTTGGAATTTGCTACTCGCAAGTAGGCTAAAACACGGATTTCAATGAGTTTTCCCAACTCAAGCAATTCGACCTCCACCCACAGGCATTTAAACAGTTATATCACATAAGCACTTAGCCTCATGGTAGTCATGCTATTATGGAAACACTCACACACATGTGATATGCTAAAGCATAAAAGCTCACCTAGTACTCTAAGCCAAAACAGAAACTAGTTAGTAATCATGTGCATGATCCTAGTTCATGTTAAGTGGCTAATGCAACACATACAGAGGTGCAGTTAGAGTAGGCTCGGTTATCCTAAGATGGCATGTGAAATGCTACAAGTAACAAGTATTCAATTTGGAAATTGAAATACAATGCAGTTTGTATGATGTACCGAGCTTAGTGCATGTTAGACAAATGTATGGATGCACGCATGCATTGCATAAGGTATGCTAATTTTAAAATATGCCCTAATCTACCATCATAAGCAGGTAAATAAAAGGGAAGAAAGAAGTGGAGGTTGGAAGACATGCACACACTCACCCACACTTATTACAGATACGCCCTCACTCGGAGGGACCAAAAGAATATACAATCCAAATAACAAATCGCTAAATTAATTATTACAAAACTTCTAGTCTAATCAAAATAAATGCAAAGAGAAGATGGCCGCAGCCCCCGCTTCGGGATGCGCGAATGATGCATGCTCGAATCCGACTCGCCCGGAAATCCGCACCATGCCATCGGCCTCCGCTTTCACCGTCTCCGCTCGAAAATTGCAAAAGTCCCGAATAGGCTCCTCGAATCCTAAGGATCACCACCGGATAGAATGTCCACCGCCGTGTATAAAGTCCACCCGAAATGAAGCTATCGGCAATAAATACATTGCCGGTCGGCACTCTATATCACGGCCGGCACAAAATTCTCAGAGAAGATGGTTTTGATAAAGAACAACAGTATCAAAGAAGGTAAGGCATAGAATTTCTAGGCAAATGTATGCATGGACACACTCCCTATCATGCAATGGACTCAAGGGAGCATGGCCCTCGACCCCCGGGCCATCAATCACGCATTTCAATGCATGATGGCCCGAAAGCCAAGTTAGCAACTTTGATATCAAATGGAATGCAAGCACAAAACAAATCAAAGGGTCCCAACCCCTATCATGATTGGTCAAGAGGCAAGGGATGCATGCTCAATGAAATGCAACCTAGGCATGGCGGCTAAATATGCAACATGAACATGCAAATGAGCAATGTATGCTAGGCTCGCAACCTAAACATATAAACAAACATGGCATGCAACAACATGCAACGATGGACTTAAACTAACATGGATAACTCGCAAGCATGCCAAAATCAGCGGCCATGAAATGAAAATGAGATGCCTCAAAATGCGTGCACACGGGCACGCAAACCGAGGAAATGGCATACGCAATGCAATATGGACTTACACTAACATGAGAGAGTCTCGGCCACACCCATATAAGAGGCCGTAAGATGAAAATGAGATGCCTCGAAATGCGTGCACACGGGCACGCAAACCGAGGACCGCGCTTACTGCACGAAATGGCACTCTAATGAGACATGGCATAACATGGAATATGGCATACAAAACATGCAAATTTCAGCAGCAAAATGAGGGGCAAAACAGCCCCGAAACATGGCGAAATGGAACCAAATGCATGGAATCACTCCCGAAATGCAAAACTAGGTACATGAAATGGCTTATGGCTATATCAAATATGCAAGATATGAACATGAAGTATGAAGACAGCAGCTAGACAGCCCCAAAATAAGCATGTTCATAGTACAAAGCATGGCAAGACAGTAAGCACAAGTGGGACTAACATGGCATGCAAAAATGGCTCCTCGAGGGAGGCAATGAGGAAAGTGATAGATGCAATGCTCAAACAGAAAAATGTCCTTTTACAACACTGAAGAGGGACCAAAAATATGAACATTTACAGTAGATGACAAGTCCCAAAACAGTATACACACATGCTCAAAATGCAATGCAAGATTAAGGCCCACAAAGGGGTATAACATGAAGTACCAAAAGGATGCACCAAACAGCCAAATACCCTTCATGAGACATGTATAGGGGGTCAAAATAAGACCCTTTTCAGGCCTGTCGAAGACCCAAAAACAGAAGCATGATAGGCTAAAAAGACATGCAAAAAAAAGAGAACCAAAGAGGGGTAATGAAGCAAGTCATACATGGGGGTCCCAAACATGGTTGAGCCCTTCTTCAATGTTGAAGAAGGGCTCAAAAAAAGCCTTTTTACAGTTTACATCGAAGCCCAAAAATACTTGTAAATAGGGCTAAACAATGAAGCTAAAAAATGCAAGTTTAAGGGAAATGGATGCTTACCCTTGAAGAGTAGCAAACCAGCACCCCTTGGTCCAAGTTTTGGTGCTCCTAAGCTCTGCAAATCACCTCCCAAATTCTGGAAATGGAAGTGGTGGTGTTGTGCTATGGGTTGGTGAAGGAATGGCCCAAGAACAAGGGTGTTTGGAGGTTGAATGAGAGATATAGTGAGAGATGGAGGGATATATGTATCTATATCAGATATGTATCTATATCTCTGGTTTTTTGCTTAAGAATCTCTAACCCTAAACAATGGAGGAGGAGGGTTGCTTATATAGGCCAAGACCAAGTCTAAGACTTAGTGGCTAAGCAAAGGAAAAGGGTCAAAGGGGTGCAAAGAGTTTGTGGCTTCTAAAGGAAGCTAATACAGTGGCCAAGGGTTCAACCTCTTAGAGAGAAAAAAAAGGGGTCCAAAGGGTGGAATGGTTGCAAAATAGCAATATATATGCACGTGGAGCTGGTTCTGTGCATCCCAGCTGGCACAGCTGGCATGCACCAGGCTTGAGAGGGTCAAAGGGGTCAGGTCGGCCAGAAAATTTGATCATCGGCCAAAATAAAGTGCCGGTCAGTACTATTTTCTGCCGGTCGGCTAAATAGAGTGCCGATAGATGATTCCTAGGTCAAAAAAAGGCCGGTGGGTATGCAAATTGAAGCCCCGGAAGTTAGCTTTCCAATGGCGCAAACCTTGCATCAAAATTCCTCCTGTGAAGAAAGTTATGCCCTTTTTGGTGAAGCCGCGCAGACTCGATCCAAACGGGATGATGCCCAGCTTCAACCAATCATATCTTCTCCACCCGGACTTGGCTTTGGGAGATTCTTTAGTGCAAAATGAAGCCCCGGAAGTCTTCTTTCCAATGGTTATGGCCTCATAGCTTAACTCCAAGTATGAAATTGAATAAGCCTGATTCAGCGAGGGCCGCTCGACTTTCTTCTACCCGGATTCATGGCGAACTTCTTCTCCAACCTATTTTCTCCCCTCCTCTCCTCTTTTCTTCAACTCCAAACCCCTAAACAGAGTGTTTTGAAGGGTTTGCCTCTCTCCTTGCCGAAGGAATTGAATCTTTGGCCTGCACATCTCTCAACACCGAGCAAACCATCAGTAATCCCCAAGTCTTGAGGGCGGTCAAAAATGGGGTGTCTACACACGTCCCAGCCTCTACTCTACCAACGCTGTCCCTACATTCACCCCACCGTACCACCTATTCCATCCAATCTTCTCCTATACACTAATTTATACAATTTTTTAATATACATTTTTTCGTAAAAAGTCAAAAAATTATCCCAAACAACCATCTTTTTTTCCTTAACTTTTTAGTCCAAAAAGTCAAAAAGTTGACTTATTTAGGACACCCCAAAAAAGAATTAATAAAAACTTGTTTGGTATAATATCTGAAAATAACAAAACCATTATGTTAACATGAACAAAAAAACAATTAATAAAAAGAAATTAAAATTAATAACATAGCCTTCAAATTGTTTTAAAATGAGAAAAGTAAATTAATAAAAATATGTCGTCTACAAATTAAGTTTAAAAAATTTAAATTAATAACAAAACCATTATTTTAATGAAATGAAAAAAACAAATTAAGAAAAAAAATTCAGCTAAAATGAAATAAAAAAAAAGTTAAAAAGTAGTAATCATATATTTTCTTTAATAAAAAGGAAAAAAAATTAATAAAAACTTGTTGGGTATAAAAATTACTAACAAAACCATTATATTAATAACATGAACAAAAAAAAATAATAATAAAAAGACATTTAAATTAATAACAAAGCTAAAATTTCAATAAAATGAAAAAAATAAAGTAATAAAAAAATGTCGTATACAAATTAATAAAAAAAAATTAAATTTAATAACAAATCTATCAATGCCCAACAAATTTTTTTTGATAAAAAGTTAATGAACATCATAGAATGAATATCATAAATTACAATTTTTGCATGCATCATTCAACCATCAAATTCAATAAAGTGTTTGACCCTGCATATTATACATTGCATCAACAACATATTTAAGTGTCTTCATTAACGTAATAACATTTTTGTGTTCCCTTTCCTTGAATAGCTATTTAGCCCAATCGTTGTCCTCATTGTTAGTTATCCTACAAAAAGAGAAAAAAAGTCATTAAATTTACAGTTACGTAAAGTGGGCGAAATCATGTAATAAAGGTGTCATAATGATTAAAACTAATAAAATAATTATACATTTAAAACCATTAGTCACTACGATATTCACTTACCTTGTTCACATCACAAATTTATCCATGGCCAACATGATTTTACCACATAGCAGTAGCAATTGCATACCTAAAGTTAGATTGGTACGTTAACCTATGTTGTGATATGTCAACATACTCAGCTTGGTCTTCAACAAGCCCATCTGCTTCGGCTTCTGTGGCCATTTCATTATCAGCTTCCATGAAGAATGGATCCATATCTGCACGCAAACAGATCCAATTGTGCAGTACACAACATGCAATCACGAGAGGGCCTTGTCTTGTAGACTTGTAATTTGGCATAGACCGCAATATTGGGAATCGCTTCTTTAGAACATCAAATGTTCTTTCTATGACATTGCGTAACGACGAATATCGATGGTTAAACAATTCCTTAGGTCCTGAATAATGACGATCATGAAACTCTTGCAAATAATAAATGGGACAAGAAATCCAGGCATGTTCGTGAAACCAACATCTACTAAATAATACTTGCCTACATATAAATAATGAATGCACTGTTCTGTCAAACAAATGTACAAAAAAATAATTCCGAAATGTGTACCGTATGATATTTTGGGACACTCACCATTGGGTGGGTGTGGGAACTGTAAATCAGCTCTTGTAATAAAGTCAACTAAAATAGCGTTGTCGTGAGCGCTACCTTCTCATCAAAAATTAATAAATGTGAACAACATGTCAAAGTTGCAAGTTGCGAGTACATTTTGCGAGTACATTTTGCGATACCGTAGATTTGTGACCACGAAATGTATTTTGTCTTGAAGTAGGGACTCATGCATCCACCAATGTGCCATCGATAGCACTGACACAATCCTAATTGAAAAATATTTGTTTGACATTAAAAGCGAAACAAACTTAGATATTACTTTTATAGCAAGAGAAAAAAATATATATCGTCCCTTATCGTTATGTAAAACTTACAGGACAATCATTAAATTCATACCTTGAACTAGGGAAAAAACCTCCTGTCATTTAAAATTTTTGTCAGTATCTCGTCTCGGTTACGTGGTTTGATAACTATTGATGTGAACAACGGAATGTATTTTGAGCGCTACCTTCTCATCCAGAATTAATAAATGTGAACATGTTGAAGTCGCAAGTTACGAGTACATTTTGCGATACCGTAGATTTGCAACCGTAGAATGTATTTTGTCTTGAAGAAGGGACCCATGCATCCACCAATGTGCCATCGATAGTATCGACACAATCCTAATTGAAAGATATTTGTTTGATATTAAAAGCAAAACAAACTTGGATATTACTTTTATAACAGGAGAAAAAAAAATATATTGTCCCTTATTGTTATGTAAAACTTACAGGACAATCATTAAATTCATACCTTGAACTAGGGAAAAAACCTCCTATCATTTAAAATTTTTGCTGGTATCTTGTCTTGGTTACGTGGTTTGCTAACCGTTGATACAAGCTTGCACAATGCCCGTATAACAATTTTTATGTGCCGACAAATTGTTTCTATGAAGTGTTGAAATCTATCTGCCAGTAGTTGATGGCGATCATTTTGTGCAAAAGTACATAAAAAAATTCCAAGCGATTCCTCCACACTGATATGCATATGTTCAGTATCGATAAAGCTATTTTGGAGTAAGGTGTCTTTCAATAAAATGAATGTTTGTGCATCCATTCGCATAATGTCCATCATTGTTTCTGGATGGCCATTTAATAAGCTGAAGATGTAATCATCACCTCTGAATAGATAAGTTCGCTGTGGTCGGCGACTACTTGACGCGTTGATATGGTCATGCATGAAAGAAATCATCAAAAAATCCATAAAATCTTCAATAACCTCATCTTCCTCTGATGAGATCTCCATTGCATTGTTTTTTGTGTCGGATGACATATTGTTTCGTCTACATCACAGTAAAAGCATAATTATAAAATAATGTTTGACAATATGGTAACGCTTACCATTATTGGTGAAACTGAATTAAAAAGTGGCTACATGAATAGTCGGCCTTAGTCATTTACCAGCATCTACTAAAATATATACGAGAAGAAAATTTGTTTAATATGTAGTTATCTTGTAATAACACAACATATTGATGTAAAATATAAACTACTTAAAAGTTCAATAAAATTAAACATACGAAGATGGAAAAGAAAGAGCATCTCATGGAATGAAAAAAAAAATGATAAAAAATAATTCAGAATCATGAAATCATCTTACAAAACGACAAAGAGATTCGCTAACACAATCAAAACACAACTTCTCACTTCACTGCAAAGTGAGGATCATAGCTAGGCGTATATGGGTAAGAGTACGCAGAAAAATCCTTTGCCATTCCTTGTTTTTAAACAGTGTCAGTGCCCTAATGTACTGCACCGGTAGTATGTCCCAAAGCTCTAGCAATGTATCTTGACATGCATCAAGGGAATACTCATCACCACCTGCACTTACAGCATCTGTCTCATTTGATCTTGCACGTGAATGTTCTGTTTTTGCCTATACGTAGGATGTGAAAGCTGCGCACACATCATCAAACCCACTTGACTGTGACTTTTCGAACGACCACTGTACCACTGTTAGTCTAGCTGCTTGTAAGGCCCCTCTTCTGACTTTTGCCCTTCGATGGATCTATGTACTTATCGCTGAATAAGTCAACAGGAATGGTTTCAGCAGCATTACTCCCACCAACTTCAGGGTTCCTTCAGGGTTCCAAAATTTATTTAGCATTTCATCTTCTTCATCTGAGTCAAGGGATTTTTGTGTAGATGCACGAGACAAGGCCCCTGTGGCACAACAATTTTCAACAATTTCCGCAATTTCTTGGAAATACTCAAATCCTTTTGTCCTAAACTTCTTTACATTTTTGGTAGCCTACAACAATTGAAAATATTGAATTAAGCATATTGTATGTGTAATGAAATGTTTAAAAAAAAAAAAAAAAATTGAAAATGGTACAAGTTAATGAAAAACCTTATCCCAAAATTCATCGGGTGCAACAATAGTGCCTACAATGGGATCCCATCTCAAACCAGTCTGTGCCTGCAGTTGCTTAAACATCTGGTAATCAGCTTTCAATCGCTGATATTTTTGTCGCACCCGCTTTGCTGTATACCGAAATCCATACAAATTGTGCAACTGATTTGCAAAATGATTCTAATGTCTAATTGTCCACATAGTAGTACGGCCCGTTGTTTGATTTTTTTTAACCTCTTCTCTCAATATGTTTATTAATTTCATTTTAATTCTGGGAGTCCATATTTTTGTATCTTGATTGTAATCGAAATTGTTTCCATCCATCTATAAATATACAATTTATATTTAAACTATTCTGAAGTGGATATAAAAGAATAACAGAGCAAAAACCAATTACAATTATTTATGTAGGAACCAAAAGTAATATTTATTTCAGCTTCGTAAATAATGTTAGGAAAAGCAGATGATTTGAAGGGCAACACAGATAAAAAAATAAAACCACATAATATTAATGTTTACTTGAACTTATTAAATAATGTTAGGAGAAACAGATGATTTGAAGGGCAATAGAGAGAAAATAAAAACAGATAACATCAATGTTTATTTGAAATGTAGGAAAGACAGATGATTTAAAGGCCAAAACAGAGACAAAATAAAAATCACGTAACATTGTCCATAAAAAGTTTGTGAAACAAGTTTACATAGTAAAAAAATAACCACAAATAAGCAGAAGAAGAAGGCCAGAAGAAGAAATAAGCAGAAAAAGAGAAGAAGAAATAAGCAGCAGAAGAAAAGGAGTAGCAGGGAGGTCGACCGGCCAGATGAACAGAGGGACGACTGGCCGGATAACCCGAGGGACAACCGGCTCAGCTATAAAGGTGTCAAAAGGAGTCAAACAATTCAGACAGATCAAAAACTATCTCCATACTCGTTTGGACTTATCAGAAATCATTTCAGAACTCATTTGCACATAATAGATGATTGAAGGATATACTTACCAGATTAGTAGGAGTTGAATAGTTATCACCGGTGATGGAGTGGGTACAGTGACTAAATGTGCGACTCTTTGGTAGTCGTCTGATTCGACAATAGGTTTGATAAATTTGACTTGAGACAAAAAACAATTAGGAATAAAATTAGGGATGATTTTTTCAAATCAGTGACCTATAAGAAAATATGTGAAATAAATTTGTGATTTATTTGACCTCAGTGTTGTCGTTGTTTGGTTGCTCGTAAAATGAATCTTCCACAACGCACAAATTGTAAGTCACTTGATTTGTAGGAGATGGTATGAGTAGGGAGCGGGTTTACAGGGTTCATGATTTATAAAATGATCTGTGAACACTACTCGTGATTTAATCTTCATCTGATATTTGAAACAGAGAAAAATGAGTAGATCAGTTCATGTGAACTTTTTCAGAGACGATGGACATGAAAGCTTTTCAGAAAGGAAGAAGAAGAAGGCTGAAGACGTTGAAAGTGGAGAAATGAATCACAAAACTGCCAAACAGGTTTTCAAATTGTAATTTGAATTATATGGTAGAATTCTATTTTAAAAGTGGTATCCAAACATGAAGCAAGAGTGATAGGGTTGAAACATAATTTCAAAACACATCCAAATAGGGCCTAAAACTTTTTGATAAATTTAAAAAAAAAATAAAAATGTTTTAGAGTTTTAATTTATGAGCTCTAATAGTTCTAATGCGTGTGGGGGCCCATCTGATGCGATATTTTGGCCTTATTTTTTTTTTTTTTTTTTTGATTTTCTATCTCAATAGAGCTCAATTAGAACTTTAATTTTAAAGATATGTATCATTGTTGAAAAAAAAATACAAAAATAAAAAAATAAAAAATCACTAAGCAAATTATTTTTATCGTGGAATCCAAAACCACGTCGTTTTTTTTTCTCTAAAATGCCCTAAGTTTAAAATTCGACGCCCATGGTGATTCTCTCTCTCTCTCTCTCTCTCTCTCACGCACACACAACACACACAACACACACAGGTGTGCGCCACCGTAATCTTCTCCACCCTCCAGTTCCGCGGCCTCCCACCGCCACCGTCAGCGGCTCCGCCTCCAGTGTCACCACGAGTGCGCGACGTCCATTGCCGCCGCCGCCAGTGGCCTCACCTCTAGTGACCTCCATTGCCGCTGCCACCAGTGCGCCACCGAATCGCCAACACCCTTTGCTGACAACAAGTATGGAGTCTCTCTCTCTCTCTCTCTCTCTCTCTCTCTCTCTCACACACACACACACACACACACACATTCACACACACACAATCTTTCTCTTTCTCTTTCTTCATTTCCCAAATTTGAAAACCCTAACATGAGCAATGGTTAGGTATATACGTGTGAGAAATTTGAACTTGAGATTCTGCAGAACGTGGAAGTTGGCCTCCTGATTTCATTTGATTTTACACACATAAGTAAATGGATATACATATATCTGTATCTCATAGTTATTATTGGTATCCATGTGTAGTGGCTATTTTCTTATATGTTTTCTTAAAGAATACTGCTCAATTCCCTTGGCGTTTTTACCTTTGTTAATCAAATCAAGATATAGTAAAGACCATTTAAACTTGTAAAAACATGTAGAGGGGACGAGTCTATATAGTTTGGAGATAATTAATATCCAACACTAATGTAATAAGAAGGTTTTTTGACATCGTAGGGGGAGCGATTGCCCCTGCTTGCCACCATCCTTGGGTGGGTAAGCTAACTGTTTTATAATGATTTGGAAAAAGAGACAAAAGACAGAGGGAAAGGAGGGGGAGGGGTGGGGGTCTTTGGTTGGCTTTATCTGAACTGTTGTTATACATGTTATGTCCTGCAATTTTATGCATCAAAGGATCTGAGCTGTTTGTATTTTTCTTCTACCTTTAAATTAAGAGGGTAATTTATTTTTTTTATGATGAATTGACCACTTAAATGGGATGCCATTACATTTTGCCATTTTTCTTCTGAGTTGTATTTTTTTGGGGGGGACAAATTACACCGGCGGTCCTTCATTTTATGCCTTGTGTCATTTTGATCCCTACACTTCCAATTGGTTCAATTTTGACATTGAATTTTAGATTCTGTGTCAATTTGGTCCAATTGATGATGCCATTAGTGTTTTTGATAAAAAATTATCACTGAATTGGTTGAGATTAACTCACTGAGCTGAGTGAGCTTATAATTTTATCCTTAAAAATATAACACATGCCACTTATGTGTGTATTTTTCATTTAAAAAAATGTTAAGAGTTGTAATCAATTGAACCAAATTGAAACAAAGTCATAAATTTAGGATCAAAATCTAGCTAATTGAAATAGTAGCACAAGGACAAAAATACCCTTGTAATTTGCCCTTTTTTCCTTCTTCTTTTTTCCTCTCCTTCAGTTTGGCATGGTATTTTTTGTACGTGTACACACTTTTGAGTTATGATAGAGAATTTTTTTCAGTTCAAGCCTTTTGATCTAAACTCTCAAACGGGCATGCATTTAATTTTTGTACCTTGCTTGGCAAAAACTATATTGCCTATTAATAAGGATGCCCCAATATAGATCCCTCTTTGACTCCGGTTTTGCTTTTTGCTCATTGTCATTAATAAGGCTGATCTCTTACTTTAAATCAACCAAAGCAATATGACAATTTCAAAGATGAAATCATTAAAGTCGTGCAGATAGTTTGGGGTTTTTCTTTTGTCTTTCTTTCATAAAGGGCTATGGACTAAATGTGATAGCTATTTGAAAAATCACAAAATTTTGTTAGGGCTTTTAGGCATGCTAAACTATTCAAGTTTAGAACTAAACTTATATGGAAGAGAATATGACCTCCAGAATATGTTGGCAAGAGTGGTTCCATTTATTTATGCCTTTCAGTCAAGAAGGTTTGTGTAAACTTTTTTGCAAAGGAAAACATTTTATCTGGTGAACTTTTTATATCAAGCCAAGTGGAGTGAAAAATTCTAAATAACTGAACCAAACTAAACCAAACCAAACCAAGTCTTAAGTCCCATTAAATGGGGTCGGCTACATGGATTCTTATTCTCCACTCGATTCTATCAGAGGCCATTTGGTTAGTCAAAATAAGGAGATTCATATCTCTATTTACTATACCAGCCTACATCCATTTAGGTCTGTATCTTCCCCTAACACTTTAATATACCGTTACTATATCGCATCTCTTCACTACTGTCTCTGCTGGTCTCCGTTGTATATGACCAAATCATCTCAATCTATTCTCTCTCAGCTTATCTTCTGTCGGTGCTATTCTTATCCATTCACGAATAGACTCATTTCTAACTCTGTTTTTTCTAGTCTTGTCGCACATCCATTTTAGTATTCTCATCTCAGCAACACTCATCTTATTTACATATTATTTTTTAGTTGTCCAACATTTCGCCCCGTACAACATTGCTGGTGTAATAGCCGTTTCTAGTAGGTACGCGTTTGTCGCATAGTACCCTAAATGCACTCTTCTACTTAAGCCATCCGCCTTAATTCTATGCACTACATCTGCTCCAATCTTCTCAGTCGTTGTGATAATCAATCCTAAATAACGAAAATGTTCACTTTTAGGTAGTTCTTGATTCTCAATTTTCACTTCTACTCTGTTTTCATTGTTACTATTGCTAAAAGTATACTCCATGTACTCTGTCGTAGTTCTGCTTATCCTAAATCCTTTAAATTCAAGTGCTTTTCTCAAAGTTGACTCATTCTCTAGTCTCATCCACTAACACGATATCTTCTGCAAAAAGCATATACCATGACACAATATCTTGAATATTTCTTGTCAACTCGTCCATAACTAAAGCAAAAAGATAAGGATTTAAGTTTGATCCTTGGTGTAACCCCACAATAATTAAAAATTCACCTGTCTTTCCAGCCGATGATCTAATAGTGGTCACCACATCTTCATTCATGTTCCGAATCACATCAATGTAGCCTTTTGTCACCTATTTCTTCTCTAACACTTACCAAATTATATCCTGATGCACTTTATCATATGCTTTCTCAAGATCAATAAAAATCATATGAATGCCTCTTTTCTTCTCTCTATACTTTTCTATAACTCTCCTCAAAAGATAGATCGCTTTCATTGTTGATTTACAAAGCATAAATCTAAATTGATTCTCTGACACCTCTTTTATATTTCACAATCGATGTTCCATCATTTTCTCTCACACTTTTATTATATGACACATTAGCTTGATTCCTCTATAGTTGTTGCAATTCTGGACATCTCCTTTATTTTATAAATTGGTACTAAAATACTCTTCCTCCACTCCTCTGGCATAGTCCTAGTCAACAAAATCTTGTTAAACAAGTTAGTCAATCAAGCAATCCTCTTCTTACCCAAACATTTTCAAGCTTCAATAGGGATATGAAGAGATTGGAATGACATGGAAAACATGTTGGAAGCTTGTAGTCTATGAAGTCTATCTAAAACACTTTCCTAAAAAATATGGTCAGTTGGCCGGACATGTTTGAACACCAATGTTACAAAGGTCCTGGAAGTATTGTAATTTATTTATTTTTTGAAATCAAATAACAAAATATGTTCTAAATATTGTTCTTTTTTTTGTAATTTTGACTTTCGGGGTGTTTTATAAATGTGCGATTATTTGATATTGTCTAATGTAACAAAATACTGCAGCAAAGTAAGCAAAATACTCTGGTTTATTCTCGTTGCTGAGGGTCTGTGCACTCTTGAAAATTAGTCGGGCTTTGATTCGGACACCCCGATGCCAATAAAAAAAAAAAACTCCGGTTTATCTGCCATAGTTATATCGTAGTAATTTCTCATTTCTGTTTTGTGTTACGAAAAATACTGGAAACTCTACATTGTGAAATTTCTTCTCTTTTCATTTCATCCATTTACTGTACAACCAGATTGGAGATTAAGGGTGTGTTTGGTTTGTGTTTTGAAATATGTTTTTGGAAGAAAATTTTCAAAAACATGTTTGGTTACAAATTTTCTCAAAAAAATTTCAAAATTACTTCTCTTTCTATTATACATCAATCAATCACTTTTTTCTCTCTCCTCTCTCATTCTCAATCACTTTTTCTCTCACACATATCTACTCAACTACAACAAAATATCAAATTATCCCAAACTCTTAAACTCCAAAACCATTTTCAAAATATGCAACCAAACAAACCAAAAAAATTTCTAAACTCTCCTCCCAAAATTTTTTTTTAAAAATTTATTTCAAAACACAAACCAAATACACCCTAAGGCTTGGGATTGTCAGAAAACTGTTGATGCAATAATTTGTGAGTCGATAGGTCATGAAAAAGGTGATTCACTAATTGGAGTTCTGGATGAGTAGTGTGCCATGGTTGTGGTTCAACCTACCTTTCTTTCTTTCAATGAAATTTATGTTTGTGGAAATTTGGTAGCTTTGGGGTTTCTTTTCCTTCGTTTTTTGAGTGAAAATTTATGTTTTATTTCTGTTGTCAGGGGCCTTTGGAAAACTTCATTGTGGTTCAACAAACATCTCATTTGGTACTTCTTGAGCATGGACTTCGATGTGGGATCTTTTGACTCCCAGCTTGTTCGTCAATCTCAATTGAAGAAAAGGAGAATCTCTCTAAACAATGTAGGTTCTTCTTCATCATGCCAGGTTTTGAGCAAGATCAATGCTTGCTTGCCTACTTTGCGGTCTTCTGATTATTTTATGGAACCTTGCTTGAGTGAGTTGGTCACTCGGGAGTTAATTGATCCGGGATATTGCTGCCGGGTTAAAGATTTTACAGTTGGAAGACTTGGCTATGGACGTGTCAAATTTATTGGGGAGACTGATGTTAGATGGTTGGATTTAGATCAAATTATCAAGTTCAGTAGGCATGAGGTAGTTGTATATGAGGAGGAAGATGCAAAGCCTGTGGTTGGTCAGGGCCTTAACAAGGCAGCTGAAGTAACTTTGACACTGCAAATAAGAACATCAACAGATTTTGGAGAGGGGCAACTAAGAGAAGTGGCTAGGAAATTGAGGCACTGCACAGAGAGACAGGGTGCATGCTTTATTTCATTTGACCCATCAAATGGCGAATGGAAATTCTTGGTTCACCATTTTAGCAGATTTGGTTTGACTGAGGATGATGAAGAAGATATCACAATGGATGATGCGACTCGAAGTACAAGATCCCTTGGAGATGAATGGTGGCGAGGTTTCTGATATTGATGAAGAACCTGCCATAGCAGATGCAACCCTTCTATCACATTCTCTTCCTGCTCATCTTGGGCTTGATCCGGTCAGGATGAAAGAAATGCGAATGCTGTTGTTTCCTGCAGAGGAAGAGGGGATGAGGATTTAAATGGGAGGCTTTCCCATCAGAAAGTACCATTCAGTAAAGAAAACACAAGATCTCCTTTACAGAATTCCACTAGAAAGACCATCCATAGGTCTAGTCCCACCATGGTCGAAAAAACTCCACTAGCTTTGCTTGAGTACAACCCTAGTAATTTTGACTCAAGCTCTCCTGGGACCATTTTAATGGCCCAACAAAGTAAGGGCCTGCCTCTGAAGACCACAAAAATTGAAGGTTTTAAACTGGACCTCAAGCACCAAACACCAGTTTCTGGAAGCCACTCTCGCAATATTGTTGATGCAGCATTGTTCATGGGTAGGTCTTTTCGTGTGGGGTGGGGTCCTAATGGTGTCCTTGTTCACACGGGTGCACCTGTAGGAAGCAGTGACCCTCGGAGGGTATTATCTTCTGTAATCAATTTGGAAAAGGTTGCAATTGACAAAGTTGTCAGAGATGAAAATAACAAAGTCAAAGAAGAACTTGTTGATTTTTGTTTCGATTCTCCATTAAATCTTCACAAGGAGATAAATCATGAAACAAACGAAGTTGAAGTTGGCTCCTTCAAAATAAAGCTTCTAAAACTTGTTTCTAATAGATTAATGCTTTCTGAGATTTGCTGGAGCTATATAGGAATTATTGAGAGGAAGCTGGAAGTTCCTGGATTGTCTTCTTCTGCTCGGGTGGTTTTGATGCACCAAGTAATGGTCTGGGAATTGATAAAGGTTCTTTTTTCTGCTAGGGAAATGAGTGGACAATCAAAGTCTGTGGGAGCTGACAACGAGGAGGACATGATGCATGATAGGAAGGAAGGTTCTCCAGAAGTTGACTCGGAAGCACTTCCTTTAATTCGGAGAGCAGAGTTCAGTTATTGGTTGCAAGAGAGTGTTTGCCACCGGGTGCAAGAAGAAGTAAGCTCCTTGAATGAGCCAAATGATTTAGAACACATATTCTTGCTCCTCACTGGGCGCCAGCTAGATGCAGCTGTGGAACTGGCTGCGTCTAGAGGTGATGTAAGACTCGCTTGTTTGCTAAGCCAGGCTGGTGGGTCCACTGTAAATCGTTCTGATATTGCTCGGCAGCTTGAACTTTGGAGAATCAATGGGCTGGATTTCAATTTTATTGAAAATGACAGGACAAGGCTTTATGAGCTGCTTGCTGGTAATATTCATGGTGCTTTGCAAGACATACAAATTGACTGGAAAAGGTTCCTAGGGTTGTTGATGTGGTATCAGCTCCCACCTAACACTTCATTGCCCATTGTTTTCACACTTATCAGCAGCTTCTTCATGAAGGAAGGGCTCCATATCCAGTACCCATTTACATTGATGAAGGGCCAGTTGAGGAAGCTGTGAATTGGAGGGGAAAGGAACATCTTGACCTTACATATTATCTTATGCTTCTCCATGCAAGTGAAGAGGTTGAATTTGGTACTTTGAAGACCATGTTTAGTGCCAATGCTTCAACATATGATCCACTTGACTACCATATGATCTGGCATCAGCGAGCAGTTTTAGAAGCAGTTGGCGCTATCAGGTCTAATGACCTTCATGTTCTTGACATGGGACTTGTTTCCCAGCTGCTCTGTCTAGGGCAATGTCATTGGGCCATCTATGTGGTGCTTCATATGCCCTATCGTGATGATTTCCCATATCTCCAGGCTACACTTATTAGGGAAATCTTGTTCCAATACTGTGAATCTTGGAGTACACAAGAATTACAGCGTGAATTTATTGAGGACTTGGGTGTTCCTTCAGCATGGTTGCATGAGGCTATGGTAAGTTTATTTGGCTTGCATATCAGTGGTTATTTACTGATGTTTGTGTGCCACCTGTTTTGTTCTGTAAGCTATCATACTGAGTTAACTGGGACTTCCGTTTAGTTTAAACTTCCTACAAAATTACTTTGCTAGGAAACTTGTATGGTGGGTGTTTCATGGATAAATTATGCTTGCTGACTATGTTTGATGCCTTAATAAAGCTCTTGAGAATCAATTTGTGCTGGATGAATTCATTATATTTTTTGTAAATGCAGGCTGTGTATTTCAATTACTATGGTGATCTTTCAAAAGCGCTTGAACACTTTATTGAATGTGGAAATTGGCAAAAGGCGCACACAATTTTCATAACTTCAGTTGCTCATTCTTTGTTCTTGTCAGGTAAAAATTCTAAACTATTACTTATGCATGTCATACTAAGAAGCATGGCCACGGACACGGATACAACACGGACATGAAGACACGCCAATTTTCGAAAAATGCAGGACACGACACTTGGACATAAACAAAATATATAATTTTATATATTTATATGTCATACATAAAAAATATATCATTCAAAGATAATAAAAAAATGCAATATAATACTTAGTTCTATAAATTTACATTATTTTTGTTTTATTATTGTATCATAAGTTATTTAGTTCAAATTTATAATCAGTTTCATGTGTGTCTAATCAATGGACACGTGTCTTTAAGCGATGGACACGTGTGTCCGCCAAATGTCTATATCTAAAAAACTTTTTAAAAAATAGGACAAGTTTTGACGAGTGTTTGACACGTGTCGGTAAGTGTCCAACGACCAACATGGACCCGACACAGATACGCCACGTTCTTAGAAGTATCCATGCTTCTTTGATGCCATATCAACATGCATTGCTCCATTATTGTTATTGTATGTAGTTGGGATTACACTGAATGCCAATTTTTTGTGGATTGCTCCATGACAAATGAACTAACTTTTGCAGAATATCAATAAAATAATTGGTATTAAATACCCTTATAACATGGCAGTTTAAAAAAATAAGAACATAGAGAGTCATGTAGGTGCTAGGGCTGTTCAAGGATCCGAGCCACACGAAAAGCCTGACCAACCTGAATTGAAAATTCACCAAACGGACGGTCTCGACTAACAGAATGGTCGGCTGCGGGTAATAGATGATACAAATCTTGGTTTTGGTTGGCTGTGGGATTTGCTGAAGGCGCACCTGTTGTACCCAAACCGACCATTATTATTATTAGTGTGTCACTAAATAATTGGTTCTTCAAATTACCCTTGTCTCTTCTCTCCTTATTTTTGTCCTTACCACTTTCTCTTGCCTGACTTTTCAAATGACATCAGTATCAATAAATGAAAAGCTAACCCACAAACTCCAAGGCTACCTCCTCCCCTTGTCTCTTTATTTCTCATTCTGAGTTTTCTTTTACATGCTTTATTTTTTATGAAGATCACCGCTGCATGGCCCTCAAAAATTGCAGATCGCCACCGTGCACTACTTTGCCACCATGCTGATGATTTGCAACGGCCCCTTTCTCTAAAAAATCTTGCTGACAATGACGCCACGACTACAAATCATATATATATGTATTCTACAAAATCAGTTAAAGAAAGAAATCAATCTCTTTTCCACTTCTTTTTTTTCCCCTCCTTTTTATCTCCACCCTCAGATCTATAGATATGTGTGGATTAGTGTTTGAAGGTCAAAGGAAAGAGACATCAGTTATGTTTGACTCGCTTGTCCAACCGAAACCCACCCACTCAAAACTGTTTCAAGTATTACAATTTCGAATGATTGAACGGTCAAAATTAGTTGGTGGAATTGGTAACCTGACAAAGTTGGTTCAGGTGACAGATCAACAAGAAATTCGACCTGACTTGACCCGTGAACAACCCTAGTAGGTGCCACATAGGACAAAGACAAAAATGTAGGATAAACTCTACTTTTAGTATATAAATTAGCTATGAAGCACAGGTGCGGTGAATATTGATATGGGTACATCGATACGGTAGGACCTAAAAAAAATAGGATACGGGTATGGTTAGAGTATGTCAATAAACTTTTTATTTTTTATAATTTATAGTTTGAGATTCTACCTATAAATCAAAATTCAATACTAAAACTAAAAGGAAAAATTACAAAATCAAAAGAGAAATCATAGTTAAACAATACCAATACCAAAGTAAAGTCCATAAGATATATTAATGCCATTAAATAGGAGAAATTATAAAACAAAGTTTCATTCCATAGGCAAGCTAAGTAAAATTTGAAAACTTGAAACTTTAATTTTCACTTCCATCAACTTCATCATTGAATAATACATCTTTTATTTCTGGAACATCAAGTAAAAGATTTGTGATTTCAAGTAAATCAGAACTCTAATAAATTAAATGTATCTCCATCAATTTCCCATAACTTGGTGTACGGAATGTATAATTTCCCATAAACTTTTAAGTGCCAAAGAATGTTTAAAACGTACCTAGTACGTATTTCGAGAACTCCTGCTTGGTAGTATATGAGAACTTAGAAGTGCCAAGGGTGCCCTACCCTTTATAAAAAAAGTTCTACCTCAGCTCACTCCCAAGGAGCTATTAAAACTAAAAAAACAAAAAAGGTTGTCCTGTCCTAGACTCAAAGCGAAGCACATGGACAGCCTTCAACAAAACCCTCTGTACCTCTCACCACTCCTTTAACTCACACTCCTTGCCAATTTTTTTATCCAATCTAGGCCTATGTTTTGCTTCAAGTGCTTTTATCAGTTTCTAAGTGTTATTCTCAAATTTTTCTCAAGGAAACCTGATTTGCTCAGACCTTTAATTCTCATCCCATTCATATGTCAACAGTAGGTTTTCCCCCAGACATCACCGCAAAATCTGATAGAACCTGCCATCTTGTAACATCCTTACCTCTTGAACCCACATATAACTCACTACCCTGCCTATTGAAGCCTTTGACTTGACCTTCCTCTCTTTCCCTGTTTTTGTCCTCATCTTGACCACCTTCTATTTCAACTGATAACCCCAGGGATGGCAACAGGTCGGGTTTTTTGGGGGTTCGTCTTAATTATTGACTTGAAACTCTACTATTTTAATGATACGATTTCGTACTACATAGCCATATATTTTACCTAACCTTACCAATGTCTCCTAAACTTTTTTTTTTTTATTAAAATCGGATTGGGACAAATATAATTAGGTCGGGTAATTTTGCCATCCATCCCCAGCCAAAACTTCACAGTCCGTCCTCGCAAACCTACAGCTGCTCCTCCTCTACTTGACATTTATCCTTCCAAGGCATTGAAGCCACCACATCACTTCTCTTCAACTCTCCCACATTTTGTAAGCAGGTGGTTGGTTATTAAAGACTGATTTTTTTATTTTATTTTATTTTTTTGGGCACAAAATAATGGTTAGTATGCTAGTAATTAGATTACAATGTAGGCCAACGTCTCTCCATAAGACTCGAACTTGAAACCTCACTCACCTTAGCACTTAAGTGCCCTCTCCATGACTACTTGGGCAATTTGCCCAGGGTCAAACCGTTTGTGGTCATGGTATCGATGCATGCAATTTTCTTAATAAAGAATCATGTTCTTCACTGAGAAAATTGCATTTGTGCATTTTGGATTTTAGTGCTCAATAGTAATCACCATTTGAGTGCTGATAATTCTATTCATCTGGGTTCAAGTAGTCATCCTATTTTATTTGTTGGTAAATAATAATATTATTTTGGTACTTATCAAAGTTACTATTATTTTGGTATTTGAATCACTCTGGATAGTTCTAGATTTGGTTTATGCCTAAGTGGAAAGGCGATGTGTTCACAGCCCGTACTTTTCATTGATTTGGCTGCTGTTGCCATAGACATTTTTAACTTCCCTTGCATTTGGTAAAATTAGTGACAAAACTTTGATCCTTTGGACTGTAGTTCATCACTTCAAGTCCTGCAATTGTCAAAAAATGTTAATCATTTTCATCATCGTTGTTGTTATTGTTTTGCAGCCAAACACTCAGAGATATGGAGACTTGCAACTTCCATGGAGGACCACAAGTCAGAAATTGAAGATTGGGACTTGGGAGCTGGAATTTATATCTCATTCTATGTATTAAGAAGTTCTTTACAGGAAGATAACGATACCTTGGGTGAAATGGTATGAAATTCCATCTGATAAACTTGTGTTATTTTTATTTCGTAGTGAGCTATGATAAATATGCATTATTTCTTGCAGGATACTCTTGAGAGCAAAAATGATGCTTGTAGGGACTTCTTTGGTCGACTAAATGAGTCTTTGGCAGTTTGGGGTAGCAGATTACCAGTTGGTGCAAGGTATGAATCTCTTTGCTCAAATTATGAGAATTCAAACTCAGAAATGTTTACACTATGCAAGTAATCTTCAGTTCCACTGAAAATCAGACTTGCTTCTGTCACCTGTTATTTACATTTGTCATCTGGTGCTAATTACCATTAATCTGCAACTTGGATCATCTGTACTCCATGCTATTGAATTCGAAGCACCTGTATTTTCTGTTTTTGTATCAATCATTGTTTTACAATTACAGTTGACACCTGAATCAGAATCCATTTGATTTGGGCTTCCTATTGTGCATACTTTGTATATTTTATCTACATGAATGACATACAATAATGACACCATGAGCGCTTTAGGGTGTCCTCATGTATTTCATGTTTGGCTCTAATGAATAATTGCTATCTGATTCTTGATCTACCCTAAACTCATGGCTTGGTTCCATTTACTAGCTAGCCAGGCCTATAAAAGCAATTTGGAGACAATTTATATTTATATTTTTAATCTTTGCTGATGATATCTCCATTCTATTTTGGTTTTTGGCGTTGGTTGTTGATTCACTTTTCTTGCATTCAATTTCTTAGCTGCTTAAAATTCCTATGTTCCAGAGTGGCATATTCGAAGATGAGTGAGGAGATCTGCAACTTGCTTCTATCAGATAGCGGTGAGGGCTCAACACGAGAGATTCAGTTAAGCTGCTTTGACACTGTATTTAGTGCGCCCATTCCTGAAGACCTTCGATCGTGTCATTTGCAGGATTCAGTGTCATTTTTTACGTGTCATCTTTCCGAGGCAGCCTCGTAGTAATTTTCTCTTTTCTCCGTTATCTTAAGATTAATTTTCGAAGTTTATGTTTGTGAAGTAAAAGCTGCTGAAGTGTTGCTCGGCGTTTTATTGCTGATGCACATGCACAAGTGTTTGTATTGGGTATTTTCCTTATATATTTTTTTTTCAGGTTAATTTTGTATTTCATGTAATCTTGAAAGTTTGAATGCCTGGGTTCTATACCAGTTCTTTGTTAATCTCATTTGTTTTGAGTTTGCAGGAATGATAAAGGAAATTAATGAAAATAACATTCTTATTTTAGCAAAACTCTGCAATTATTATGTTGGAGGACTTGTCCCCTGTTTGGATGTGGTATGGGTGATTATTGTGTCTATAAGACAAGAAACCAAGCTAATCTGCGACTAACTGTTCCTACCAAACAAAGGCGGGCATGAACGAGGTGTCTGACCCGGTGGCAAGTGTTATTTGTTGGGAAAAAAAAATGATTTTATGGTGATTTTAATGTGAAATTAAAGTAGGTTTCAACCAATGGTTGAGGTGGGATCAAATGAATTTAGATTCTTTGTAATAAAATTTTTACACCACAAAAAGAATAACAAAAAATATTAAGAATTGAATGAGAAATTGTTTCATAAAGTTGGTCTCATGAATGAAGCATTGAGAATTGTGTATGACTACTAATTTTACATTGATTGCAGAGGAAAACTTTAATAGGTATATAAATTTCAAGATTTTGATAAGGGTATGAGTTTTTTGGAGTATCCAAATTTTTTGAAAGAAGGGAGTTATGAATTTTTCGAGGATGAGTTTGAGCCTAAACTATGGTCCAAATTGGTTATGCAAAAATTGTTATGTACGCCCGGTGCCGCGGGGATAGAGTGGAGTTCGGGTCTGTGATTCGTAGGGTTTGGGTTAGGTTTGGGCTGGGCTGGATTGGTGATCCATTAATCTAATCTTTTTAGGCTAGGTTTGTTTGGTGGTTATAGATATACACGTGTATATATAGAGTGTATAACTCATATACTTATTCTCCATCAGTTTTCCAAGAGTAATGGGTACATTTCCTATCAACCTTCATGGCTCGGAGGCTCCTCCTCTATTTCCCATTGTGTATAAAAGGAAGCCATCTTCCTTGGTTTCAACATAGAATTTTTTGCCTTCGTATTATACAGTCAGTCTATCCATAGATGTTTTTTCTTGTGTGAGAGAGTGCGCCATTGTCAGTTCGCCAAAATTAAATAGAAAGTGTTTCTGCGTTAGCTGGTTTATATCTTGGGAGACAAATGTCGACACCCCTCTGGCACCCACGGTGAGACGTTTAAGGAGACTATGGTATCACATAAATTTTGATTTGTTTCCTTAATTATTTTATTTCTATGTCTCATTCTGTTAAATATTTCTATTTATCAAAATGTAATCTCTAACATGAGTGAGATTTTTCATTTCTTGTTCTATAATATAAATTTGATTCATTATGAATCTGTTTATTTTATTTTATTTATACAATATATACAACATTATTTGCTCCCCAATCTTCTTGTGGTACCAACTTATACATTATTTATTATATTATTATTATTACTACCACTAGTACTTATTTCTGTTTTTAGTGATTTTTTTTTTTAAATAATAATTAATTCATGTATTGTCTTCCCAGAAAGGGGGGCCTTGGCGGCTAATCTTGTATTTAATGCTTGCTCGAAGTGTATAAAACTTAGGTCTCGTTTGGGAACAGATTAATTTAGGATTAATTTGACATAAACTAAATAATATAAAAAATAAAAAAGTTACTATCCTATTTAAGTCACATCATCTTATTTAAATCATATCACTTCTCTAATACATCACATCAAATCCAACCCAAACCCAACCCATATAAGTCAATAAGTCAAAAAGTACACTTTTTTAGAACATTCCAAACCAACCTTTAGTAATTTTTTAATTATTTAGCTAAAATATGAGCTAAAAAAATTAGTATTTTTGAGATGACTTTTTGACTTTTTACGAAAAGATGTGCAAAAAGTAGAGAGAAAAGAGAATCTTTGACTTTTTGATATGAATTGTTGATTTTTTGAATAATTTAGTAACTTTTTAACTTTTTGATTAAAAGAGAAGGTTCCCAAACGAGGCTTACTACCATTTTATTGGTGACCTCAATTTTCTACTTTTTATTCTAGGCCAGTCTAAATTAGATGGTCTTAAAATTTTAAAATAAATTGCCTTTTTTTTTTTTTTGTGCTAAAGAGGAAAGTAAGTTAAATTTTGTGAAAAAAGCTTCTAAAAGTTTACTTCTTTCTTTTCTTTTCTTTTCTTTTTTATTTTTTTATCTTTACTATTTATATATATATATATATTATTTTCAGTATCATCTAATTTGGTTGGATCTCATAAATACAATAATTTGACTGAGGCTTAAATTCTTTTTACTAAAAATATAACTAACATAAAAATAATAATGTCATTTTTTTCACATAACATATATATATATATATATGGGTAAATTACACTGTTAGTATTTATATTTTGGCTCTTGTGTCATTTTAATCTTTATAAATTCAATTAGATCAATTTTGAACATGAATTTTTAATTTTGTCTCCAATTGTTCAATATTGTTAACATTTTTTATGGCAAATGAGCACATGAGCGGCGTGTGTCATATTTTTAAGAACAAAATTGTAAATCTGATCAATACAGTGAGTTAATCTCAATCAATTGAACAAAAATTTTTTGTTAAAAACCCTAATCATGCTATCAATTGGACCAAATTTATGCAAAATCTAAACTTAAGGGTTGAAATTGAGACAATTAAAACTTTATTGGCTAAAATTTCACATGCTGCAAACTGTAAGGACTAGTAGTGTAATTTATATATCTTTGATTAACTTTATATTTACACACTATTTGTATTATTAAAGTCACATTAGTCTTATTACAAAGAAAAATATATATAATTATATTAAATTTGTATAACCTTTTTATATATTTTTTTTCAAACCGTAAAATGGTTGAAATAATTTACACAAAAAAATAAAAATAAAAATAAAAAAGAAATAGAAAAATTAAATGTCTGCATGAACATGTGTTTTCAAGGTCTATGGTCCCATCATCTCAAGCCTCAAAACTCATTTTACTTTCATCTTTTGTAATTAGGTAAATTAAACAGATTTCCATATGTAGTTGGTATAATTACACCTAGCTCCATTAGTATGGGTCAATCCCACTAGCCTGTTGTTTATCAACTAGATGAACTTTGACAAACTTTGGACATTCAACAACGACGATGACCCTCAGCTTTAGATCTTGATAATGTAGACCTTCAGTTCAAACGAGTTTCAATGATGACCTTCAATGTTCGATGTCTTCCCTAAAGATTTCTTTGATGACAACGGCAACCATTGGCTTCATCTTCGATCTTTGATGTCTTTCGATACATTTTTAAGGTTTTAGTTGTGTAATGGAAATGGGTTAGATGTAACGGAGGTGCTTATAGGTGTGATGGAGGGGTTGAACGGGAGTTAATATGGCAGTAGTGGGTGGTTAAAAGTTAATGATAATAGCAGTAGTGTGTGTGTCTGAGTGTTGATGAAGGTACTAAAGAAGAGAGAAAAAGGGGTGTTAAGTAACAACGACATGGAAAGATAAATAGTAGTAAGGTGATTGTCTGATGACAGAAGATAAAATGGTGGTTGTGTATTGGTGAAAAGTAATGGTAGATGATTATGGAAAGATGGATTGGTTACTGTGTGTTAGAAAGAAGTGGTGATATGGTGAGGAGGGAGAAATATAAAGATAGAATGGTGTCTTTATGGTGATGCGAAGTAGCAGTAGGGTGGTTGTAGATGTTATGGGTGTTGATTTTGACTACACAATCAAAGGAGGAACTCAGCTGGAGAGCACCGATAGAATATATTAAGCTCGAATAACTTATCACAGAAAGATAAGAATCCGACAGTAGTTCGTCCACCTGGGGTACTTCGACGCTCAAGTCAATAATCAAATATCTCTTAAAGATAACAAATTGTGCTTAACTCACAAGAAAGAAGTTATTGCTCACAGTATATCACACAAACCTCAGACTCACGGGGTGCCCTGTTTTTATAGCCAGCACTAACCTGATCTCTGTAGAACCCTAACTTCAGTGGACTCAGGCTCAATGTTCATCCTGGACTCTCAGTTAGATAGGGATAAACTCCCTAATCCTCCCCTGTTCTAGGATTCTTGTCCCTTATCCGCTCGTCTCGGATTTCGATTCTCATAAATAACCTCGGTCTAATTGAGATCACCTCGGTATCAGGACAAGGCCATGTAGCACCTTGGCTGACACTTCGGCGTCACCTTGGCCACATGCTGTTACTCTCAAAATATGTCTCACAACTGCCTCCTAGGTTCTATTACCTCAGCAACCTAAGGTGATGGAACCTACATCGCATATTCATATATTATGTGGGTTAAAATTTGACCGAGATCATGACTTGTCGGTTTCAAGTTCCAAGGACTCAACTGTCCATCTTTCTCAATGACCAAGAACCAAGAACTAAGTTCTTTGAGTTCTTCAACCGAGATCGTTCCTCTAGCCGAAGTTTTTGCTTCATTAAATCAAGAATTTCAAGAGTTTTATTTGCGCATGAGCTGTCACGCACGGTTTTTTCAACCGTTTCCGCCACGCGTCCTTTTCTCATTGGTTCATACCTGACACGAACTATCAGGTTGTGTTGCTTCTACACACGCCGCCTGACAGACACGTCGTCCAAGGCGTATTCATTTCCTTTTGCTACCCTTTCAGTTTTTAACAAAAACTCTCTTTCTCTCTCTCTTCGTTTTCTCACTTCGTATTCTCTTGTTCTTTCTTCACACTTAGACTTTCTCTCGCTAAAAATCCTCCATTTTCAAACTTTCAAAGCTCTGCAACCACCTTTTCCAGTGAATCCTCTGTTACTCCTCCTCGATCTAAGGCATTGTCTAACTCCGGCACACCCTACTCTGGCGTTCTTGTTCTTGGCCTTATTCAGTAAGTTACACAACTTATTTCTCTTTAATTTTAATTTTTTATTTTTGATTTGTTTCGAATCTGCTATCTGTGCACATTGTCTGTTGTTGCCTTGCACTTAGACTTGTTATTGTATGTCATTTCCATCTTCATGTTCTGGTCATCATTTTTGTTTTTTGAATCTTGAATTCGTGTACTGTTTTTCACACACTCACCCAGTGACTTGAAGTTTTGGGTGTGTATATCTGTTTTTTGCTTCAATCTTGATTTTTGAATTATATTTCTTTTTTGGTTTTCTTGCTCTGTTTCTAGATTCTGCCTTCGAATCTTTTTTCATTTGCATAGATCATAGGTTTGAGATTTGCCTAGAAACCAAATACTTAGGAAAAACTGAAACAACCTCCCCTTGGATCTACAAAAACCTTAGCTCTAGTGCCAGTTTAGGGTTTACCCGAGGTCTTTAAACACATACCAACCATTCTTTTCTGAAATTTTGCACCGATCTTCACTAAGCTGACATCATGGGTATGTTCAGGTAGAGAGTAGACAGCCCGACCAAACTAGAGTACTTCTGGCAAGAGTTTTCCATTCTAGCCGATGTCCATCTGAGGTTAGCTGGGAAGGACAACTCAATTATGCCTGGCCAGGATTATATGTCATTCACAGTCGTCTCTATTGTTGAAGGAGGAGTTAGGTTTCCCCTAAATATCCTCTTTAGGGAAGTCCTCTACTATTATAAACTCAATCCTATGCAGCTGCCCGTTAACTCTTTTAGAATCATCAATGGCATTGCTGAACTGGCATGTTGGCAAAATGCCAAAATCACCCTCTTTGATATCCAGTACTGCTACACCATGTGTAGCTTAAAAACCCTCAAAGGCTACACTTACTACCTCAAGTCGAGATCTATGCAATACAAGCTGATAGCCGATATCCCAGATTCTAATAAAGGCACGGCAGATGACTACCTAATTGTCTTGGGCAATTGGGAGTTCGTGCCAGATGATGAACTCCTCTTCTTTCCCTTGGGCCACGAAGCTTTTAGGGATGACAAGGGTAAGAACCTAGTCTCTGTAGCTCAAATTTTCGTGTCCCCTTTCGAAAGACGAATAAGCCCTACAATATCGGACTCCTACGGTTCTGAATTTGATCTCATAAGTGTAATGTGAAATAGATAAACACCAAAGAGCCCGAATCCAGCAAATCTTTTGAAAAATCGATTTTGAATCAAATTACCAAAAATAGACTGCTTTGCAGATATAGAGTCGCTACCTAAATATTTTTGAAAAATTTAGGAAACCCATGACTCGTGCCAAAGGCCACGTGTCCATCATCACCAAGATTATCTCAGCTCGGGAACTTAGGTACGAGAGGGAAAGGTCATAAATTAAGCACCCTCGCTCGCTCGATCGAAGATCAGCCTCTATTAATCATGATATGAATTTTATTTACATTATATGCTCTTGTTCCGATTTATTAGGCTATCATTACTATGTGATGCATACACACACAAATATAGACTAACTTGCAAGATTTGGAACACTTGATTCATGTTTGTTTGCAAAATTATTTTGAATATGTACCACTTGAAAAAAGTGATCGCATATGAACATTACTCAAATTATTCCAATTCAAGCAACTTGCCTTAATCCACAGGCATTCAAGCAATTATAGCATTTGAGCACTTAGCCTTATGGCAAGCATGCTAATCATGGAAATAATCACACACATGCAATATGTTAAAGCGAGTAAAGGCTCACCTAGTACTCCAAGCCAAAAAGATGATAAAGTTAGAAAAATGCATGATTCCAACTTATGCAATATGACTAATGCAACATATGCGATATGCAATTACTAAGCTTGACTACTTAACATGATATGTGAAGCAATTTGATAGTATGTGCTCTAAGCATATATTCAAAGAAGTTTTAAACTAACAATACAAGTTAGAACGATGAACTGAGCCTCGGTGCATGCAAAACAAGTGGATGTAAACATGAAGTATACTAAACAAAATATGATGCCCTAAACTAACCATCGTAAGCAGTTAAATAAAAGGGAGAAAGACGTGGGATTGGAAGACATGCACATTATTACAAGTTTGTGCCCTCACACAGAAGGGTTCGAATAAACTAACTAGCTAACTAACTACCTAGCTAAGCTAATTAATTAACTATTACAAAACGAAATGAATAAATAGCTAAACTACTTAACTAATTATTACAAACCGAATTAATTAACTATTCTAGCTAATTAAAATAATTACAACACGAGACAAATTAGCTATTCTAACTAATTAATTTACAAAGCCACTACTTCAAGCACAACACTAATATTGTTACAATGCGGATCTCGAGGATCAACGGAGGACTCATGTATGAATGCGGTTTTCACCCTAAAAATCAATGTTTTCTGCTGCTAAATATCATTGTTGCACAGTAGACCACTTGCATTGATTTCCACCTCCAGACTAACTATGTTCTGCTGAAGGATTACATTGTTGAATTTTGCATTGGTGGCCGACAGAGGGCCTGCCGTCCATTGATGATGGCCTGCCGGCCACTGATAGCAGAACTTCCCTGCTGTAACAGAGAGCAAATAGAGCAGAGATAGTGTATTCTCAAGGGTTTGTTTGCACAATTTACCCCTCCTTATCATGAACAAATCAAAGGAGTTGTAAGCTGGGTTTACAAACCATCAATCTATACAACTTCATTGTATGATGGCCTATGAACCAAAGTATGCAAGTTCAATAAATGCAATAAAACAAGACTCATAAACCACTTCCCTATCATGAAAGATCAAGGGGAGTAGTTGACAATGAATCTTGACCCGTTTTCATCACTAATGAGTCTGAAATGACTCAAGATTCAAGGGTTCAATTAACATCCGATTGAACCCATACAAGTTATTACTTCATTTTAGATTACTATCTGTTCTTTAATAAATTGAGTCCAAAGGTGAATTTAAGTCCTCTAATGGAAAGAAGGCTCAAACCAAGAGTTTCTTTGAGCATGAAAGAGACATCATACCGTTGGTAATGAAACCCCAAAGGGATTAAACTATTAAGCATGACATCTCAATCTCATGCTTAAACAAACAAGTGGTTTGAAACTACTTTAAAAAAAAAAACAAAAGCCAAGAAAGAAGGGAGGTTGCAGAGGTGATTAAGAGTGATCACAAGTATGAAAAGCCATAAATAAATGCAATCAACTTAAATAAGATAGTGTCTAAGGCCTAAAACACCAAACCCATGAGGACAATTACACTACAAGCATACAAAACAAAGCTCAAATGCAACAAACACTTACAAACAGTCCTAAAATAGTCTAAAAACAGTTCTAAAACATGTTGGAATTAAGATAAAAATAGCTAGCATAATATGCTAAAACATGAAGCATGCTAGACTAGTAAGCAAAACACAAGGAGGAGAGGCTAACCCCTCCAATTTTGGATTTCAAAGCATGATTTTAGCCACTGAAATAGCTCTAAAAATTAGTGCTTAAAAGCTCAAAAAAAGATAGTGCAAATATGGGAAACACAAGAGTAAAGGCCTTGAAAGCAAGGTATAAAGAAAGGTGAACCACCCCTCAACCTTTATTGGCCTTAGAACCCAAGTTTTAGTCCAAAAATATAGAGGTTTTACAGCCCAAAAATAGTTTGAAAATAGTAAGAAAAAGAGTAGATACAACAAGTAAAGAGGCAAAGCCTTATACCTTTTGAAGAGGAGAACCAATTCCAAGCAATAAACCAAGGCAAACACGTCCTCAAGAGCTCAAACAAGGCTCAAAGATATCTCAGCTCAAAGATGGAGAGATTTGGTTAAGAGTGTATAGGAAAAGGTGAAGGATATGCAAGCAAAGGTTAAGAGATTTGTAAGAAAAATAGAGAATTGTAGAGAGAGAGAGAGAAAAAATTTTGCTCCAAAATTTTTCTAACCTCCAAATATGAGAAGGGGTCATCTATATATAGAAAACATGAATTTCTCTCATAAACATCCAGCCATACACGTGGGAGCAGATACAATAAACATGAATTTCCTTTATAAACATCCAACCATATACGTGGGAGCAGATGCAAGCATCTGTGGAAACAACTAACATAGCTGTCACAAAATATCTGCAAAAGACATTGGTGGCCGGCCGACCATCACTGGTATCACTGGTGGCCAGCAGGCCACATCAGTGGCCGACAACCAAGAGTGATGGTCGGCAACCCAAAGTAGTGGCCAATAGGCCACCGGGGGTTGCAGGCTTGAAAATCACTGGGTTTGGTCCAAAACAGGGCAATAGGGGTGCAAGGTTTGAAAGGCTCAAAGCTGTGGCATTCCACTGAGGATTTCGAGCACTTGACAAGTATATACACTCATCATTGGGTGTACAAGTGATGACGTCCAAGTCGTAAGGGTCGTCAAAAATGAGGTGTCTACAGTCCCCTCCCAAAGTCCATTTTTTTGTGCCTTACCTAACCATCTTTCTGTTTCTAATGTTCTCTTTGTGTTTTTGCAGCCTTTCCTCAGCCTGAAAAGGACTTTCGCTAATACTACGTGCCAAGCAAGGATTTGGTGCGTCTTCTCGGCTTGCCTATTGAAGTGCGCAAGGCTCTAGTCCTCCTCAACTTCATTCCAACATACACTGCCCAACGTCCCTAGAAAGGGCAAATCTCCACCCTCTGCCACAACTCCCTCTGCTACTTTATCACCTAGGCCAGATCAAGCCTCAACCTCCGATCCAGCAGGGCAACCATCTACTTCTACCCCCCAATTGATTCCTCCAGACCAGCATTAGTACCGTTGCCGAGCTCCTGCCAACGTTCCTGCTGGGAGAACTCGAAGCCACAAATGTTGTCTAACAACTTCTTTGATATGGGCTATCATTCTTTCATCTTGGGCTTCCATTACTGTTGCTAACTTCAACCCTGTGATCAGTGCCTCATACTCTGCTTCATTGTTTGAGGCCTTGAACCCCAAACGAATAGACTACTCTAACATTTACCCATCTGGCAATACTAACATTATTCCTGCCCTCACTCTTTGACGGTTTGAACTTCTATCAACAAATAGGCGGAATGAGTCGTTGATGTAGATGTCGCAGGGCTTTGGTTTCTCTTTTTTCTTCTGTTTTGCTTGAGTGGGGCTCTTTCGCCCCAGCTGGGTTTCTTCTTGCTCTCCTGGGCACCCCAAGCCGCGACTCACCAGAGTCTGACATGGGATGGCATCAGGTGTGAATTCGGCCACAAAGTAGGCCAAAACTTGGCCCTTAATTGCTGTTCTGAGCCTAAATTCCAGGTCATATTGACCCAACACTACTGCCCATCTGGCTACCCTACCTATCACATCTCCTTGCTATAACTGGGACTTCAAAGGATGTTCAGTCAATATCACAATCTTGTGGGCTTGGAAGTAATGATTCAGTTTCTTCGAAGCCATTACTAGGGCTAGTGTCAATTTTTCCAGGGGTAAGTACTTGGTCTCTGTGCTCGCTAGGGTTTTGCTCACATAGTATACTGCTCTTTGTTCTCCCTTCTCTTCTCTGATTACCACTACACTTATTGCGTGCTCTGAAACTGCTAAGTATAAGAACAGTTCCTCTCTATGTACTGGATTTGACAGAACTGTAGCTGTTGTCAGGTACTTTTTCAAGTCGACCAAGGTGACTTCGCACTCTTCCGTTCACAAAAAAACTATGGTCTTCTTTAACAAACTAAAAAATGGTTTACACTTATCCGAACTTCTAGGGTTACGGCCTTTCTGGTCAACATCTGCACTTGTTTTGCCGATGTCAGGCTTTTCAAGTCAACAATGGCCTTGATTTGATCCGGGCATGCTTCAATGCCCTTTCTGGTAACCAAGTATCCCAAAAACTTACCAGACCCGACTTCAAATGCGCATTTTGAAGCATTGAGTCGGAGTCGATATGTCTTCAAGATATCAAAAACTACCCTCAAGTCGGCCAGATGATTCCCAGGTTCTTTGGTCTTCACGACCATGTTATCAATGTACACTTCTACTGTCTTGCCAATTAGATGTCTAAACATTTTGGTTACTAACCTCTGGTAGGTTGCTCCTGCATTTTTCAACTCGAAAGGCATCACTCTGTAGGAGTACAGCCCTTTTAGGGTGATAAATGCAGTCTTCTCCTCATCAGGGGGATACATTACTATCTGGTGGTATCCTCTGGAAGCATCCAAGAAGCTCATCCTTCCATCCCTGAAGTGACATCTACTAACTGATTAATCTTGGGTAGTGGAAAACTGTTCTTGGGGTAAGCCTTATTCAAGCTGGTGAAATTGACACAAACCCTCCACTTGTCGTTCTTCTTTTTCACTACCATAACGTTGGACAGCCAAGTAGGGTAATTCACCTCACGAATGGCTTTGGCTTCCAGCAGTTTGTCCACTTCCTCCTTAATTGCCTCAACATGCATCAACGTCGGCCTCCTTGCTCGTTGGATGACTAGTTTAGCCGACCTGTCTACATTGAGCATATGACATATGACCTCGAAGTCAATGTCTGGCATCTTGTATGGTGTCCAGGAAAATACTTCTATGTTGGCCTGTAAGAACGCCTCTAACTCCTTTTTCTCCTTCTCAGCCAAACTTGAGCCGAGAAGGAAGAAGCGCTCTTCTTCATTTTCTTTTATCAGAATCTTCTTCAAGGCTTCATTACTCTTATCAGCCGATTCTTTGTCGACGTCCTCCAAGACCTCCATGTCCTCATCTTCAATTTTTACTGTTTCTGTCTCTCGTACGTTACAGGTGGATTTTATTGCTATCATGGAGCAATTTTCTGCCTGCACCTGATCCCCTCTGACCTCCTTAATTCCATGCTCCGTTGGGAACCGCAATAGTTGGTGCAATGTTGAGGGAACAGCTCTCATTGTGTACAACCATGGTCTTCCCAAGATAATATTGTAAGGGGAGGGAGTGTCAATTACTGTAAACTCTATGCTTACTTTCCTAGTGCCCGCCTGCTCCTCCAGATTCATTGCCCCTAGGGGCCATGTTGGCGTTCCATTGAACCCAACCATTAGGCTGTTGGACTGCTCCAAATCATCGCGATGAAAGCCAAGCTCCTTGTAACACCTGTCATACATAATGTCATAAAAGCTACCTTGGTCAATCAAAATGCGCCTTACTTGGTATTCTCCAACCTTGAAGGTCACCACCATAGCATCGTTGTGTGGATGCTGCACCATGTCTAGGTCTGCCTCAATAAAGGACACCATCAGTCTTTGGTACTCGTTTGTCCTAAGCCTCTTTTATTGGACCTGACACACATGATGTAAGTGTTTTAGCTTCTGGGTCTCTTTTCGTATATCATTCTTATTAACCTTCGAGTGGATTACATAAATCACCCGAGATTTTGCTTGCTGTGGTTGTGGCTGAGGTGGTGCTACCGGTGCTTGGGGCACTCTCACCTGCTTTTCCCTCATTCTGGCCTCATCTATTAGGTCCCTCAAGTGACCCTGTCTGACCAGATCTTTCAAATACGCCTTCAGGGCTTTGCACCCCTGAGTCAAGTGTTCATCCTCATTATGGTAAGCACAGTGCTTCCCAAGGCTTCTTCTCATAAATTCGCCAGGAATCTTCTCCGACACTCTATAATACGGCTGGTTCTTGATCCTTTCCAGAACTTTGAAAACCGGTATCCAGAACACAATGGTGACTACCTATGCAGCCCTTAACCTTGTTTCCTGTCTATTGAAACTTGTATTACCTCGGCCTCGCTTCGGCGAGCCATTTCTCTTCTTTTGATTCGGCGCCTTCGTTTCTAGCGTATTTTCTTTTGCTCTGGCATATTTCTCGATTCTTGCCATGAGCTCCTCCATACTCTTTAGTAGAGTCTTTGCCAATGACTTTTGAAGCGTGCAATCATCCTCCAAGCCGTTCTTAATAGACACAACCGCCAACTCCTGGTTCCATCCTGGTATTCGGTTAAACAGCTCATAATACCTTTTAGCATAAGCCCTAAGGCTTTCACCCTCGCCAATTTTCAAAGCCATCAGAGAGTCTACCCTTAGTGGCTGCAACTTGTTCGTAACGAACCTGGCCACAAACATCTCGGCCAGGCCTTCCTAACTTTTCATAGTTCCTTTATGCAATTTGTATAATCAATTCGATGCAATCTACCCAAAAGATGAGGGGAACACCTTGCACAACAATGGTTCCTTCCCGGTATACAAAGTCATCGAATTCAAATATAATCCGACGTGAAAGTTCGGATCGAATTTACCGTCATAAATTTGGAATCTCGGCATATGGAACCTTTTTAGGGCTCCAAACATGTCCAACTCAATTGAGAACAGCATTCTCGGCTTGACAGGGGATGTGCCGTTTCCTTTGGAGGTAGTCCCTCAAATCCTGCTTAGTCTGACTAGGAGCTCAGCTGTCAACGGACTTCAGTCTTTTTGGTGCACTACTCCCAGTGTCATTATGTGTCTTGTTGGACTTCTCTTCATTCACCGTGTCAAAACACAGGCCCTTCCCTTGGATATTTCTGGGTTCTTTGACATATGTTCCCCTGGTACGAGGTGTCCTCTGCGAGTCACCTCTGACCGACTCTCCTCGCCTGACTTCCAGTGAAGGCCGATGTAAGGGCTCATTTTCCCTTCCATATTGTGGGACTGCTGGGATTGTTTTCTGCCTTCCTTTCTGGGCATCAATCTTGGCTTTTGGCATTGGCGTGCCTTACAACGGAAACGGTGGTTACATAACGTTGTTCTACATTATGAAGTTGACAACCAACTGTAGCTCTGTTAACTTGTTGGCCATTCCCTTCATCTCGCCATCCCTTCTTAGGCATCCATCTTTCTATACCTAGAGGTCGCTTTCGATATAATACTCATCTCGGCCTGATTTCTTCGGGGGGTCTACCTCATTGCTGACGTCTTTACCCTCGAGATTCTGATCCTATGCTCCTTCATTATGGTTTTCTTCCTTGGTGTTAGGATTGGCATGTTTACCACTCCCATATGGGACATTGTCCCTAATCTTTTCTGTCACGGCCCAAACCCGTCCCTATAGATTTAGTGTCGCAACCAGCCAATAATCCTTGGATTACCAAAGGCCTCTTAACAGAATAACATATAATTAAGGGCTGCAGAAGCAAATATACAAAATATACATAGTCTATAGAGCTGTGTAGACATACATGGGATAGAAATTTGAAACCTCATAAATTATACACCTAAGATGTCATGTTCATATAAGTCTTGCAACACTGTGCAAGCGTCTTCAAAAGGGACTTAGCCTAGTATACAGATATCAAAACAAGACAAAACATAAACATTCTTAACATAATACACAAAATAACTCATGACATGGTCCACAAAATTTGACTTCTAGACATGGGAACCTCCCTGAGAGACACGGAGGCCGACTAACCCCAAAACTTCCAGGCAACAACTTAGGCCTGGTCACGCGCTTGCTCGGTCACGCGCTTGCTCACCTACATACATAATATAAATAGTGAGCGGGAGCCCAATGAATAATAACAGAGTAAAGGGTTTTAATGAATGATGTCTATACCAGATTCAGAAATCAGAATTCAGATTCAGAAACAGATTCATATTCTTGTTCAAATCATATACAAAAATCAAAGTTTATGCTTAATCATACATTGTACATCCATTAGCGCTAACAGAATAGATACAGAATAGATGCAGAACATATGATGGTTATGAGTAACAAGTTCCATAAAGGAACCTCCGGATCCGGGTAACAGATAACAGATATACTGAGCTCCATGATGGAGCCTCCGGTACAGGTAACAGATGACAGACATAATAAGTTCTATAATGGAATCTCCAATACCGGGTAACAGCTAACAGATATCATATGATGCTAAGGATGCCACGGATACATATCAGAATTTGGACAATCATTTATTGTACATAACATAACATAACATTTCAGAAAACAGATCTTATTTCATCATACAAAAAATGAATAAAGTTGAACATAGCTTTACTAAGTTATTACTCATAGATGGCTCCGAGTGCGTGTAGACAGATAGACAGAACAGACTAATCAAATGATTTACAGCGCGTGACCTATATCAACACATAACAAATACACATTTGAAACACATGCTCAGAATATACTTAACTCATTACGTTCTGTTCTTAGTGTGTTTCTACATTTTACCCTAATTAGCATGTCCTAATTATGGCATAGGAATGCTTAAGATGCAATGAGGATGCCAAATTATGTTGTTCAACACTTGGGCAAATTTGCTGAAAACAGGGTCCCCGCTCAAGCGCAACTTTCTTCGCTCGAGCGGAGGTTCAAAAATGAAAGTGGTTGCTTAAGCGATTTGTAAATTCTGCAAAAACACTAGTTGTGTGATTTTTCTACTCGACTCGAGCGTGAGACTCAGGTTCTCGCTCGAGCGTAACTCTTATCGCTCGAGCGGTCTGCAAGAACATGAAAATTCTGGGAGCTTGCATTTCACGTTCGAGCGAACTTATGGTTGCTCGAGCGGAGATTCAAAAACAAAGGTGGCCGCTCGAGCGCAAGATCTGCCGCTCAAGCGGAGATGTTGAATTATGGGATTTCCAAATTCACTTCCAAGCTGTAAAAACCCAAATTCAAAGTCTCAAAATGCAACTTTTGACGCCGAAACTTGAGAAAACACTAGTAAACTAATAAAACATGGTGAATTCAAAATCATGTCACAAAATTAAGCCTAAAAGCTTTGTCAATTGTTCAAAACTCAACCTTGAAATTATGAAAACATATCATTACATATCATGCACGTAAAGGTGCAAGTTTAAAGCTTTCAAAACATGATCCAATGAGATGTCTAACTCAAAAACATGTTGAATTCTTAGAAGAAGATCAAAGTAAGGACATGCAAGAGGAAATTCTTTGAAAACAACCTCAAATTGTGATGAAATGAGCATGTATGCATGATATGGTTCAATTCTAACTCAATTCTTGTATCAACCAACTTAATTCTTTAGAGTTCATGTCTTACACATTATAATTGTACAAGCTAAGGGTTGAATTCTTACCTAGGCTTGTCAAGGATGCTTTAGATGATCAATTGTTTGAAGTTCTAAGCCAAAATCTCTAAGTTCTCTAGCAATCCTCTTAATTTGAGTTAAAACTCCTCTTCTCTCTCTCTCCTACATTTTGATGTCTCAAGATAAAGAAGTGAGAGTGTGTAAGTGTGAGTGTCTAGTCATAGAAGCCCTATATAGCCTTGATTAAGAGTGAACTAATTAGACTTTAATTAGTCTAAGCAATGACCATTAATTAATTCGTATTAATTCGTTCCAAACTGAATTTTAATTAAACTTACCATAATGTTCTAAAAATTCCAACTAACATATATACCAAGTCAATTTCGTGATCGGATGTCGAGAAAGCCTTCAATTCGCAGTATAAAATAGAAACAGAAACAGATATTCTTACGATAAACAGATAGAAACTCATATAGCACACAACACATGCAATTAACTCAAGATTTCATCTTAAGTACTTATTGTAACACCCCGAAATAATTCAACGTGCACTACCCACATTAATGAACATTCACTAAACAATAACAATAAACTTCACATCTTCACATAGTTAATAAGGGAGTTTTATACAAAATACATTCAATGATAAAAATACACATGAATCTATAGCATGTAAAACACTTAGTCTCAAAGCAATAAAATGCCCTTAAGGGCTTACATCTTCCAAGGCAATAGCTCGGTTACACAAAATGGTCTCTCGGACCTATACACATTTAGCCATTGGCTTACAAAAATTTACAACAAAAATAAGAGAGCTATTTACTCTTCACAAAATATCCACCCCCTCAATTCGACGGGATCACCACATCTTTACCTGTACCAAATCCCATAGGGGTGAGCGTAAAGCTCAGTAGAAAATTCTCACAAAGTATATACAGTTATGCAACTCTCAATAAAAATGCAAATGCCCATGCCATGCCATGCTCTTTTAAAGAAAATTCATTTCATGCTTTTCTTGAAGATTTCCATATTTGTTTTCAACTCAAGCTTACAATCATAACTAGGGGTGAAATCGGTTCGGTTCGGTCGGTTTTTTCACTCATTTTGCACCGAACCGATGATTTCGGTTTTGCATTTTTGTGAACCGAACCGCCCAGAAAAATGACATAAACCGGCGCGGTTCAGTTTATTACGGTACGGTGCGGTTTTTTCGATTTTTTTGGCCTTTTTTTTTTCCCCCTGGTTGGGCTTCACATTTTGGGCCTATTAATATTATATAAGTCGGTTCGGTTCGGTTCAAAAAATCAAAAACCGTAAACCGAACCGAATGTACAATCGAACCGAACCGAATGATTGAAAACTTAAGACACCGACCGAAAACCGTTCGGTTCGGTCGGTTCGGTTGTTTTGGTTGGTCCTTCTAGTTTTTCTTTCACACCTAATCATAACACATTTCAAAACCTCCAATTTTAATCAATAGGAGCAGTAAATACGACACTGGTAATCCCTAGGCTGATGTCTGCAAGTAGACTCTACAAGTACTACCCAATTGTCATTTTTACTGGTATTAACCGGAAGGCTCGACACCTATCTGCGCGGGTTTCTGGTCTTTCACCATGGACACTTAGGCCAACTTATCAAATTCAACTACATCCCCTATCCGGACTTACCACGTATTTACCCCATTCACATTACCATAGTTCTCATTTCGATAATTATGTTCTTTTCTTGAAGTAAATGTTTCTATTCAAATTTCACAATGCATAATAATAATAACATGAATGAGTATGCAATGCAAAGATTTTCCATATCTCATAACATCTCTCCAATTTCAAAGTCTCTACAATAATGTTCACAATCACATTTCCCATTACCTCTTTTCAATGCTCTTCCTCAAGATAACCATATGTTATCTACACTTAGCCACAATTTCACTTTTCACAATTCTTAGCAATATAGTCTCATCAAGACAATATGTAATGTTTTCAAACATTAATTCTCAATGTTTATAATTCTCACAATTCCATAATGCACAACAATTATCATCTTACACATAAATATTTCCATGCATTCAACAATAGTTTTAAAGATAAGTCCCCCACTCTCTTATCAAGAAAATTATCATTTCTTTATACCACATTGTGAAATCCACACTTATTGACTCATTTAAATACAAGAAAAGAAGAATTTCATAGTTGTTCTCATGTTTTCTAAAAACCCCCAATTTCTAGGGTTCTTTCTCAAGAAACCAAAACACCTCTCATTTTCATGTAAAAACTCATCAAAATCATCTTTATTAAATCATAGATAAATGGCTTCAAGGATCAACTTAGAACATTTAAAGTTTAAACCCTCATTTTTGAGAAACCTCATCATCCTTGAGCCAAGAACCAAACTCTCAAGTAAATTCAAGGAAAGCAATAAAATCAACATGTATCTTGCAAAACATATATATATAGCTCAAGAATGTCCCTACCTCAATGTTTGATGGAGAGGAGAAGATAAAATCCTAACTTCAAGAATGAGAAGAGCTTGGATTTCCACCACACCAAGTGAAGTTCTAGCCCTAGATCTTCAAGATGGTGAGGGATTAATGATGATCTAGACCCAATGATGGCAAGAATCAAAGGTCTTTAGTGTTTTGGAGAGGGTTTCTAGAGAGAAGGAGGAGGAAAATGTAGTTTAGAGTGAGAGAGACACGCCCAAAATATGATACAACTTCGGCCAAAAGAGTAAAAAAAATAAAGATTTTGGACTGCCAGAGTACCGCATGTGCGGCACCCAACCCTGCACATACGGAGCGCCTTCCCTATACGTGCGGTCTTTACCCTCGCACGTACGGTGGTCTAGTCGCAACTCAGCTCGCACCTGCCTTTTAGGCAGTGTACAACTCCTCAAACTAGCCCCTATCCACACGTGCATTCTTATCCCCCCCCACGTGCGGCCTCCATCCCGCACATGCGGCCCTGGCCCAGCAGCCCAGAAATTTCTAGACCTGACCCCGCACCTCCCGGAACCAGTGAAGTTCAAGACCGACAAACAAAACAAGAACGAGAGCTTTAATTGAAAATAACTTCCGATGTTTCAAACCCAACGGGAAACAAAAGAGGACGAAACCAAAGAGAAAGAAAAAAGAAATAAAGAAATAGACCCAGCCATCACAACTTATTAGGCATAATTAATCCTGGTTAACCAGCTATTCACAGGTCGGGGTTATTACATTTTCTTTCTGCCCATCATTGGCCATCTAGCCAAATTGTGAGTGTTGATTTCTGACCACACAATCAAAGAGGGAACTTAGTTGGAGAGCACCGACAAAATAGATTAAGCCCGAACAACTTATCACTGAAAGATAAGAATCTGGCGGTGGTTCGTCCACCCGGGGGCACTCTGACACTCAAGTCAGTAATCAAATATCTCTCAAAGATAACAAATTGTACTTAACTCACAAGAAAGAAGTTATTGTTCATTGTATATCACACATACCTCAGACCCACGGGAGTGCCTTGCTTTTATAGCATCACTGACTTGATCCCTGTAGAAACCTAACTTCAGTGGGCTCAGGCTTAATGCTCATCCTGGACTCTCAGCTAGATAGGGATAAACTCCCTAAGAGCTTTATATTTATCCAGACTGAGATCCTCTTCTATTCTAGGACTCTTGTCCCTTATCTGCTCGTCTCGGATTCCGGTATCTCTGCAGATAACCTCAGCCTAGCCAACATCACCTCGGCATCAGTACCAGGCCACGTGGCACCTCGGCTAACACTTCGGTGTCACCTTGGCTACATGCTGTTACTCTCAAAATATGTCCCATAGATGTAATTGAAAAAAAAGAAGAAGAAAAATTGAAAAGAAAAAAGATGAAGAGATAAAAAAGATATGAGGCTAATCTTATCATTTTACGTCTTTCGTTAACTCTATTAAGTGAAAGCCTCTAAATGCATCTTGAAATTTTGATTAGAGACCCCAAATTTTATAAATAAAAAATAATAATAATAATAATACCGTTATACTAAAAAAGACAAAAATCTAAAACCCTAACTATACTGGTCGTTGTCGTTGTTGCCATTTCCTCTAGTTACCTTAACTCACTCCTTACTTCGGTTACTACTTCCAATCTTTCATTACTTTTCTCAGATCTTCTGATACTTGTCACTTTGGCTAGCATTCCTAACATCTTATCACCCTTTCAGATCTCTTGTCAACCCTCACTTTCTTTTCACCTCTAGCCACCACAACCCAACTCCTTCTCACTTTCACTAACTACCACCTCCAGGAACGTAGCCAAGCACAAAGGGAAGACGAGACCAGGAGGGTGTAGTCACCCTATTTTTTACGGCCCTTCAAGACTTGGATGTTCTTGCAGGTACATTCGGTGATGAGTCTATTTGCTTGCCGAGCACTCGAAGTCCTCAACGGAACGTCACAGCTTTGAGCCTTTCAAACCCTGCATCCATTTTGTCTCATTTTTGGACCATGCCTTGGACTTTCCCTCCTGCAGTCTCTGGTGGCCTGCTAGCCATCTATGGAGGTTGCTAGCCAGCACTTCTTATCTGCCGCCCATTGATGTGCCTTGCCGGCTATCAATGACGCCTTGCTGGCCATCACTGATGGCCGACCGGCCACTAGTGTTTTCTGTAGATATTTTATGCCAGCTGTGCCAACTGTTTGCATAGATGCTTGTATCTGTCCACTCGTGAAGGGCTGGATCTCCTTGTATAGAATTCATGTTTTTTATTTATAAGGACCCCCTCTCTCATGTTTTGGGGTTAGAAGATTTCAAACTCAAAAATTTTCTCTCTCTCTCTTGCAATTTTGTGCACACTTGCCTAGTTACATCACTCTTTTGTATACACATCTTAACCAAAATTGATCACCTTTGAGCTGAGGTCCCTCAAGGTCTTGTTGGAGCTCTTGAAGGTGGTTTTGACTTGTATTGGTGCCTAAAGTTGTGCTTGGTTGCAAGAAGCATAAAACTTGTCTTTTAAACTTGTTTTAATACACTTGTTTTTCTATCTTTTCCCACTGTTTTTGGGCCATTTTTGAGTTGTAAAAATCTCTGTTTTAATGGGCTGAAATTGGTGTTTTGAGCCATTTAAGGTTAGGGGGGGTGTCTAACCCTTCTTTATTTCTTGCTTCTAAGGCTTTTCCACATTTGTTTCCCACTTTCAAACCAACATTTTTTGAGCTTTTAACCACTAAATTTCAAAGTGTTTTCAGTGGCAAAAAATATGTTTTAAAGTCCAAAATTGGAGGGGTTAGCCTCCCCTCCTTATGTCTTGTTTGCTAGCCTAGTTAATTCTATATGTTAGCATGATTTTCTAACTTTTTATAGCTATACTCCAGCATGTTTTTGCCTTTGTTTTGGACTACTTTAGCTCTGTTTTGGGCTGTTTGGGTCAGTTGAGTCTTGTTTTGCATGGTTGTAGTGTAAAAGTCCTCACAAGCTCAGTATTTTACGCAATTAGACACCCCTTGTTTGAGTTGATTGCATGTTTTGGTGTTGTTTTGCACAACATATCAACACCTAAAGCTCTGCAACCTCCCTTATTTCGTCACTCTTTATTTGCTTTGAGGGTTGTTTCAAATTTGGGATTCTTTAAGCTTGAGATTGAGGTCCATGCTTAATGGTTTAATCCTCTTTTGAGGGTTCATTACCAACAGTATGAAACTTTTCTCATGCCTTAAACCACTCCTTGGTTGACACTTCTTTCACTTTAAAAAACTCTCACCAATGGACTTAATTGACTAAGTAATGGTTGGTAATTAAAGTGAGTAAATAAAAGTGGCAAGTAAAAATTGAGCAAGATAATAACTTGTGTGTTGTGTGTTCAATCGGACGTTAATTGAACACAAGGAAAATTGGGACATTTCATACTCAAAGTGATGAAATGTCTCAAGTTTCCTAGGTCTTCATTGCTCTTGATCATGCATGATAGGGTGATGGTTCTTGAGTGTCTTGTTTTGCATTTATTGAGCTTGCACGTCATGAATCACAAGCCATTATGCAATGAAATTGCTTGGATTGGTGGTTTGTGGCTTAATTTCACAACTCCTTGGATTTATTCATGAAAATGAGGGGCAAATTATACAAACAATTCTTGGAAATACCCTCTTTTTGTTCTGTTTGTACTCTATTGCAAGATGATGATCTAGTGCATTAGTGGTTGGCAGGCCACCATCTATGGCCGGCAGTGCACCATAGATGGCCAGCAGGCCACTTCCATGGCCGGCAGGTGATCGGCAGTCTTTGCTAGTGGCCGGCTAGCCACTGATGCAAACCTCAGCAGAATTTTGGTAAGGTGGAGCAAAATGGTTCTGGAAGTATTCAAGTCTGCAAACAGAGGCTTTCGAGAGCAAAATGGAGGTCTTTTCGGGTGGTATCCGAGTATGTGCATCTTCCATTTCCCGATGTGGAGTAGTGGTAGAGTAGTTAATATCTTTAATTACTTAGTTTGCTTACATTTGTATTGTAACGTAATTAGTTAGCTTACTAGTTAGTTCATTCAAGTGTTGTAATAATTAGTTAATTAGTTTAGCTATTTATTTTACTTGGTTTGTAATAATTAGCTTAATTGGCTTAACTCTAATTAGTTTCTAGTTAACTTAGCTATTATTTATTCGGACTCTCCTTCGCGAGAGCAAAATGTAATAATGTGTATGTCTTTCAACCCCACGTCTTTCTCCCTTTTATTTAATCGTTTACGATAGTTAGATTAAGAACATGTTTCAATTAGCAAACCTTATGCTTGCATACATTCATCTTGTCTTGCATGCACTGAGACTCGGCGCATCATTCTAACTGCATTGTCATTTCAATACTTCTTCGAATACGTGCTTGCATACATTCATCTTGTCTTGCATGCACTGAGACTCGGCGCATCATTCTAACTACATTGTCATTTCAATACTTCTTCGAATACGTGCTTAAACTGCATGTCTAAAATCAATTCATATGCCATGTTAGTAGTTGAGCCTATTAATTGCATATTGCGTGTGTTGTATTAGTCATCTTGTATGGTTAGGAATCATGCATATTTTTTTCTAACTCATATCTTCTTAACGTGGAGTACTAGGTGAGTTTTTAATATTTTAGCATACTTGCATGAGTGTGAGTGATTGCCATGACTAGCATGCTTGCCATGAGACTAAATGCTTAAGTGATGAACTGCTTGAATGCTAGTGGATAAAGGCTTGTTACTTGAATTGGAACAATTCAATGAATGTACATTTTAAAGCCCACTTTGTTGAGTGGAAAATTAGTTTTAAGCCCACTTTGTTGAGTGGCAAATTCTCAAATTTTAAGCCCACTTGAGGTGGCAAATTCAAACATTTTTCGCAAAATAAACATGAAATTGAGTTGTTCCAATTTGAGCAAACTAGTCTATACTTACTTGTGCGCATCACATAGTAAAGCTAGCTTAATAAGCGGAACAAGAGCACATAATGTACATAAAAAACATATCATGATTAGTAGAGGCCAATCTTTGATTGGGCGAGTGGAGGTGCTCAATTCACGACATTCCCTTTTAGTATTTAAGTTCCCGAGCCAAGGCAACTTTGGTAATGACGGACACGTGGCCTTTGGCACGAGTCATGGGTTTCCTAAATTTTTTCAAAATAAAATATTTAAGTGGCGACTCTGTATCTGGCAAAGCAGTCTATTTTTTGGCACTTTGATTCAAAATCGATTTTCCAAAAGATTTACTGGATTTGGACTCTTTGGTGTTTATCAATTTCACATTGCACTTGTGAGATTAGATTCAGAATCACGGGAGTCCGAAATGTAGGGGTTCTTTTTGAGTTTCCGAAAGAGGGGGCAAAAAAGCCGAGCTACAGAGGGGCACGTGCCCCTCCTCAATTTCTTTTCATTATACTCGTAGCTATATATTTGCGAAGTGTTTTTTGTTTAACCCTTAAAAAATTATTATTGTGTCCACCCTAATTTATTTAAAATCCTTTAAAAAATGAATATTTAAAGGCCCTTTTTAATTGGAAAAAGATTACCCATAATTTAAGTCTTACAATTTACTTATAATGATATGTTAAGTTATGTATCAACTTTTGATATGTTACAATCGCATAAGAACTTTTAATTAAGAAATAAGTCTTACTTTCTTTTATCTGTTTTCTCTTATGAGTAACATAGTTATTAAAATACCCTTAATAGTAATATTCACATTGATAGTGTGAATGTGACATGATGTGAACATTCATATTGTTAATGTGAATATTCACATTGTCAAATATGAATGTTCACATCATCAAGTTGCTAACTGTTCAAAAAATATTTGTAAGGGTAAAATTATCTATAAAATACCTTAAATATGAAAATTTGGTTTTGACGGAAAATGTCCAAACAATAAGACTTATTGTGGGTGTTTGAGAAGTGACTATTTTAAAGGTTTTTTGACTATTTTAGTAGGCTATTTTAGTTTTTGTGTTTGAGAAGTTGGGTTGGATTTTTATTTGAGTTGTTGTATTAAAAAATGTGTTTGAAATGATGTTTAAAGTAAAATGACAAACTTGTCCCTAGTTTCACTTTTTTCAAGATTAATCTAAAGGGATAAAATTGTCATTTACTCATTTGGGACTAGGCTATGATTACAAATATACCTACACTGTCATAGCTATTTTGTTTTTTTGTGTTTTTTTTTTTTTAATCAATGGGGTAGGCTGATTTTTTTTTTTTAGGCTAAAAGGCTATTTTTCAATTTGAGGCTAAAATAGTCTCTACCTATAGTTCCCAAACACCCCCATTGCAATACAAGAATATGGCGGTGTTTAGCAACTTAGTTTTTAGTTTTTTTTTTTTTTTTGATTTTTTTCACTATAAGACAAATGTTTTACAAAATCAAAAAAAATCAATCTAAACAAAATATCACAACAAACTTCATAAATATTTCACTTTTTCTCTCACAAACATCACATCCAACTACAAAAAAATTCAACTATCTTCCCAAACACAAAAAAAAAAAATTTCCAATAATATCCTACAACTAAAAAAACCCAAAAAAAAAACCCATTTCTTAAACACCCACTATGTTATGAAGGTGCCGTTTGGTAACATTTACGTTTTCAGTTTTCTGTTTATATTTATAAAAATTTAAAAAACTCAAATAAAAACTTGTTTGGTAAATTTTTGATTTATAAATCAGTGGTCTCAGTTTAAAAATTTAGCCAAAAAATGTAAACTCAAAAAATGTGTTTCCGTTTTGAGTTTTGAGTTTTTTTTTTTTACCACCCAACACTAGCCATCACCCGCCATCATTTTCCGCTACCATCTTCCGCCACCACCAGCCACCCCCCACCACCACCTGCCACCACCAGCCACCACTCACTTGCCATCCACCCACCACCCGCCATTACCATCCATCGCCCGCCACCACCACCACCACCTACCCGCCACCATTACTCACTACTTATTTGTCATCACCATCCACCATCTGCCACCACCACCACCCACCTACCACCACCACCACCTACCACCGCCACCCACCACCCATCACCCACCAACCTACCCACCACCACCACCATCCGCTACCCACCTGCCACCACCACCCACTACCCGCCACCACCACCACTCACTCGCTACCACCCACCACTCGCCACCATCACCCATCCACTCACCATCACCACCCGCTACCTACCCGCCACTACCACCTACCTGCCACCACCAGCCACCCACTTGTCACCACCACCCACCCACCACCCGCCATCGTCACCCATCTACCCGCCACCACCACCACCCGCCACCACCCACCACCACCCGCTATCCGCCACCCACTTAACACCACCACCCACCACCCGCCACCGTCACCTATCTATCCACCACCACCACCACCCACCACCACCTGCTACCTACCACCCACTGTCACCACTTTTCACCACCGTTTTCCGCCACCACTTGTCATTTCTCATTCTTTTTTATATTTTTAATTTTTTAAAAATATTTTGTCAATTACCAAACGCATTTGTAGTTTATGTTTTTCTAAAAATAAACAAAAGCCAGTTTATAAAATTTTTGTAAATATAAACTGAAAACGTAAACGTTACCAAACAGACCCGAACTAATTAAGATACAAATACTTGAAAAATGATTTTTTAATAAATCTCTCTTATATTTTTATATCATATTTGAAGTACCATGTGAGTTGTTACCTTGATTGAATAAGGTGGTGTTTGGGAACCAAGTTCCTAGATTTTTTTCTCATTTTTTTCACTAAAAGACAAAGGTTTTGCAAAATAAAAAAAAAAACAAATACAAACAAAATATCACATCCAATCTCATAATTATTTCATTTTTTCTCTCACAAACATCACATTCAATCACAAAAAACCCAACTATTTTTCCAAACACTAAAATTTTTTTATCTAATAATATCCTATAACTAAAAAAACCTACATAAAAAGTTACTTCCCAAACACCCACTAAGTTTCATTACTTTTGTCTATTAAGGCCAACTTTGGCATCTACCAAAAAATACAAAAAGTCAAAAAGTCACTATCATATTTAAGTCACATCATCTTATTTAAATCACATCACCTCTCTAACCCATCACATCAAATCTAACTCAAACCCAACCTATATAAGTTAATAAGTTAAAAAGTGTATTTTTTAAAATATCCCAAACCAACCCTAAAAATTAAATACGATATAAAAATATAAAGTATTATAATATTGTCGTTTGTACGTTTACATATTTGTAAAATTTTTATTTGTAATAAATATTTATAGATTGTGTTCACTATTAATTTAAAACATTCCTATTGTAATATTATTGTTGATTATTTTTTAAAAAAAATTATTTTAAATTTGTGATTAACTTCTGAAATAAGTTGCAGGCCGGTTTTGATTTATGACACTAAAAAATTGGGTATTAATGTCCTTAATTTTCATATAAAGCAAAAAAAAAAAAAAATCAAAATAATTACCAAAAATAAAAATTAAAGGCATTAATACTCAATTTTTTAGTGTCACAAATCATTTTTGTTTGCCGGCTGTGCATTTGCAGCCACGGATTAGTCAATGGTGTCAGTTGACACCACTGACAGTTAAAGTTTTTGTGTAGTATTTTAGCCAAATTTTTTGGACTTTTACAAAGTGACCCCAATGACTTTGGAAAACTTAACAACAAATTTATAGGTCTCACAAATTCAACCCTATAGAATAGAAAAAATAACATATATAAAGCAATTAAAAATAACAATTATGGCCTTGTTTAGGAAGAGCTAAACAAGCTAAATAAGCACAAAAAAATAAAATATTTAATTTATAAAATAAAATGTCATATCTAAATCATAACCATTTAATTTTTTTTGTCACAATCATTACATCGAAATAAATTAAAAAAAAAACCAAAATTCTTCCCAACAAAACCAATTTAGCCATGCTAAATTAAGGAAAAAAAACTAAACATTCAAACTAAATTAGCTCTTGCCAAATGAAGACTATATCCTATGGACAATTGTAAATAATGTAAATCTTTGCTTGATTTTTATTAAAGGGATACTATTAATGTCCCAACTTTTATTTTTATACGTAATTTGAGAACTTTAAATCACATTTGTTGATGTAGTTAGGAATATATAAAATTACAATATATCACGTGAGAGTTGATTTTGATAGATTGTGTATAGCTAAAAATTTTACATTAATAATGACTTGTTTAATGACCATTCTCAATTAAATTCCTAGCTATGTCATTGGCCACCTCCCTAGCACTATTACCGCAATTCAACCCCCTAGCCAACACTACCACATTGATGAAGGAAAAAAACTCGAAAAGGGTTCATGGTGGGAGAAATAACTAGGTTATAGAGATTTGCAACTAGAAAAGGAAGTCTTAGCATAGAAAAGAGCTAGCTTGGAGGTAGCGACCAAAGGTAAAGAGGATTGTAACTGGTGACCAGAAATAGTGATAGTAGTTTATGACTTAGATGGAGATAAAATTAGGATTGGAGACTTAAGTGGAATAATATTTAAAATAATTGTATCGTTGGAAGAAAAATAATAAATTTAAATTAAAAAATGAAGTGTTCTAAGAAATGCGATGGACAACTCAATTTTTGGGTGCATTTAACGTCAACCCAAATTAAAAGGAGGTTAGTCTGGTTATTTCATATTAATAGATTATGTGTAATTATGTTAATTTTGGGAGAGGGATGTAATTTATCATTTTGTTATTTTATTTTACTTTGGGGTAGCTTCCAATATTTTGACAAATTATCATTTTCGAAAGATATCACATCACATCAAGCATGCAAATTCGTTGTTTTGATCGCACTCCAACCGACCAATTGCTACGGTACGCATCTCTAATAACATTTGGCTTGGAGACAGGGGATGGTTGTTTTAACCCATAAAATCGGGTTAAGTTAATATTTTATTTGGGATAATTTAAATAAGTGTATTTTTTATTTTTTTATGAAAAAATGTACAAAAAAATAAAGAAGTGATGTGATAGAAAAAATATAAAAAGATGGATTATATATAAGAGATGCCAAACCATCCCTAAGTTTGAAATATTAGTGATTAGATTTGAGATTTATATTTTTAACTTTAGTTGGGTTTGACTTGATTTGCTATTTAATTAATTAATTGTTTATTTATTAATAATACATTAAAAAGAAAAATTCTTGGGTCAGGATCTAAATTGAATTTTTATTAATTTTATTAAAATTTACATTTATTGTAATGTGTGATTAAATTTATTGAAAAATTCTAATATATTTGTTTAAGAAATATAATGTGTGGTTGAATTTAATTATGAAATGTTTTACTTTTCTTTTTTAATATATAGCCTAATGGGTGAGTTTAAGATTTATAATTATGTTTTAGATCAGGCTTTGGCAGATATACAGGTCCAATGTTAGGGCTAGGCCGAGTTGGCAGACACAAAGTCCTTTATTATGTAGTGTCAGCCCCACCTGATATTTGTCCACCTCTACTTGGAGAAGGGGGAAAAAAAAAAAAAAATCAATTTCTCTTAATTTTAAGAGATATTTATTCATAAATTCATTTCACCTACTTATGTTCTATTTCGATTAAATTATTTTTTTTATATTCTAATAAGTCGTATGGAAGATTTAAATAAGTGTATTTTTTTTTTATTTTTTACAAAAAAAATGTTCAGAAAAATAGAGAAGTAATGTGATCTAAAAAAGATTAAAAAATGTGTTTATATAGCACACCCCATACAAGCTCTTAATGTTCACATTGTCAATATGAACATTCACACTGTTAAATTTATTTAATATGAATGTTCACATCACCAAATTTGCTAAGGGTTCAAAAAATATTTGTAAGGGTAAAATTATTCATAAAATACCTTAAATATGAGAATTAATATTTGGTGGATCAAATGTCTAAAATAATAGAACTTATTGAAATAAAAAAATATATTATGAACTAATTGGGATGTAAGTACTTAAAAGAGGACTTTTCCAATAAATTCTCTTAAATTTAATGAGAATTTAAAAAAAAAAAAAAATTAGAATTTGACTCTTGTAATAAAATAAATTATTAATTATTAATTTTATCAATTTAAATTTTACTATTTTGATTTATTTTTAATCTAAATTATCAACTTATTCACCCAAAAATCAATAGAAAAATACTATTTTAGTTATTTAAGTATTTTTTTATTATAATTTTCTCAATTTTAATTACTTATTTGAATTACTAAAGAGCAGACATTTTAGAAAGAAATAGAAAGAAACTAATTTCTCTTTTTTCTTTTTTTTGATCGGCAAATAAACTAATTTCTCTTTCCACTCACTTTTTGAATCACTCCAAAATTAAAATTGAAAGAGAAAAAAAATGATTACTAACTTTGTATGTATCAAAATTATCCATTGAAATAGTAAAAAAATAAAAATATAAAAGGATATTGTGGCAATATAACTTGTAAACTTTTTTTATTTTTATTTTTATATATATATAATCTATCCAAATTACCTTTCTTTTCTTTTTTTTTTTCTTTTCTCTCAACCTCAACCAAATAAGGGGACGATAAATTGTAATTTTTTTTTTTTCTTTTTTTGTCTTAACTTAGGTTTATTTTGATAAGTGACTTTTTGACTCATATTTACTTTTGTTATTTTATATAATTTATCTAAACAAAAATCATTACATTTTCTTTTCATTTTCTCTAACTTGACAAAACAAAACAAGAGGGAGAATAGTGTTTAATAACCTAATTTATCACTTAAAATTGAATGTATTAAGTGATAATCAAGTAAACTCATTTGATAGTTACAATTTATATCACTTAAAAAATTGACTCTTAAAATGTAGGTTAAAAGTTTAAAAAATTTAACTGATTTGGAACTTACTTAATTCTAACTAAATTTATAAATACTAAATATCAGTATCAATATATACTATTATAAACTCTCTGCCACCATCACCACGGCCTTTGCTGCTGCCAACTCTATCGCTACCACTATTACCACCACTACTATGCCACCGCTATTACTACTACTACCAATACATTTATCACCATTGCCATTGTTGCCATATAAGTATCACCATCATTTTACTACCATCATCGTCGCCGCCGCTGCCACCACTACCACTACCATGCCACAACCACTATCATTATTACTAGCATCACCTTTATCATCATTATCGTTATTGTCATAAGTACTATTATCATTTCACTACCGCCACCATGCCACCCCCATTCCCACTGCCGCCGCCGCCACCACTACTACCACTATCATGCCACAACCACTATCATTACTACTACCACCACCGCTGCTGTCACCATCACCACCACCACTACACCATTGCCACTACCACTATTACTATCACCATCTTCATCACTATTGTCATTGTTGCCATAAATATCGCTATAATTTTAGTACCGCCACTACACCACCACCACCACATTTGCCACTGACATTACAACCACCACTACAATAACAACTACAACTCTTCACCTTCACAACCATTGCCACCATTGTCACAACCATTACCATGATTCCACCACCGTTGTCATCTTTTTTATTTTATTTTTTATTTTATTATCCCCACAATATTATCCTTTCTCCATCACCACAATCACTATTCCTTAATCTCCACCACTAGTGCCATTTGTGCCATAACTAATCAGTGTGTTTGGTTTGAGTTTTTTGAGTTAAGTTTTTTAAAAACTGAGTTTTTTTGTATTCGTGTTTTTTTGTTTTTAGTGAATATTTTTAAAATTTTAAACATTTTTTTTACTTTTTTAGATACACCTTACTTAGATGTATCTAAAAAGTAAAAAAATTGTAAAAAAATATTTTTAAAAATTAATAAATGCATAAAAATACAAAAAATATACTGAATTCTCGTATTTTTTTGTATTTTTGGTATTTAGTGAATTTTTAAAAGGTTTTTTTCAAATTTTTTTTACTTTTTAGGTATATTTATGTTAGGTATGTCTAAAAATTAAAAAAGTTGCTCAAAATATTAAAAAAATTTAGTAAAAACAAAAAAACACGGAAAATAAGAAAGTAGAATTTTCTGAAAAGTGTTTTTGAAAAGTGGTAACATACTGTTCCACCACTACCAATTCACCATCATAAAATAAAAATTGTAAGATATACGATTTGAAAATAAAAAATTTCAAATTTGATTTTGATCTTGTATATATCAAACAATTTGTTTAATTCAACACTTAATTTTTTACCAAATAAATTTCTAGCTTAAAAAATTTAGTATTTAGTATTCAGTTTTCAGTATTTAATTTTTAGTTTTCAATTTTATCAAATACTACTAAAATTGCAATCTTTTCTTTCGTTTCTTTTTGAGTAAATTATAAATACATTCCATGAGATTTGCTTTCAAATCAATTGACAATTTTTCAATGATGTCAGCAATGTATTTCAATTAATATTTCAGATAATTTTATCGTTATATAAGAATGTAGTTAGAATTTTTTTATTAATTTTGTTAAATAAAAAATTATGACAAGGGTACATTTGTAATTTTTAAAATCACAGGATAATCTGTATTTTAAATAAATCTTGTAGAATGTAATTATATATTACCCTTTATTTTTTGTCTTAACTTAGGCCACGTTTGGAAAGCTACAAAAAAAAAGAAAAAAAGAAAAAAAAGCAAAAGCCAAAAATTCAATCCTAATAGCAAAAGATTATGTCGTATACATTAATCAATCAAATTTTTTTTTCTTGTAAACTATCTATTCAGTTAAAAAAATCATTTCAACAACCAAAAAACTAAAAACAATTAAAAATTTTTTAAAAAATATTAAAAAGATTTTGGATAAATTACAAATATACCCCTAAGATTTGTTTAAAATACTTGTTTTGAGTTTTCAGAAAACACTTTTCAGAAAATTCTACACTCTTATTTTCCGTATTTTTTTGTTTTTACTGAATTTTTTTAATATTTTAAGTAATTTTTTTACTTTTTAGACACACTTAACATAAATACACCAAAAAAGTAAAAAAATTGTAAAAAAAATCTTTTAAAAATTCACTAAATACCAAAAATACAAAGAAAATACAAGAATTCAAGACATTTTTGTATTTTTATGTATTTATTAATTTTTAAAATATTTTTTCATTAAATTTTTACTTTTAGATACATCTAACTAAGATGCATCTAAAAAAGTTTAAAAAATGTTTAAAATTTAAAAAATATTCACTAAAAACAAAAGAATACGAAAACCAAAAAACTCAGTTTTCAAAAAACTTAATCCAGAAAACTCAAACCAAACACACTGAATTGTTCTAAAAATTACATTATGTCTCTTGAAACTTATAATTTCATAACAAATGATGAATTTTAGTATCAAATTTTCAAGTTAATTAATAATTTTTAATAATATTAAAAATATATTTGAATTAATAATTTAAATAATTTTATTACTATAATAGAGAGTAATTAAAAAATTTATTTTTTAATTAATTTTATTTTTTAATTAGTAAACTATAAAAGGTAGTAATTCCTATTTTAAATAACCAGAAGATTTCGAAACTCGTTTCTTCCCGTATACATACACCCCTTTCTCTCTCTAACAATCAGTGACAATCAGCGCTTTGGCAAAAAGCTTTCGAGCGACGAAGCTTCGTTCGCTCGAAGGGTTTTTCCGTAATCAGCTGATTTTTTTCTCTCTCTCTGCGAATTCTTCAAGATGAGGCGGTCTTCGTCCCGGAAAGGTCAAACCAATTCTACGGCCTCCAACAATTCCTCACCCGTCGATCTTTTTCGCTCCGGTAATCTCTTCTTTTCCTTCTATCTAAATTGAATTCGATCATGCTTCTTTGTAATCATTAGCAATCTCTCTTCAATGCGTAATCATTTCGCAAAAAGATGGGTTGTTTTGCATAATTTGAACTGTAAAGATGAGATTTTCTGAGAAAATCGTAGTGACTCTTATTCTTTTTGAGGAATTGAGACGTTTTTTGTATCGGGTCCTACTAATCTGTGATATCTATGGTCATTCGAGAATTTCTAAAATTACAAAAACCCTACAAAAAAAAAATAAAATAAAAATAAAAATCATTTTTATATCATCATCAACACTGTCATTTATTAATTAGGAGGTAATCTGGAGTGGCTACCTAGATGGAAAAAATAGACATCAGAAGAGATTTGAGGGTAATTGAAGCTTCTTTGCTTTGTACACAATGATATTCTTAGGAGATTTTGCCTTGAAACAACAAGAGGTTCAAGAAATTCATTATCTTCTTCCTAAAGGAATCCTAAGCATTTAAAGAAATCTCGTATGAATCATTATTTCTCTACATGGCCGGTGAGCTGGGACAGCCAAGAATCTATAGTTAATAAAATAATTATGCTTGAATAATTGTAAATAAAAGAAAAATAGAAAACATGCACACTAATTGGAAATTAATTTTTTTTTTTTTGCCATCCTATAAAGATGACTTTTCATTCTATAAAGATGACATTTCATTCTAATTGGAAATGGAATCATAATGATAGTCAATAATTACAAAGACAACAAGAAAAAGCATAAATTTGTGTGCGTCTGTATGACATGCAATATCTCAAATCAAAAAAGAAAAAATGATCAATGTATCACTAGAAAAAAAAGAAGAAGTTATGTAGCATATGATTGTTCACTAAATAGGTGTCTCCTGATCTTTGAATTCCGAATAACTTAAAAAGTATCATTGGTCGTTTACTCTTCTTTTATTATGTCGGCATAAGGTTTATTCAATTTGCTATCCGATTAACAATAAAAGTTGTTTGAATTTTTAGACAAAGAGTGTTACATTTGTTTGGTGCTTTCTTGTTCACAACTCATTTATAAAAAGCTAAAGACATAATAAATTTACAGCCCAAAAAAAAAAAAAAAAAAATTCCAATAAAAGACATACAAAAGAGAAATAATTTTAATCGATGACTTTGAACCATTGGAAGGGTGTCGGAGAGCTTTATATTTACTCCCAATTTTTTTATTTGCAAAATTACCACTAATATATACATGAATATATATAAACTACTCTTACATTCTACACATGACATAAAATTTGGAAGGGTGTCGGAGAGCTTTATATTTACTCCCATTTTTTTATTTGCAAAATTGCTACTAATATATACATGAATATATATAAAATACTTTTACATTCTACATACGACATAAAATTTTCCATCCTTTTTAGGATGGGCATGTCACATGTACCTCAGTGTTATTAAAGGCGATAGGCGCACCAAGGCGCCAGGGTCTCCTGGGGCCTAGGCTCAAGGCGCAAGGTGAGGCGCAGACTTCATCCAAGTGAGGCATACCTTGTACAGAAAAAAATATAATTTAATATAAGTAAATAATTTAGGATTCAACATAAACAAAATGAAATGTTAAACATTTAGTGTTTTTTGGAGATTAGAAATTAGGGCTAATTTTTCTTCTATCATTGATTTGGGGATGAATGCCCAATGTATTGGCATGTGTAATAAGAGGATGGATTTTCTATAACTGTATCATATTAAATCAATAGTCAGATTTTAAACAAAACTAGTTAAAGTAACAATAAAAAAACCCCTCAAGACGCAAGTCTTGAGCTAGTCAGGCGCCTTATCACAGTCGTCTGACCTGAAACACTACAAGGCGCAAACCTTGGATCTGGATGAGACTTGGGCTAGGTGCCCCTTTAATAACACTGCCTCCTCTGGTCCCCCATTCCCTCAGTATAAGTTGATGAGTAGTTTTGGTGAAGTTTTAGGAGAACTACTTAGTGGCAGGGTAATTTCATTTATGTCTGTCTCTATGATGTGGCAGCATTAGTTGTTCCAGTCCCTTTTGCAAAAACTTGGGATCAGGCTGTCTCAAAAAATTTGTAGGTGAATAGAAAAGTGTAATTATTCTTCTCTCATATCATATGCAATTCACATTCTATTTTTATCGTTTTCTTACATAGTAATAGTAATTCATGAAGCACGGATACGGATACGGACACGGATACGGACACGAACACATGACATGGTGATTTCAAAAAAATGGGGATACGGACAGGCAGGGGATACAGCAAATTATATATATATATATTTATATTAATATTATGTTATCAAACAATCAAAATTAAAAAGATATATATATATATATATATTTATAAAAAGGTATATATGTTTATAAAAGTAAAAAAATTAAATAGAGAAATTAAAAGAAACTAGAATGACGATAAATACAAAAAAGAAATAAATTTATAAAGAAAAAAAACTAAATAAAAGTATATAATATAGAAATATATATATTTATATAGAAAATAAGTTAAAAAAAAAGAAAAAGAAAGAAAGAAGAGAGTTAGAAGAAGAAAAAGAAGAGAGAGAGGCGAGGGGTGAGAGAGAGAGAGAGAGAGAGAGAGAGAGAGAGAGACGAGAGAGGCGATTTCAGTTCGAAGTTGAAGGCGATTTCAGTTCGCATCATCTGGGTGGGTTCATCAATTCAAGTTCGTGACATCTGAGTTCTCATTTGAGTCGACATCTGTTCGTCATTTCGGAGTCTTTACGGGAGATAGAAGTCGCAAGTCGATTTGAATTCGAAGCCCTAGTTATTCTTCATGGAGATTGATCGAACATCTTAGTCTTCTCTTCTCTTTTTTTCTTCTTCTTTTGATTTAGGATTTAGGTCTTCTCTTTCTCCTTCTCCCTGTCCCCTTGCCATGTCCCGGCATGTCTTGGCGTGTCCCATTCAAAAATAATAATAAAATTAAAGGGATATGCCAAATGGCGTGTCCCCGTGTCCGACACTGTTATGGCACTAGTTTTTCCGTGTTTGTACTTCATAGATAGTAATTTTAATAGCGCCAAATTGTGACTGATGTTAAGTTGGATTTGTCTACACCTTAGTTAGCTAATGTTCTAGGTATTTGTGATACACTACGATCCTTTGTTATTAGAATCATATGATTCACGATTTGAATTGTACGATTCGATTCGGTGGGTAATCGATACGAGCAGGTTATGTGAATCGCAGATAGCTATGAATCTTAGGTAAATCGGTGAACCGAATTGGTGAATTGTGAATCGACCGATTGGATTCGCTAAAATCAATGTTTGACTTTTTTTTTTGATTTTTTATTGTTGGATAAGGGTTCACAAAACCTTTTAAAGGTTTTTACGATCACTATATGCCATCTTTTGACTTTCTCCCTTCCTATTTACTCTCAAATACTCAACTTTAGCGGAAAAAATGAACTCTCTCTCTACAATATTCTAAGCTTATATATTCAATTTTATCTAAATACTTGCATTTACAAGTGAATTATTTTAAGGCATCAAAAAGATTTTTAAAAAAATTTGGAAATTTTGGTTTTTTAACCTTGTAAAAAGTTAAAAACATTGTTGTTGAGTTATTGTTACTTGGGAATTGAAAGTTTGTGTTTGTTTGCTTTCTTTATTAAGAATGGTTGATAAGAAATAGTATCTAAAAGGGAAAAGGTGAAGTGGTAAACATGGGAACCCATGTTAATTTCTTACCCAGACCACATGATCATCATTTAAAACAATATTTTCATTGATTTAAGTCTAAATATTTCATATTTATTAAATATTTAATATTTAAGTGTGTAGATATGTTTTTCTATGTAATTTAAAAAAGGTGACCGAATCTTTCTATGTAATACTATTTCGATTCACGATTTAAATCCCGATTTGAAAACTATGCTACAATCCAAATTTAAATCAAGTAACTAGCATGCTTGATTGTGGATTTAGTAATACCTATAAAAGTATAAGCCTACCTAATAGAGAAGAATGTAGCCATCAATAGAAAATTAACCTTCTCTTCTTTTAAATAAAGATCCCTTATAAGTTATATGTGGCCACCAGCCATTAATTCCTGTAAATCTGCTAGGGAGAGTCCTAAACACTTCCCATGAAAGTTATGGTCAGTTGGCAAAAAGGCAATTAATGACAACAGTTATCCATGAAATGCTCTCAAATTCATCAAAGGAGTATGTACAAAAAGAACTTCCCAATCAAGACACTTTCCTGAGTGATGATGCAATGGGACACAACATAGAGTTTGGCAGGCATGCATCCAACATCTTAAGCAAGGGGTTTGCTTAAGATGGTTGAAGGAGATCAGTACCTTGGCAATTTTATTGTGAAGTTAGGAAATTTTGTTTAAAGAAATGGAAAGATTGAAGATGTTGAGATTTCCAAGTATAAAAAAATTGAGAAAGCTAGAAGATACTAGATAGAACAATTATCATAGAACTTCAGTAACAATATGACCAACTTTCCTTTTGTTTTATATCTTCTTTGTCCACCATAATTTATCTCATCTATTTGCTTAATACTTTCTGTTACTTTATTATTCCTGTTTTTGTTTTCTCTGTTGCATATTCTGAATAGAAAACGTCAGGCAAAAGTTGTAGCCTCAAATATGTACGAATAATTATGTGGACACCAACACTATTACTAAAAATCATTTGGAAAGTGCTAGTGGCCAAATTTGATTAGTTGTTGAAAAGGAAATGATACATGAACATACAATTATGTTCAGACACATATGCTTTTAGTAAGATTTTTAATAACAGTTTTAGTGTAGCATTGCTCAATATGTAATGGCTTGCTAACTGCTTGTATGTGCAATAATTTTTTTTGATATGGTCTATCTGGTTTAAGGCTATATGGTTTCTGTATTCTAATGTGAGAGAGGCATTCTTCAATGTCACTTCTGCGGTTTAAACAGATACATTATTTAATTAGTGTCCAGTAAGCTTTTCTTGAACAAGCTATATACATTTCCCTTATAATATTTAAATCTGATTTGTTCAGCTTCGGGTAAAGCTGCTACCAAAGAGTTGGAACGAATCGACAGCCTATTCTATTCATATGCACATAGTTCATCTAGTACGATTGAGTAAGCGTTCTCTGTTATAATTTATGATTAATTTTTTGTGACATTGTGTTTTTGCATTTATTATTGTTAGCTATTAATTAATACTTGAAATTCAAATGGGTGATGCTTACTTGAATTTTACTTTTGTTATATAACTTACATGGACGACACACACACACACAAAACTCTCCTCCGCTTTGGTCTACCACCACCAACCACAGCAATCGCACCACTCGAATTCCACCAGTAAACGACTTCTTAGCTTATTACAATCCTTAGTTGACAAACAAGGAATAGTTTGTATGATCAATTAGAAGGAATTAATGCTCTGGTGACCGATCATGGTTTCAGAGGAATATTTTCGCCGGCGACTAATTTTTCATGGTGATCGATCTTTTGAGTTCGAGGAGGGACAAGAAGACGGCATTGGACGCTGGCGTGGCAAGATTGTTGAACGGGGGCAAGGAGTTCGTAGGACTATTGATTTGGTTGGTGCCGAGATTAAGTGGGTGGCGACACAATTGCTTCGGGTGTCTAGTAGGGCGACAGATGGGGTTTTCTTAGGTCGGGTTTTAGGGGGACGACGAAGTGTGGCCTGTTGGCTTCGTCACGAGGAGGAGGGCGAGGAGGTTTAGGCTTTGGTCCAGTTGGGGGATCGGCGACGTTAGATTTTTATTCCTCAATCTTCTTACGGGAACAGTTGGGAAGGGGTTGCCTTGGTTCTGGAAGGTTATTGGGGGGGAATGGTTGGGTGTCCAGGGGGAGTGCAAAGAACGATGGCAATGTAAGAGCTTGGCCAGACAACGTAGGGATAACAGTGGCGAGAACAGTTGGTAGGGAGTTGGAAGTCTAGCAGGGGTCCGAACAAGGGTGGGTCTCTTTTTTGGACTCTTGTTTGGTAGGGCGAGTGGGTGCTTTGGAGGAGAAGGGCATGGAGGCTCAGCGGTTGTCGGCATGGGCAAATCGAGCATGAAGGGTCATCGAAGGGGTACAAGTGAAACCGATTGGAGGCCAGTTTGTACTGTTCGCCTTTTCGAACAGAGGTGATGCCACTCGAATACTGAATAATGAGTGGGTGGTTGATGGTCGACCCATATAGCTGGAACGGTGGTCGCCAGAGGTACTGTGCACCAAGGGGCGTGATTCTTTGCACCAACAGTGTTTGGGTACAGGTGTTGGGCCTTTCGATTCACCTTCGAGGGGAGCAAGTGTTTCGAGCAATCGGGGATCGGTATGGGGGTTTTCTGGCCACCAATGATGCGACAATGACGACGGAGTCCCTAGGTTGTATTCGTTTGAAGGTCCGGGGTTCGGGGTTCGGGGCATGGAGTTCCGCCGTAGATTCATATCAGATGGGGACAATGGTGTTACGTCCTTCCAGTCTGGTTAGAGGAAGGATCGGCCATGGAGTGGTTGGGGTCGTCGGAATTTCGTGCCCAGCAAGGAGTGAATTTGGAAACGCGAGATTCTGGGAGATTTGGTCGCCGTGATTTTGGACGAGATTGGCGGAGGAAGGAACTGCAGAACAATACAGATTGGGGCAGATCATCTCAGATTTGGTTACCAAAGAAGTTAGGTCAGGGGGCTGGGCCTAAGTCAGGGTCCATTTAATGGACTTGGACCAAAAAACAATTCTATAGAGGATTTGGCACTGGGTTGGGCATTCGAAAGAATGAGGCTTCTGGTAGTGGATTTGGGCCTAGTGTGGGAAAAGTGGGTCAAATTCAAATGAAGGAGGTCCTGGGCTACAATGGGAAGGGGGTCTTAGGCCTGTCTCGTGGTCCATCTGGGTAGAGTATGGTCGACCCTAATGAATGGACGGCTCCAGTGGCCAAGATTTTTGATTCCATTTACCAGGGTTTGGGTCTAGGTCAAGCAGGTCGGGTTTTGGCTATCACGGGAGGTACGACTAAAACGATAGGCGACCCATCGACGTCGAATCAACATTTGGCTGCTGGTGGTGAGGATTTCGAACCTCGGCAGGCGGCGGAGAAAGTAGTTGAGGTCAGTCTTGTGGAGTTGGAGGCTGTTCTGCCCTGGTCTTTTGATGGTGGGGCCCGAAATGGAAAGAATCGCCGATAGCTGCGACTTCGTGGGCCGATCAAATGGAGACTGTGGATGATGTCGTCGGGAAAGAACTATCCCTGGTGGTCCAGCCCTTGGCCGTGGGGAGTGAGGAGGGGTTGTGGCAAGACTGTTCTAACTTAGCTTGGGGTGGTCGTTTTGTGGACTGGATTTTTTGCCTGCAGTAGGTATAGCAGGAGGGATTCTGCTATGTTGGGACAACAGGATTGTAGTGAGGGAGGGAGAGGAGTTAGGGGGTTTCTCGGTTTCTTGCCTGTTTAGGTGTGTGGAAGATAGTTTTCGGTGGGTGTTTACAGGAGTGTATGGGCCGGTTCGTCACGCGGAACGGGCTGATTTCTTATTAGAGCTGGAAATGGTTGCGTTCCAGTGGTTGGAACCATGGTGTGTGGGGGTGATTTTAATGTGGTCAAAGGACCGACTGAGAAGGTAGGGAATAGTTGGGTGCATGGTGCAATGCGGGCCTTTTGTTCATTTATTGATGACTATCAACTGATGGATTTGCCGCTTTATGAGGGGAGCTTTACTTGGTCTAATGGGCAGCAGATGTCTCGGATTGACAGATTTTTGGTTAGCGGAAATTGGGAGGAACATTTTGCGGGGGTTATGCAGTTTCATTTGCCTCATCCAGTTTCAGATCATTGGCCTCTTCTGTTGAATAGTGGAGGTTTTCGTGGTGGACCTACGCCATTCCGTTTTGAGAATATGTGTTCACAATCTGCTGGTTTCATTGACATGGTCCAGAAGTGGTGGCAGAGCTACGTCTTGTCTGGCTCGCCGAGTAGTGTGCAAGCTCAAAAACTTAAGTTACTTAAAGGTGACTTGAAACAGTGGAACAAAGGGTCGTTTGGTCGGCTAGAGACGCAGAAAGCGGAAGTGCTAGGGATTTTGCAGTTGTTAGATGAGCTGGAGTTGAATGGGGGGTTGATGGAAGCAGATCTTGCTAAGAGGGAGGCGGCTAGGCAAGATTTTGTTCGTCTGGCTCGTATGACGGAGGTGTGTTTCTGACAAAAATCTAGATGCATATGGTTGAAGGAGAGGGACCGAAACACAAAATTCTTTCATCGCATGGCGAATTGCCATCGCCGGGTGAACCAGATTGTTAGAATGTGGATAGCTGGGCGTGACTTAACCACAGATATAGAGATCAGGGAGGGCATAGTGGGCTTCTATCAGACTATGTTTAGGCGGCAGGAAGGACAGTGGAGGTTAGGTTTGGATGGGGTGCTTTTTGACGCTATTGATGGAGGGGATAGGGAGGCTCTAGAGATGAATTTCTCTGAAGAGGAGGTTATGGGGGCTTTGAAGGCTATGAGTGGGGACAAGGCTCCAGGACCAAATGGGTTTATGATGACTTTCTTCCAGCAGTGTTGGTGGGTAATTAAGCAAGATGTGATGGCCGTCTTTCAGGCTTTCTCCAATTCGGGGCATTTCGAGAAGAGTCTCAATGCAACATTTTTGGCTTTGATTCCAAAGAAAGGGGGGGTTGAGGATATTCGGGATTTTAGGTCTATTAGTTTACTTGGGAGTATGTATAAACTATTAGCTAAAGTTTTGGCGAATAGGCTGCGTGGTGTTCTGCCAACGGTGGTGTCTAAAGCTCAAAATGCATTCATCGGGGGTCGTCAGATTCTGAATGCCGTATTAGTAGCTAATGAATGTGTTGATTTGCGGTTTCGACGGGGATGTCTCGGGGTGATCTGTAAGTTGGATATTGAGAAGGCCTAAGATAATGTCAACTGGGAGTTTTTCTTTTACGTTATGAGGCGGATGGGTTTTGGGAAGAAATGGTGTCGGTGGATGAAGTTCTGTATTTCTACAGTGCGGTTGTCTGTCTTAGTGAATGGTACACCGGCGGGTTTCTTTCCTACTTCTCGTGGCCTTAGACAGGGAGATCCTATGTCGCCATTGTTGTTCCTCTTTGTAATGGATGCCTTTAGGGGATTGTTGGGGCGGGTGGTAGTTGAAGGCTTGTTGGAGGGTTTTTTGGTTGGCTCATTGGGCGGAGGTGTAGTGGGTGTTTCGCATTTATTGTATGCAGATGATGCTTTGGTCTTTTGTGAGGTGCGTGCTGTCACGCCCCGAACCCGCCCCTAGAAGTCCGGCAACGTGACCGGCCAGTAATTCGTAAATTACCTCCGGCCTTACTGTACAAAACATAAATAAACGGGGCTCGCGGAAGCAAAAAGAAACCTAATAGTCCAAGAGCTGTACATTTATATGAACATACACTTACATGCCAAAAATGAGTTAATTACCCACTATCTTTACATAACCTGATCATAAATTCATTACAAAACATAGTTACATGCCACTGATGCAAAGACAAAACAAAGCTCACAACGGCCTTCCAGGCCTAGCCCCATCTCGGAGCACTCAAAACTGGTAGGCTTCAAAATGGCGGCTCGAACAAGAATCCGCCTAGGCTTGACTCCCCGAAGGCTCACCTATAAATACATAAATACAAACAATGAGCTAAAGCTCAGCAAGTAACATAACAGTAAAGAGGTTAGTGAACGAAGTCCGACATTTTCATAAATCCTTAATAAATCATTCATAAACATATATCCGTTATCATATAAACATACGTAATGGCATACTCCACAGAGGCTTATCACAACATTTGTCTTCCGACTAGAGTAACCGGTCCGTACACTGGTTAATCGACTGACGAGATCTCGTAACTGGTCCACGTAGGACTATCTATGGATGCCATACTAGATTCGCAAACTAGGTTCTTCGTTCACAGAAAACATTAATCATTTCAATCATATCATATCATAGGAACATAAATCATAATAACGTATCTTTACGGAAACGTTACTTACAGTGGGTTTCCGAAACCGATGGCACGGTCTTCTCAATCTGACCTGCAAACATTCACATAATAACACATTTCTTATTATTCAGTCATCATATAATTCATGTCATTTCCTTTCTTCTTTTACATTTTACCATGCTCATTCTCTTTCTTCATTACATTCATTCATGTCCATATCATGATCATAAGATGCGAAATGATGCAATTATCATATCAAGATCATATGAAACAACTTCCAAAATTCTTCCTGAAATAAGCCTTCCCGCTCGAGCGCCCACATGTCCGCTCGAGCGGACAGTACATTTTTCCCAAAAACTGCTGAGAGACTGATTTTTCCGCTCGAGCGTGCTTACCTCCGCTCGAGCGGACCCTGCGAATCTGAAGTGCAGATTTGTTCAAAGCTTAAATCTCTATTTTGCAAAACCCATTTCAAATACATGATTACCAAATCCAAAACACTTGAAATCCAACATGATTTAACTCATAACCCAAATGAATCACATAGAAAATCAATTCTTGATTTCAAAGGAAAACCATGAACTTGAACATAGAAGCTTCATATCATCACATCCATGGAGGTTTGGGAAAGAATCTCTTTAAAGCCAAATAAACATGAAACAAGCCATTCTAAACTTTGATCTTGAATTCAATATACAAGAATCACAATCCATTTCAAGAATTTAGAGAGAATCCTTACCTTAATCACTTATTTGGAGATGTCCAACTTGATTTCCCCTTTTTTCTTCCTCTTCTTCTCTTGGTCTCTCGCGATTTCCTTCTCTCTCTCTTCTCTAGATTTTTCCTCTCTTCTTTGGTTGAGTCAAATGGTCAAAAGAATAAGGCATTCTTATCTATATCAATAAATAGATTGGTACCAAAACTCACAAGCCAAACAAGGCCCCTGTTCTTATAAATAAAATTGTGCCAAATCATGAGCCAAAGCGGGACTTAGCGAATCGATTTAAATTCAGTCTTCCATTTATCGTTTCAGATAGTTCTAAAAATTCCCGGTATCGCATAGGTATTTTCACTTCCATTTTCTGAACTCGTTACGGTCATCAATTTCAGTCCCGAAATTGTCATTTTAACAAATCTTTTCTAGGTTCAACAGATAATCTCCAATTAAATCATACTAAAGCATAATTAATTACTGATAATTTCGATTTACGATTCCGGGTCGTTACACGTGCTGAGCAATTGGGCTATTTGCGGTGTGTTTTGAGGTGGTCTCGGACTTGAGAGTGAATTTGAGCAAGTCTGAGTTAATGCTATTAGGGGAGGTTGTCAGAGTCCTTGTGTTAGCAGCTATTTTGGGGTGCAAGGTGTCAGCTCTGCTAGTATCTTATTTAGGCTTGCCGTTGGGTGCTACTTTCAAGACGCTAGGGGTGTGGAATGGCGTGGTGGAGCGAGTGTGGCGGCGGTTGGCAGGTTGGAAGTAGCAATATTTGTCAAAAAGAGGGGTGTTTAACTTTGATTAAGAGTATGTTGAGCAGTATTCCGACTTACTTCATGTCGGTGCAGGTAATCCCGATTTTGGTGGCTCAACGTTTGGAGAAGCTAGAGAGAGATTTTCTGTGGGGAAGTAGAGAGGAGGTTTTCCGTTATTATTTGGTGGGATAGGATCGGATTTGTTGTCCAAAGGAGGTGGGTGGTTTGGGGGTTTGGAGTTTGGTCACTTGTAACCGAGCCTTATTGGGTAAATGGTTTTGGCGGTTTGCGTGGGAGCGAGACCGGCTTTGGCGGTGGGTGATTGTTACAAAGTTTGGGGTGGATAGCGGGGATTGGAGGACGGATAATGTTACAGGAACTCATGGGCGGGGATTGTGGAAAGGGATTTGGTTTGGGAGGGATGAGTTTTGGAATCTGGTGCATTTCCGAGTGGGAAATGGGGAGAGGGTTCGGTTTTGGAGGGATAAATGGTGTGGGGAGGTGTTGTTGGAGGATCGATTCCCTTTGATTTTTGGCATTGCGGCGGAGCCAGAGGTGACTGTGGCGAATTGTTTGAGGAATGGCGAGGTGGTGGTCTGGGACGTCCAGCTGCGGCGGGCAGTTTAGGATTGGGAGGCTACTCAATTGGAGGAGATGTTGGGGTTTTTATATGGTTTGGGGCTTGTTGGGCGAGGGGAGGATGTGGTTGTGTGGGCAGTGTTGGGTACAAAAGGACTCTTTACTGTGTCATCCTTTTATTGAAGTCTGGTGGAGGAGGTGTCTATGTTGTTCCCTTGGCGAAGCATTTGGGTTCCGGGTGTTCTGTCTAAGGTAGTGTTCTTTTTGTGGACAGCTGCTTTGGGCCGGAATCTTACTATTGACAATTTGGTTCGTCGAGGTCATGTCTTAGTGAATTGCTGTTGTATGTGTTGTGTGGATGCAGAGTCGGTGGATCATTTATTTCTTCATGGTGATGTTGCATCACGACTATGGGGGTTGGTATGGTCTTTGTTTGGGGTTGTTTGGGTGTAGCCCAAGGGGGTGTTGGAGATGTTATGGGGTTGGCGAGGTGTTCGCGTTGGTCGTCGACATCGGCGGATTTGGTCTGTCGTGTCTTTTTGTTTGGTGTGGTTGGTTTGGTTGGAGAGGAATCGACAGACGTTTCTCGAGATTACTCATTCGGTGTCTTGGCTTGAGAATCAATTGTTGCTTACTTTATGCACTTGGTTGGAGTCACGGGCTGACCCGGATATTTTTGTTTTCATAGATTTTTTGGATAAAGTTATTGGTTAGGAGTTCTACGTTCATTGTATTCTTTGCATTTTCTTGATGCTTTTCTAATAAATTTAATTACTTACCAAAAAAAATATAACTTATATGGACAACTTTTTTCTTGTTTGCTCTAAAACTAAAGTTATTTTGGTACATAAAACTCTTCTAGAATGAATATTGTTTTTTCTCGTTATATATATATATATATATATGAATTCCATTAGTTTTTGGCGTTTGCAAATTTAGCTAAATGAAGGCTGAAGTAGAATAAACCTGAATTTGATTGGGGTTCTCATGTATAAAAGACCTGGACCTGGAGGGAAAAGTTGTTCACATGGTTGTGGAAGATTTTCTGTTTGAGTAATCGTGCTTGTTTTACCATCTTTTTGGAATTATGAACTGCTCCTTGGGTTGAAGATAGCCCTTTTGTGATGAGAAGTGATCTTGTCTGGTTCCCTTGGCAGTTAGGACCTGTAGGTGAGGATTTCTTGAAAACTATGGCAGAAATTCATGAATTCCTTATTTTGGATATGTCGGAGCTAGTGTTGGTAAAAGCGCAAACTTAAAGAGCAAAGCATAAAGCGTAATAACAGAAGAGCTATTAGTAGTTAGTAGTTAAAGCGAAGCACATTTACAAAAGTGAGCTTGAAAAGCACACACTTTTGTGCTTTTTATTATTATTTATACTTGGAAAATGATTTACAAACAGAATTTGTATACATAAAGTGCATCCAGACTGATGTGGCAATGGCATGCTTGTAATTATGAGAGGCATAATAGTGGGTGTTTTGGCTAGAAATGGAAGGGCCACAAACAGCTGTCATTCTGTGTGAAATTTCTATATAGAAATTCTGTTTGTCTATCATTACCCTTTATGTTTATTAAGCTTAAAGCTTGTTTTGGGCACTTATTTTTTGTTTAAAAATATATGATTTGTTAGTATTTAAACTTTAGATCATAATGGTATTGAATGGACCCTTGATGATTATACACTTTAGGATTGGATTGCAATGCTTATGATAGATTGTTAGGCATAGAAGCCACTACTTACCATTCTAGTGCTTTTTGGTTTTTGCCTTTTGAATATATCATGATTTAACCATGTACTTCATTTTGATCATGGCTATCAAATATCATGATTAGTGAATATTTTGTAAAGTATAAGAAAAATTATATAAAAGTTATGTTCCAATGTTATATGATTACTTGGTTACTAGATTATCATATTATTCATTAATAATTGTTTTTAAATTTACTTCATGGAATTTTAAGAAATTCAACAAACCTATGTAAAATTGGTACCTACAACTTTTGTTCAATTGTTTAAGTCTCTAACCATTTTTGTTAAAAGGCTACATATATTGCTATTTAATTTTTATTTATATTTATTATATACCATGAATCCTTTGTCATTATACAATATACATTATTTTTGAAAAATGTGCACTTTACTTGAATCAGGTGTGCACTTGGTTTGTAACTAGGCTCTAGGAGGCCTTTGTGCTTAAGTGTTCTTCGCACTTTCACCAACATTGTTTCGTGCCGTGGCAAGTTGTGGGACTGAAATTTTCATGAACCACTTTGTTAAAACATATTTTGAATGACATCCCTGTGGTTTTCCAATGTTTACTCTGGATTAGATTTGTGTTGTTTCAGTAGTATTACTGCATGATCATCCTTCAGTTTCTTGTAAAAATCTTTTCGAATAACTTCCCTTGATTTTCTTTAATGCAATTAGGCATCATAATTTTAAGGATTTTAAGGTTTGAATGTTTACTACTTTTGGTTGCTGGTAATGAGGAAATGATGTTAATTAGATTTGATTTGAAAGAAGCTATGTCAATGGGTATAATGACACGAGTTTTTTGTTTAATCCATTCAGTCTATTGCTTCAACTTTTCTTGTTAGTGATTGATAGTGGTGAATTCATATCCTGCAACTTAGAAACCATAATTTCAGAGATTTACTACTTTTTTTGGTTTGGGTTGAAGGTGATGATGAAGTTAGTTTGTGGGTTCATTTGCTGATTAACTTATCAAAATGTCCGTATTTGGCAATATTTGGAGTGCCTCTGAATTAAAGTTAATACATAATCTCTTCTTTTTTTTAAATTTTTTTTTTTTTTTAATTTTTTAATTTTTTTTAATCTACTAGTACTGCTACGTTTAAACATTTTGTTTTCCTCCCCTCATCTGTACTTTTATAATAATTCTATTTAATTGCATTTTCTTGAACAGGCCTGAAGGAATTGAGACTCTTTGTTCAGATCTGCAAGTAGACCATACTGATGTCAGGATATTGATGCTTGCCTGGTAAGTTTCTTTTGTAGTCAGTAAGACTTCCCAAGTTATTAATCTTTAAAACAATATAATTGATGGACTACTCATTTCAGGAAGATGAAAGCTGAAAAACAAGGATACTTTACCCTGGTAAGCAGAACAATTCTGATATACACATTGAATATAATAATCCTATTTGTTGAACCTACTTCCTAGTGCTATTGTCATATACCCAAATCTGCAACACCAGCAGTCTATCCTTCATCTAAATCTTCAATATGCCATGTTCTTGAAAATCCAACCACAAAAATGTCAATGTTGGACTTCAAAGCATTGACTTGGTTTTCATTAAAAAGATGATTGTTTTTTTTTTTTGGGGGGTGATAAATTTGGGGTAAATTACACCAAGACCTGAGCTATGACTCTGTTTCACTTAATCCCCTTCACCTGAAAAACATGACAGCTTGTATACATTTTCCTTTTTGTTCGCCGCCGTCAACCCCTCATAAATACACCATATTTTTATATATGTATCACCTTAGAAGCATGGACACGTGACATGACACAAATACGGGGACACACAAATTTTCAAAAAGTGTAGGACAAAACACAAGGACACGTGCAAAATATATAATTTTATATATTTGAATACTATATATTTATTCTATGTCAAATATTTTTTCTCATCAAATTTATCAACTTTGGCTCATGCATCTTTCCTTCTATGAGGGGAGCATTAAGACGATAATTATCCATATTTGTTTACCATAATTGAGTTTAGTGAGGTAGTTCTTCTGCGTAAGGGCTGTTTTGTTTTTTCAACCAACTCTATAATCTCAAGCCCTTCTCGTCCATTTTTCTTTTCTGATTTGCCATCTTTGTCATGTGTTATAAATGTGGAAGTCATTTTGTTGCATAACTTCTACCAGTACCTTCAATATCTTGTTTAGTTTTTTTTCTTTTTCTTTTCTGAACTCATAATTGTTTAAGATGACTCCACCAATCATGATTAATAGGAAGAATGGCGAACAGGCCTCAAAGCACTTCGTGCTGACACCATGGTCAAATTAAAGAAGGCGCTGCCAGATTTGGAGAAAGAGGTATGGTACTTTTGCCATTTATGTCTCTGCATTCTTCGTGAAATTCTGATAAGATCTGTGGATTCTCGGTATGATGTGGTGATGGCATGCTGTAGGTCTGATTCCTCTTGCTGCCTTTTTTTTTTTTTTTTTTTCCCTCTCCCTTCCATTAAAGGTCAAAAGGCCATCGAATTTTGTGGATTTCTATTCGTATGCATTTCGGTACTGCCTAACAGGTATGGTAAATCCATGACAGCTTCTTGGTTTAATCTTGGAGAATCTAGATCTTTATTCCCTTGGTGCTGGTTACAAGATTTTTTATTATATGTTCTTTCAGAGGAAAAACAGAAGAGTATTGACATTGAGAGCATCTGCCAATTACTTGATCTTGTACTGGGGTCCCAATTCCGTGCCCAGGTTGACTACTTTGTTGAATATCTAAGGGTGAGTAGGTGTTGTTTCTCATGTTCTCAATAATGCAGAAAATTTATGTTAGCGTTTGGTAGAGTTTTGTAAATGTGATTTGAGAGTATGAGTTGTATTTTGAGTTTGTGTGTTATGGAATTATGATTTGAGTGTAGAAAATTTGTTTGGTAAAGAGTTTTGAAAATAGTTTTGATTTGAGTGGGGAATTGTTGATGTGACATTTGATATGTGATACAAAAATTTACAACTCATAACTATATATACAACTCAAAATTATTTTAAAGTACATAAAAAATTTTAAAAATTTCAGAAAATGTTTTTTTTGATTATATAAATCAATTGCAAAAAAAAAAAAAAAAAAAAAAAAATCACTATTCCGGTCAACTGGCCGGACGACCGGCCGGACGTCCCGTCAGGCAAAATTTTCAAAAAAGAAAAAGAAAAATGCGTCTGTCAAAACAGAAAACCGTAGGTGTTCTGTGCAGAGTTTTGGAATCATCGTTTGAGAACACTAACCAAACACTATACTTGAATTAACGTGTGGAATCATGATTTGAATTCACAAACAGAGCCTATATGTTTCTGATTCCTTAACTGTCCAATCTATATATGCTCTCATTTCCTTTAGTATTTATGAGAATTTCTTCATTTTGGACTCAAGACATCTAGCATTTGTTATATTAATGAATATCATATGGGGTTTAGCTCCTCTTTGCTAGTTAACTGATTGCATCACTTCACATTGTGGTACTGTTGAGAATATTTGCCATTTTTTTTAGTTTAGAGCTGGAAATTTTAGAACTTACTCTTTTTTTGGCAGTCCTGACTACAATATGGTGCAGCATAATGTAAATAGTACCCTGAAGGACTTTTCATGCTTTCACCAAAGAGGAGCCAACCCCATTTATCACAGGAAATTAGGGGAAAAAATAAAAAGAAAATAACGAGTACTCAACAGAAAAAGCAGAGAAAGAGATAAATCATTTTTATTTGAGTTCTTTTGTTTTGAATGCAGACACAAATTGATTACAAAGTCATAAACTTGGATCAGTGGATGGGTTTCTATCGGTTTTGCAATGAGGTAATCCGACATTGATCACTATCTTGGAATTTACAGATTATCTGTTTTGTTAAGTTAACCTTTATTGTAAACTGACTAGTTGATCATGCTATATGGTTGGTTCTTGGATTTGTCAACGGAAAAGAAAATGAAAGGAAAATGGAATTACATGTACACTTTTTAGTGACAACCGATAGAAAAAATGGTTTTTTTTGGTGACAAATACCTATTTATTTTCTTCTCATTTTTCTAACTCAACCTAAAAAAAGAAATAAATTTAGTTTCTCTCACCTCCTTTTCTTTTCTTATTTCTTCCCTTCCTTCTTCCTTTTCCTTTTCCTTTTCCTTTTCCTTTTCCTTCACAAATCCAAGATTCAGATATAGCGTGAAAAATATCGTAAAGATGATGTATATTTCTGACGCAACCTTTGCTTTATAAGTCATTTAGAGACATGTAATGCATAATTTAGATTGTGCTGTCTAGCCCCATATAGAAGTATATAGAAGTATAATTTTTCAAATAATTGCCCTTATCTGTTGGATATCTCCCTTTAAATGTAACTTGCAATTTGCAATTTTTTGAACTTTTTTTTTTTCCCTCTTACTTTTGGGGTGTGAGTGGGTAGTTATTTCGTACTGTGCTCTTTCTTTACGTAATAGTTTTTTGATTATTTTAAAACATAATTAAAATGGGTATTAGCTTGAAATGTTTATTTGGGACTTGCGCGCGGATGTGCGTACCATGACTAATTTCCGATGTTAAACCTTTTAGTATTTTTGTTATGGTGATTTCAGATGAAAATCTAAGTTTGTGGAACATGGCTAATTTTCACAATCTGAGAATCACATACAATTTTAAGTTGTGTCTGTGTGACACTGACATTTATTCGACACTCTAGGACAAAAATGTCCAACAAATCTTGGACAAGTCTATAATTTGAAAGTAGATTGCTAAATCCACAACTGTTATGATTGTATTTACGACTCTCATAGCCCTCCCTATCACCTTAGTGGGCCCCACATTGTGATATAGGGGTTGTGGATTTAGCAATGTCCATTTGAGAATAGAATTATTAAATTTTGGGATGTGGAAAATATTTTTGAACACTTTGTGACAACTTTGTTTTTAGTATGGGGCAAAAAGTGCAACTATAAGAAAAAAAAATCTATTTAATAATTTTTGCAAAATTTATTAAGAAGTCTGACCATTCTTAAGAATGTAAGATATAGGAAGGTTTTACCAAAAGAGTGGGAATGATTGGAGGAGAGAGCCATTAGTAAGTGCTTAAATATGCTAATGCCAGTATCAATCTTAATATAATTGGATACATCCATGCATATACAGACATATGTCCTGTCTATGTATGTTGTGCTGGCTCATGGTTTTAGGTAACGGGGTAACAGCAGTGTTGATGCGGTTGTCGGTGTAACACTCGTAGCATAATAGTGGTGGCAATGGGAGCCGTCCATTTTTTAGTTCTACACACAATTTCTAGAACACTTATTGATGCACATGTTTTATTTCAAAAGCACATTTAGGCCTCGTTTGGGATACACATATTTTAGCTTAAAAGCCAAAAAGTTAATAAAAAAAACAAAAAGCCTATAATCTATACCAAAAAGTCAAATATTTTTTTTTTCTCTACTTTTTGCACATCTTTTCATAAAAAATCAAAAAGTCATTTCAAACATATTAGTTTTTTTTACCTCATATTTTAACCAAAAAGTCAAAAAGTTACTAAAATAGTCTGTTCCCAAATGGTTTTTTGTTGGTTTTGTTTAATTTTTAAATACGATCAGATATATGTATTAGTTTTTTCACCAGTTTTAAGTCGTTATAAATCTTTCCTTTTGTTAGATGTTTACTTTACTGCTTATACTTATAGATAACTTCCCTCTTGTCATTAAAAAAATAAATAAATTCATGAGGTATGGTTAATAATAATGATAGTCTATAAACGCAAGTCATAATACAAAATGTCAACTTATTAATGTGAAAGGACATAATATGATATCCATGTTTTGTTCAACAAGTTTAATCTAAAACCAAATAAATATAAATAATAATCAAGGGATCAAGTGAGAAAGTAATGAAAGCTAGCTAATAATAAGAATTAAATAAATAAAAAGTAACAAAAGTTTGAAGGTAAAAAAAAGGGGAAAAAAGAGAGAAGAGAACTAAGCTCATTTAACCTTAATAGGAACTCATATCTTGCAAAACTTGAAGATTGGATACTCAAAGCATGTAGATCTAAGATTTGTAGCTTAAGTTCTGTATCTTTTCGGTGATTTTAATAGCTAGGAAAAATAGCTTTATATATAAAATCCGCAGAAAACATAACCTAACAGTGCTGAATGGACATGTAATGGCCGTTTCTATCACACCACTGTAGTGGTCGTAATGGATGGTTATAACCACCAAAATCATTACATAAAATAATGATTGCGATCAATTTTAAAAAACCTTGCATTGGCTAGTGTTTTAAAAGGCGCGCGCCTAAGCGCAAGGTGCAATTGCACTTCAAACAGGTCGAGGCGAGGCGCAATACTTAAGGCGCAGCTTAGGCGTTGAGGCTTGGGCTTTTTTTCGAGGCGCGAGGCTCAGACTTTATGGGCTTTACCTATTTTTTTACTCCAACTGTTGATCAAGTGCTCTTTTTGTGGGCATATCGACAGGGGATCAAAATTCTTCAATATAAAACAACCAAATGTGGTCAAAAGAGAGCAAAAAATGATTAAAAAAAAACCATAGGTGGAGAAGATTAAGAAAAGCAATCAGAAAGTGAGAAGATGATATGACTTCGGCTTCTTCTTTAGCTTCTTCTCTTCTCTTCTTCTCAGGTGGTTCTCTTTCTCTTCTTCTCTTCTTCGATAGGTTCTCTTAGTTGGGTTATCTCTCTGCCCTTGTTTTTTCTTTCTTTATTTTTCTTCTCTTTTTTGATGGGTTCTCTTCATGGGTTTGATATCTGTTTTTCCTTTCCTTATTTTTCTTCTCTTCTTATTTTATTCTTCTTTTCTTATTTTATTCTTCTCTTCTTCTTTTCTTCTCTTGCTTTTTCGCTGGGTTATCTCTCTGTTTTTTCTTCTTTGTTATGCTTGTGAAACTTCCTTTATAATTTTTGGAATTTTATATATATATTTGTTATGTTGAAAAGTTTGCTTGTTTTATAATTTTGCTTTTCTTCTACGCCTTGCGCCTCGCTTTGGTGAAGTGCGTGCCTCGCGCTCAGGCTATATGAGACCTTATCGTCTCGGTGTGCCTAGAGCCTTTTAAAACACTACATTGGCTTTCCTTGATCGTGTTGATCTCCTAATTTTTATGAATTTAGATTGTTGTGTCCTTGTCATGTCATACTGGTCATAGAGTGGCATAATTCACAATTATGTTAACATCCTAGAGATAGTTTGTTGTAGTCATTTAAAGGGACTCCCGCGTAAAATCTTGTAAGATTCTGTTTCATGTTTAATTATTTTCCAATATTTTCATTTGGAAAATTGAGATAGTAGAGTTCTCCAACTCATCTATTTCGTGTTGTTATTTTTTATTTTTTTATTTTTTTACAGATAAGTTTTCCAGACCTTAGTAATTATGATGCTGAACTTGCATGGCCCTTAATCTTGGACAACTTTGTTGAATGCATGAGAGCAAAGCAGAGCTAACCCTGCCCGGAGACAATAGCAGGATTTGGTTCTTTGCCTTAATTCAAGCTAAATATCAAAGTAGGTTGTGTTCTCGCTTCAGATGTCATATTTATCATTTAATACTGGAGAGACTAATCTGATTGTGGTTAAATACCCGATTTGTTTGCAGGAATGTGTCGAAACAACACACCACAAAATCAAGCAATCATATTTTGTTTTTATTTCTATTTGTTTCAGCATTTTTGATTGGACAGAGGGGCTTTTTTCAATTCTGAAACTTACTCTCTTGCTATAGTCAGAAGCTACTGCTGTGTTTTGGATTCTCTTTGGTAGAAAGCTCAGTACATTTTATTGCCATTATTCATACAAACTTGTTTTCTAGTGTGTTGGTTGATTAGAATGTTGTTCAATTATGGCCATTGTTTTAGCTTTCAGAGACCAACGTCAAGAAAAAGCGCAAGACAACAAAGTCAATGGTTGGTAACCCAAAAAACATACTTTTGACTCTGTAAAAGGAGTTTGGAATTATTATTATTATCTATCTATACTATTATATTATATTAAGTGAAAGTTGGATTTGGTATTTAAGTCTTTGCTTGTTTCTTACATCACGTGTCACTCATTTTTTTTATTTATAACATAAAAAAATAGATAAATGAAAGGAGTCTTATATTTATAACATAAAAAAATAAATAAATGAAAGGAGTAAGATTTGAATTTTGGACTTTGAGTCTATTAAAGAAGATTGTTACTATTTGAGTGACACACATTTTATGATAAATAGTATTTTGTTTTATTTTTTATTATTTGAATCGCTAGTAGTATTATAAAATGAATACTTTAGATCACTAGTTCTATTATAAAGTGAATACCTTCGGTGGTGTTTTGAAACTCTCTCCTTGTATTGTTTAGTGTCTATTTTTCTATTTGGATAAATTAGACTTTGCATTCTTACACTTTGTATTAAATCTCACTTTGGTCCTTACACATGAAATCGTGACAGTTAACTCCTTACACTTTTGGTCAAATTTCATTTTAGTTTTTACATCTGAAATCGTTACAATTAACTCTCTGCACTTATGAAATCTTGACAATTAACTCCCTACACGTCTGATCAAGTATCAATGTTTTCCTTTTGTTATTTCATCATATAAGTCTTCAATAGAAGTCGGTAATATGACAAGCATATATTTTTTTCGATTCAAAAATATGACAAGCATATATGACTATAAAATGATGGCAAAAGAGAAAAATCACTTAAATTTTTTTTTTGTCTATACATATTTTGTCCTAAATTTACATTAAATCTTGATTGTATTAAGTTAAAACTAAATGTAAATTGTGAACGATTAAGGAGATAAATTAGGATTTTGCAAAAATTAAAATAATGAAGCTTTGTTTTTTAATAGTAACAGAGTCTTCGATTTCCCTTCTTCTTTTTCTTCTTCTTCTTCTTCTTCTGTTTTTTTAATTATTTTATTTCAAAAGTTCTACTTTCTTACCTCTTTGTTTTAATTTTCAGCATATGAATACACATATACACAACTTTCACATGCTCATCACGTGGGACAAAGTATATATTGGTGGGAAATGACAATGATTTTCCTTTCTTACCCTTATTTCGTAATTATATGTTTGTTACATGACTGAATTCTATTAAAAATTTAGATAATAGAGTAACAAAAGGGGCAAATTGACACTTGACCAAAAGTGTAGGGGTTGACTGTCACGATTTTATGTGTAAGGACCAAAGTAAGATTATACCAAAAGTGCAGGAAGTTTACTGTCACGATTTCATGTATAGGGACTAAAATGAGATTTGGTACAAAGTGTAATTTACCTTTTTATTTAAAACAAAAAAATTAGATAGATTGGAGAGAGACTTGACCTTTAATCTTTACACAATATATAGTAAATATTTTGTTTTATTTTTACTTATTTAAATTAAACACATTGCGTGTGCCAATTAGTTAGTTATAAAGTGAACACCACTAGTGTTCTGAAGCTTCTTTCTCTTTACACCAAGTGTTTATTTTTCCATTCAAAACAAAAGAAAATTAGATAAAAAGGGGCTTGAGACTCAAACATCAAACTTTTTATTTGTAAAAGAAAATTCTTATCACTTGAGTGACATAAAATATATAATAAATAAAACAACAAACAACAACGTTCAATTAGGACACATTAATGTGCGTTTGGAAGAGGAAAGATTGGATATACACCTAACCTAAATATTTTATTTTATTTTTACTTATTTAAATTGCACAAGTATTGTATAGCCAACCTTTAGTTATTATTGATAGAAAAATGTTTGAGAGCTCTAAACTATGAGCTCTAAAGGAGCTGTAGAGGATGAGTTCTACTTATTGATGTGATGTTTTGACTTTAGTTTTTTTTTTCTTGGAATTTCTACCTCATTAGTGTTCAATTAGTGTTCCCAAATTAGAGAAATGAATCATTGTTATTGTTGATATTTCAAAAAAAAGATTTTTTTTGGGAGCACGCTATCAAAAAACTCAGACATGGACCAAGATTCGAACTCAAATTCATAAACACTAGACTACAATTTATCTAAGTCTAACGATTCATCTTATTAACTATATGTGTTATCACTCATATGCCTAGTTTCAAAAAAAAAATCGAACTACGAAACCTTACGCGTAAGACTTTACCTCGAAGTCTCACCACTCTCGACCATATACCCTTGGATTGGAGCGCGTTATCACGTTCCAGCAACCAAACAAGTTTGACAATATTTTGCAGTAGTTAGTTCTGATTTGCTTCTACCCAATGTGGTTCATTCATAAGAGCTTGTCATGTCTTTTGATCTTTTCAGTGCTTTTCATTCCTTTTTGCCTTTAATTTAATTTTTATAACTCACAGTTTTGTGAGATTGTCTGGTTTTTGTCGAAAACATTGCTCTATGATCTATCTACGCAGGGGAGGAAGTATTTGATCTTAGCGGGTATACCACATGGTCGAAATGACATGGTGCATTCTTCCCATCACTAATTAACATGTGATAAAATTAGAATTTGAGGAATCATTTTGTGTTTGGTCCGAGATATTGAGTGTTCAACATGGTGCATTCTTCCAATCACTAATTAACATGTGATAAAATTAGGATTTGAGGAATCATTTTGTCCCCAGTCCGAGATGCTGAGTGTTCGGTCACATCTAAAGGCGGAGCCAAGATCCTACTATAGGGGGGCAGAAGCAATGCATTTGGAAGTTAGATTGGATAAATATAACCAGCTTACATAACAATTACAATTTATAAAGGAAATTTTTTCTATAAATTCCATTTTAAGAAATAGTGATCTGTTTAGTTTTAAGAATTTTCTTATAAATTAATTAGTTTTATTGATTTTAGAAAAAGAGATTTAATAAATTATTTAGAAATTAGATTTACTGTTATACTTGTATTTCTATTATATATATATATATATATTTTTTGCACTAGAGAGATAAGATACACAATCTATGATAATCAAATTTGGGATGTATTTTTATATGAAAATCTTTTTTATTTGGAATGACTTGAAATGTGAGATTTTTTAAATATTTTACTCCAACGTAACACTTTAAAAAAAAATCATTAATGTACTTTTTTCCAAATGTAACACTCCAATATAATAATTAAAAAAAAAAATCTTTGGTGTAATACTCCAATATAATACACAAAAAAAACTTCTTACTGTATTTTTTTAAAATATAATACTCCAATGTAACACTTAAAAAAAAAAAAGATGTGAGATTCTTTAAATCATTCTAAAAGGATGTGAGATTTTTTAAAATCATTTTAAAATCAGTACAAAAATTCCTTAACAAGTTTTGGGCAAATATATAATTTCAAACTATGAGTGTTACATAAGAAAATTTTTATTGTTTTTGTGTGTTATATTGGAGTGTGTTACATTGGAGTGTTATGTTTGGGATTACATTAATTGGAGTGTTACGTTTAGAAAAAATAAACTAATGAATTTTTGTGTGTTATATTGAAGTGTTACGTTTGGAAAAAGTATACTAAAGAATTTTTTTGAGTGTTACGTTGTTATGTTTGAGAAAATTACACTAATGAGTATTTTAGTATGTTTTATTAGAATGTTACATTAGAATATAATGTTCTTAATCGTAATGTGAGATTTGTTTCAGAATGAGGAAAAATTCAAAACCTTTATAATGCGGATTGCCCAAGTGTGTAATTTCGCATTTGGAGAAATCTACTTTTATCCTTCAAAAATTAAATCCAAACATGTAAGTGACTATCATTTTGTATAATTTTTATTTTAATGAGATCATTGAGTTCATAAGAAAAAATAGAGGACTAAACAGTTCATAAAATTACATTTCTCATCAATAAATAACTATTAAAGGTAAATTAATAAATAATGAGAATATTTTAAAAGTGTTATAATAACTTGAACTTTAATTATTTACTGTTAAAAAATGCAAATTATAAATAATATTACATAACTCATATGTATTAGATAATGAATTACATATTACACAATGCATTTAAAATTTTAAAAGTTGTCTCATACTAATGAAAAAATTAGTTAAGGGAAGTAAAAAAGGGGTACATATTTTATGCCTTTTCGTAATAACACCACAATGATTAATAATTCGTAATTATATTTTTTCTTATGGTTCCTTTATAACATAACCATAATAGTTTGGAAAAATTATTGGTAAATCTTATTTAGAAGTGTTTTAACTTAAGAAGTCTATAAAGGAATTTTTTCACCAATTTAGTCCCATGTATGTATAGTTTTATTCCATAAAGTCCTTTTTCTTGATTTACACTATTTTCTTGGACACTTCTGTCCTTATATTTAATTTTGATACCCTTATAAATATTTTTTGAACGGTTAACAATTTTATGATGTGAACATTCATATTTTAAAATTCACATTGGTAGGAATGTAAAATTGGCCCGTACTGAACGCCTGAAATGGGCAGCTTGTTGACAATGTGAATATTCACATTGACATGTTAACATTCACATTAATAGGAGTGTAAAATTGGCCTACGTCCCGTGGCGGCGCGAAACCCGCCCGCGGCCTATGGGCGGCTAGGGGGCGGGCCCGGTCCGGCCCGTTGACAATGTGAATATTCACATTGACATGTTAACATTCACATTGATAAGAGTATAAAATTGGCCATGCCATGGCGACAAAAGCCCGCCGGCAAGTTCGCCGGCCCGTTGACAATGTGAATATTCACATTGACATGTTAACATTCACATTGATAGGAATGTAAAATTAGCCCGCGCCCCGTGGCTGCTCGAAACCCGCCCATAGCCCATAGGCGGCCCGGGACGTGCCCGGCTTGGCCTGTTAACAATGTGAATATTCACATTGACATGTTAACATTCACATTGATAGGAGTGTAAAATTAGCCCGCGCCTCGTGGCTGCCTGAAACTCGCCCAGCCTGTTGATAATGTGAATATTCACATTAACATGTTAACATTCACATTGATAAGAGTATAAAATTGGCCAGCGGCCTAGGGCGAGCCTGACCTGGCCCGTTGACAATATGAATATTCATATTGATAAGAGTGTAAAATTAGCCCGCAACCCATGGGCGGCTTGAAGTTCGACCATTACCAGGCTTGGCCCGATTCGGACAATGTGAATATTCACATTGACATGTTAACATTAACATTGATAGGAGTGTAAAATTTGTCCGCTGCCTGAAGCTTGCTCGCGGCCCGGGGTAGGCCCGGCCCGTTGACAATGTGAATATTTACATTGACATGTTAAAATGCACATTGAAAGGAATGTAGAATTGGCCATGGCACGTAAGTCTCGTGCCTGCTTTGCCGGGCCTGAGCATGTCCGAGACCCTAGGTTAGGGCCTAGGTCATCACTTTGAAGCCCGACCCGGCTCATCGACCTGCTTAAGGCCTATTTAAGACTCGATCCGAGACTTAGCCCGCGCCGAGGCGCAATGTATTTTTTTTGTGGAAAATAATAAAAGTTTGGTAGAAAAAATTAAAAAGAATTAAAAAAAATGGCCAGGCCCGCCCAAGCCCGACCTAAGCTTGAGGCTAGGCCTAGGCCCACCGGCCCGACCCGAGGCTGGATCCATTGGCCCATCCAAAGCTCGAATACCCTTGTGCTAGGATTAGGGCCTGGGCCTAATTTTTTGGCCCGTGGGCCGGCCCGACCCGGCCAGAGAAAGGCTCGTTTGGGCCCAGACTCGAGCCTAGTCCAAGACCCTAGGTTAGGGCCTGGGCCATCACTTTGAAGCCCGGCCTGGCCCATCGGCCCGGTTAAGGCCCATTCAAGGCTCAGTTCGAGGCCCAGCCCGCGCCGAGGCCTAGTGTCATTTTTTGTAGAAAATAATAAAATTTTGGTAGAAAAAATTAAAAAGAATTAAAAAAAATGGCCAGGCTTGCCCCGGGCCGACCACGGGCCGTGGGTAGATTTCAGGCAGCCACGAGGCATGGGCTAATTTTACATTCCTATCAATGTGAATGTTAACATGTCAATGTGAATATTCACATTGTCAACGGGCCGGGCCGGGCCAGTCCTGGGCCGCTGGCCAATTTTATACCCTTATCAATGTGAATGTTAACATGTCAATGTAAATATTCACATTGTCAATAGGTCGCCGCTCATCCGCCGCCCACGCCGTAGGAGGTTTCGGCAGTACACGAGGCAGTTAATTTTACATTCCTATCAATGTGAATGTTAACATGTCAATGTAAATATTCACATTGTCAACGGGTCGGGCCAGGCCCGCCCCGAGCCGTGGGCGGGTTTTTGGCTGCCCATGGGCCGCGGGCCAATTTTATACTCTTATCAATGTGAATGTTAACATGTCAATATGAATATTCACAGTGTTAACGGGCCGGACCGGGCCCGCCTCGGGCCACCCATGGGCCGCGGGCAGGTTTCGCGCCGCCACGGGACGCGAGCCAATTTTACACTCTTATTAATGTGAATGTTAACATGTCAATGTAAATATTCACATTGTCAATGGGCCGGGTCAGCCCCGGTCCGACTCAAATTTTTCCGGGTACCCACGAGGATCGACATGGGCTGGGCCCCTACACATTGACGATATGAACATTCACATTGACAGTGTGAACATTTACATTAGGGGTATTTTGGTAATTATGTCACCCATAGGACTTATTGAAACATAAGAAAATAATGTGAACTAAATGGAATATAAGTAGATGAAAAGGGTATTTTGGTCTTCTTATCTCAAATAGGCCCTAATGGAATAGTCAAAAAGAATATGGATTGGATGGAATAAAACTCTTAGAAAGTGAATTTATCAAAAAAGCTCCCTAATAGTTTATTATTAATATCACAAAAACTCAGGAGGTAAAAAAAGGAAAAGAAATAATAAGACATAACCATAATAGTTTACTATTTCAATAGTTTGATATATATATATATATATATTAGTTAAATAAATAAATAAATGAAGAGGTACAAACTTTAGAAAACTTTTTAGGAACCTAAAATTTAAATTTAGAATTAAATTAAATTTTCACAATTACAAATTTTAGGAAACCATTTAGGAACCCAAAATTTGAATTTAGAATTAAATTAAATTCCCACAATAATTTTTATTGAAAAAATTCAAATGAATTTTATTTAAAAAATTAATGTTAGACCCGAAAACGACGTCAACTTCCCATTCACTCATAAATGGTTTTGACGTTCGTCTTCACTGCAGGTGACTTGCCACGCGGCAAGGAACACGTCACCTCTTCGGACCCACCCCAAACAAAGTTTGGGGCCCACTCAAATTTGGGCTAAAAAATATGCCTATATTAAACTATTTTTCCAACAATCCCCTACATGAATGGAATTTGACGGAGAGAAAATGCAACAACATGATCTAATTTCAGAGAGTACATAAATTGGAAATATTCTGTAAAGGATAAGTAGTTTTTGACTTTGAACCTTCCCTTGTGAGACACTATCGGATTTACTAGCTAACCAGTGGACATGATGTCTTGAACTGTTCTGCCGTTTGTGTAAACCAAGATAATAGGACTCACACAGGAAATTCCTGCATACGCTTTAGCGTATACGCTTAGTTCTCACTATTGTATTCATTTTGGCCCTGAACAACTTGGTCTTTCATGAGTGCTCTAGAGAATTGTAGCCTTTCACAAATCTCATAGAACCGGCCCAGTTCACACTCACATAGGTGATTCTTATGAAGAGTATCCTGCCATACTCTACTAGGTTTATCTAGATATAAGAATCATTAAAATTTTACTTAACCTTTAACGCTGCAGACATCACTATTTCATCAAAGAAATGGGTAGGAGTTAGACTCCCTAGTGATCTTTCTGAGTCAATCACAACTCAGTTGTCCCTTTGAGCTTAGATCTTGGGATCTCCAAATAACTAGGTTGGGTTGTCGCTGTGGTAACTCTTATTTAATAGGCTTAAGTCCCATTTTCCTCGATGAATTCTCAACTAACTCTCTTGCTAACCCTTTGGTTAGTGGATCCGCTATGTTGTCTTTAGACTTAACATATTCTATGGAAATAATTCCATTAGAGAGTAGTTGTCTCACTGTGTTATGTCAACGACGAATGTGTCGTGACTTACCGTTATACATATGACTTTGTGCTCTACCTATAGCTGATTGATTATCACAATGTATGCATATAGTAGGCACCGGTTTTGGCCATATTGGAATATCTTCAAGGAAGTAGCGAAGCCATTCTGCCTCTTCCCCTGCTTTGTCTAATGCTATGAATTCAGATTCCATAGTAGACCTAGCAATACAAGTCTGTTTGAAAGATTTCCAAGATACAGCCGCTCCACAAAGAGTAAAGACATACCCACTGGTGGACTTCGAGTCTCTAGTATCCGATATCCAATTTGCATCATAGTATCCTTCAAATACTGCTGGATATCTAGTATAATGAAGCCCAATGTTACGAGTAAATCGGAGATATCTTAGAATCCTTATATTGCTTTCCAGTGTTCTACTCCCGGATTACTCGTATATCTACTTAATTTACTTACTGCATAAGCTATATCTGGACGAGTGCAGTTCATCAAGTACATTAAGTTTCCAATAATTTAGGCATACTCTAATTGAGAAATACTTTCCTGTACATTCTTAGAAAGATACAAATTAACATCTACAGGTGTTCTAACAAGATGATCATCATCTTTGCTGAATTTGTCAAGTATTTTCTCAATGTAATGAGATTGTGACAAAGCATATCCTTCTGAAGTTTTGGTAATTTTCATACCAAGAATTACATTAGCAATGCCCATGTCTTTCATGTTAAAATGTTTATTCAACATTTTCTTGGTAGTTTTAATCATGTCATTATTACTACCAATGATGAGCATATCATCTACATAAAGACATACAATGACATAACCTTTATCTGTGTTTTTAATATAAACACATTTGTCACACTCATTAATTTTAAATCTATTTGACATCATTGCCTTGTCAAATTTCTCATGCCATTGCTTTGGCGCTTGTTTTAAACCATATAATGATTTAACTAACTTACACATTTTCTTTTCTTTTCCTAGAACAGAAAAACCTTCTGGTTGTTCCATATAAATTTTTTTTGTTTAACTCAGCATTTAAGAAAGCGATTTTCACATCCATTTGATGAATTTTTAGATTGTATAGAGATGCAATGACAATTAGCATTCTAATGGATGCTATTCTAGTAACCGGTGAGTATGTGTTAAAGTAATCAAGACCTTCTTTTTGTCTAAATCCTTTGACCACAATCTTGCCTTGTATTTGTCAATCGATCCATCCGCTTTCAATTTTCTTTTGAAAATCCATTTGTACCTAAGAGGTTTATAACCCGTGGCAAGTCCACTAATTCCCAAGTGTGATTTTGTAAGATGGATTCAACTTCATCAAGGATGCCTTCTTTTCATAAATGAGCTTTAGGACCGACATAGCCTCTTTAAAAGTTAAAGGCTCATTTTCTAACAAAATGTTAGGAAATCGACCAAAAGATTTTGAGGTTCTAGCACGCTTACTACGCCTAGGTACCTCATTTTGATCTAACTTTTGTTCTTGATCATGTTCTTGATCCTTACTAGTAATAGCATCATGAGATCTTTTATTGTTACTAGTTTCCCTGCTCACCCTATTTAGAAATACATGTTCAAAGAATGATGCATTCTGAGACTCAATAATAGTATTTACATGCATTTCGGAATGTTCTGATTTATGAATCAAAAACCAATATGTACTATTATTCTTGGCATAACCAATGAAAATGCAATCAATGGTCTTAGGACCTATTTTAGTCTCTTTAGGACTAGGAATAGCCACTTTAGCCAAACACCCCCACACTTTTAAGTATTTGTAGGATAGTATTCTACCATGCCACATTTCATAAGGTGTTTGATTTACTTTCTTTCAGGGTACTTTATTTAAAATATAATTAGCAGAAAGTATTGCTTCCCCACAAGTTCTCGAGGTAATTCTGAACCCGATCAACATGGCATTCATCATTTCTTTTAAAGTCCTATTTTTCCTTTCAAAGAATTTCATTTTGCCGAGGTGAGTAAGGAGCAAAGGGTTTGATAAATTATTCCATGTTCTTTACAAAATTCACCAAAAGGTGATTCATATTCACCACCTCTATCACTTCTAAGTTTCTTGATTTTCTTACTAAGTTAATTTTCAACTTCATTCTTATATTGAATAAAAGTTTCTAAAGTTTCATCCTTGGTTCGAATTAAATAAACATAACTATATCTAGTATAGTCATCTATAAAAGTGATTACATACTTTTTCCCACCTTTGGTTTGAATTGATTTAAAATCACAAATGTCACTATGAATTAATTCAAGTGGTTCCGCATTTCTTTCAATTGAATGAAAATGAGTTTTAGATAATTTTGCCTCAACACAAATTTCACATTTATGATTTGAATCAATGTCAAATTTAGGTAAACATTCCATATTAATTAATCAACGCAAAGATCCATAATTAACATGTCCTAGTCTACCATACCATAAATTTGAAGACTCAAGTAAGTAAGAAGAAGATGTATTATTATTAATAACTGAAGGTACAACGGTCATTACATTTAACTTGAAAAGGCTATCAGACATGTAACCTTTTTCTACATACATCTCGTTTTTGGTAAGTACAAACTTGTCACTTTCAAAAACTAGCCTAAACCCATTCTTACTCAACAAAGATCCGAAAACTAAATCCTTGCAAATGTCCAGTACATGCAGCACATTGTTGCGAGTGACTTCCTTTCCAGATGTCATATTGAGTACAATTTTTTCTTGTCCTTCAACTTTGGAAGTTGAGGAGTTGCCCATAAAGAGTTGTTCACCATTGTTCACTATAGAATAAGATGTAAACATTTTTTTATTGGCACAAATATGGCGAGTAGCACTAGTGTCCACCCACCATTCTTTAGGATTTTCGACAAGATTTGCCTCGGAAACAACTGCAGAAAGATTGATATCATTTATACCATTGGAAATATTGTCCACTTCAATCATGTGGGCTTAAGCAGGCTTCTTGCTTGTTCTTCTTTTGCTTTTGCCTTTGCTATGGCAATCTTTGGCCCGATGTCCTTCTTTGTCATAGATGTAACATTTGCCATTAAACTTGTACTTTTTATTATCCCCTTCTTTAGAGCCTTGTGATGAACTTTCTCCAGAAGACTTTTGTTTCTTGGTTTTTGAAGCATGTTCCACCACATTTGCCTTAGACTCCATAGGATGCTTACCAACCTATTTTTCAGAATTGTGGTTGTCCTCCTCAATCCTCAAACGCACAATTAACTCGTCCATAGAAATTTCTTTACGCTTGTGTTTGAGGTAGTTCTTGAATTCCTTCCAAATTTTGGTAATTTTTTCAATTAAGGTCAGAACTTGGAAGGATTCACTGAGAGACATGCCTTCTACGTGAATGTTATGCAAAATGAGTTGGAAATCTTGAGCTTGGCTGATCATAGTTTTTGAATCAACCATTACAAAATCCAAGAATCTGCCAACCACAAATTTCTTTGAGCCGGCATCTTCCGTTTTGTACTTTTTCTCCAACGTTTCTCAAAGTTCCTTTGCTGTCTTGATTGGACTGCAGACGTTGTATAATGTGTTGTCAAGTCTGTTCAAGATATAATTCTGGCAAAGGAAATCGGCATGTTTCCAAGCATCAATCGCAGCAACCACTTGCCGGTCGGTTTCATCCTCTTTCAGGATAGGAGCATCTTCACGGAGGAAACGAGCCAAGTTCAGAGTAGTAAGATAGAACAACATTTTTTGTTGCCATATTTTAAAGTCCTTGAGAACTTCTCGCTTTCACCGTGATTTACTTGCAAGCTATAACAAGAGAGGGGTTGGCGCCATTGCGCCCACCACAAGAATACTTGTTTGGTCATTAGTTTCAGTAGCCATTAATTCTAATTTATAAAACAAAATTATAATTAGAATTTATATTACACAGAAAATTAAACTAAATTCACAGAATTAAATTCTGTAAAAATAAAAGAAATAAGAATGTAACTTTTATTTTTCAATTAATTTGAAAATAAAATAAAATTTTATTTAACCAAATAATTCCACACAGAAAATTAAATTCTGTAAAAATAAAAGAAATAAGAATATAACTTTTATTTTTCAATTAATTTGGAAATAAAATACAATTTTATTTAACAAAATTAATTCCACACAAGAAATTAAATTCTGTAAAATAAAAAAAAAATAAGAATATAACTTTTATTTTTCAATTAATTTGGAAATAAAATAAAATTTTATTTAACCAAAATAATTTCACACAGAAACTTAAATCTCTTGTAACACTCCAATAATTAAAATATTGGAACAGAATTTTAAGTAATGAAAACTCAGAAAATAATTTCTAAAACCCAAAATTAATTTCTGAAAAAATTTTACAAAAATATATTCTGAATTGTTAATAACACCAGTATCGTACTATTAGTTATCAAAGAAAAGAGACAGTATATTACTACTATCTGTCAAATAACATATAATCACTATTTGTTTTTCCAACCAGAATATTGTTTTATAAATCCACAGAAAATAATTTTCTTAAAAGAAGAAAGAGAAAAGAAAACAAACGAAAAATTCTGTAAACAGAATAATTCGAATTTATCTTAAGATTGTTGGATTAATATTCTGAGTATATAAAATAACTTGAAATAAAATAAATAAATAACATACCAGATTTATTTATCGATACTACGGTTGAGTGGTGTCTATTTCCCAAGATATAATGATCTTCACAAATCGTAATAGTTCTCCAAACAATTTGTTCGGCGAACCAAACTTTGTGTTTTTTACAATTTTATTCTAAAACCGAAATGAAGAATAATGCAAATATAAATCGAAAATCAATTTGCACACTCATTTTCGGATTTTTTGATTATTTTTTTTTTTTTTTTTTTTCTTGGAATAAAGATAGTATAATAGTATAAATATCTAAAAAAACAAAGTTTCACAAAGAAGTGAAAAGGTGCAACACTATTCAAAATTGATTTAAGCCCGTTGCACAGGGAACTGAATTCAAAATTGATTTAAGCTCGTTGCACATGGAATTTTCAAAATTGTTTGGCAGGAATTCAGTTCCATGTACAACGGGCTTAAATCAATTTTGAATAGTGTTGCACCTTTTCACTTCTTTGTAAAACCTGTTCGGGCCTTAGGATTTTTGCCTATATATACTGTCTTAATTCCAGCAGTTTGGGGTCGAAAAAAATCAGTCGAAATAATCCGAAAATGAGTCTGCAGATTGTCTAAATTGCTGTCTAGATTTTATTTGTGCATTATTCTTCATTTTAGTTTTAGAATAAAATTCAGAGAATAAGAACACAAGGTTTGGTTCGCCGAATAAATTGTTTGGAACACTACTATAATTTGTGAAGATCATTGTATCCTAGGAGATAGACGCCATTCAACCGTAAGTACCGTAGCGGGGCGAATCTGTCTTAAGGACAGAGTGTCACACACTCGACTTGGTCTTAATTTTAATTCGGTTTGATAAATAAATCTGATATGTTATTTATTTATTTTGTTTGAATTTATTTCAAGTTATTTTATATACTCAGAAGATTGTTCCAACAGAAAGTCGCCTCACCTTTTACACTATGTTAATTAATAAATAAAAAAGTACACATTATTTCGATCATGTGACTCATTCGTTACATAAAATAGCCTCAGATACTTTTTCTCCTAGGCAGGCTTTGTGTGGACATATATGGGCATATGGTATGTTTAGATGGTTCCTACCATTGACCTCCCTCCTTGCGTTTGTCAAATCTCGTCTATTTTTGAAAATTTTTCGACCATTTGGAAAAATTCGTCCTTGATACGAGTAATTATTGAATAGTTTTGAAACACATGAGAGGTTCATTATTCACACATCGTTCTCAATTAGTGAGTTAGTGAAAAACTTTATAGATGAGATAATGATAATTCACATTCGTTTAAGTAATTGAGAAATAAAAAATGATTTATCTGGTATATGTTGCGATTTTTTTTAACGTGATACTATAAATTTTTCCGACACATCCAAAAACTTTCCATTGCTCAAGTAACAAGCAATGTTAGGATACCAAAAAAATTACTAAAAATTTTATATAATATTCACATGGTACGAGATTCATATGAAATTTTTGATAAATTTTTTAAAATCTCTAGTATTTTTGTTCAGATTAGCTGTCTAGAATCTTTGGTCTCTCCACACCCTACCATCCTTTATCCTATGCTGTAGCTCTTAGCCTTTAATTTTGGCAATGTGGCATGGGACCAAATAGACATGAAGTGAAAAAAAATAATCCGTGCTTTATAGATATGTTGGTCTTTTTACACTTATGCTTGGCAACTTTTGACAATTTACACCAAATACAAATTTTGTATTAAATTTTTAATTTTTTTAGCTTAAAAACTAACTTTTCAAACGAGGTCTAACTTCTTGTTAGCCTGTCCAGATTGTCAAAAAATGACATTTGCTCGTGAAGAGTTGTTGGTTTGGCTTCAGTGGGTGTAAATTATTTGCAAGCTGGTGGGATAAAGATGGTTCTGTCAGGACACATGAGATAACCATTGATTGTGTACATACTTTTGTAAAAGAAAGTAGGGTAAGTTATTATATGAATTTCTGTAATTTAACTGAATATAGTTTTAATTTAAATAATTTGAATTATATATTTTCAGTTTTGTTACAATGTGATGATTTTGTTACTTATTGTTAGAAGTTTGAATGGAAATATATCATATACAAAATTAAAGAGACCAAAGTGGAATTAAGAAAAATAAAATAAAAGGGATTACTGGTTTAATTTATTCATTACACCAATAGTTTATATAGTTTTTTTTGAATTCTATTTTACTTCATCTGATTCTGTACATGGTCTTTTTCTATTCAAAATATTAACGATGAAGGACCAATAGTGTAATTTATCCAAGAAGTACCAACATGAGAGACCAATTGAAGCTTTAGTTTAAATATTAACAAATATCATTTTGTCTTTAATATATATAATCTCTTCAATTATAAAAATACATCACTTTCCCTCATTTAAAAAGGATCATTTATACCATTTTTTTAATAAAAATGATGAAGTTATTTTGATCTCTTCATTTTTATAAAAATAGATTAAAATAACTTCTGGTAAATTGGTTTGCTCCCCCTTTATGTTTGGCCACTTTTTCATTTTGGTCTTTGAAGTTTATTTTTTTTTCACTTTTGGCCCTTTGTGTTTTCAAATTTTTTCAATTTACTCCTAAAACTAATTTCTGTTCAAAATTAGACCAAAAAAAAAAAAAATTTGTTATAATAACTGTCATAGAGCATAAAAAATATATTATTATATTAGAGTTTAAATTTATGTAAGATATGCAAGTTATACAAAAAATATATATATTTTTATATTACGTGACTGTTAATGTGTCATTTTTTGTTTAAATTTTAATAAAAATTAATTTTAAGAATAAATTTAAAAAAATTTTGAACCATAAAAGTTAAAGTAAAAAAAAACCAAATCTTAAACGTCAAAATAAAAAAATAATCAAACATAAAAAAGATAAAGTGTAATTTACACAAATACTTCACATCACTTCACTTATTTTATATATTGAAGAGATAATATATCAATTTTATCATTTATCTTTCATGAATTTGCCAACAACAAAAGTGGATAGAGTTCAACCAGTAGCCAAAACTGTCCACTTCACTAGGTTACATGTTCGGCTCTTTTCTCTCTCCCCAATGAAGAAAAGAAAAAAAAAAAAAAAAACAAAAAACAGAGAAGGAAAATAATATGCAAGTTCATTTGTTATATCTATTTTTTTACAGTTAATGATGTGTAAATAATATGATTAGTTGATAATTAAAGAATATATGAGAGAAACTGGTACATTTGATATTCTAATTGATTACTGCATCACTGAATTTAAAATATAGGTGTAATTTTTAGTCTTAAATAGCAAGGCTTTTTTTTTTTTTTAAAAAAAAAAAGGGATAATGCAGCCAACATTGATAACATTGCTAAGGTGCATAATCACTTTGTAGGATTGAAAGCATGTACATTTACATATGCAAATACTACAAGGCTTCTCAATAAGGGGGGAAAAAAAATTTAATGAAGAAAAATAAAAGATTAAAATTCAAAGAGCAACTCTTCTTGCTTAGACTTGTTGGATGAAGGATGACCCATATTTAAAGGGGATGACGGAAGAACAGATCGTCTGTTTCTACTACTTGTGGTCGCAGAAGCCGGAGAAGACAATGAAGAAGATGAAGAATTAGAGGAGGTTGATGTAAACCTATTCGAGCCGCTTCTCAATTTAATCTTGTCTTCTTCACAGATTTTATCTTCAATTCTGTGATGGCCAACTTTGGTTGATTTTATGCTCACTGGAATGACACAATTGCATAACAAACCTACAACAAAACATAAACAAGAAGCATATATATGGTTATATTGTGAAAGAACAAAAAAAAAAAATCTACTTGGTGAAATAAATACTACAATGTAACATAAAAAATGAAAAGTTCAATAATAATAATAATTGTTTTAGTTTTAATGTAAAAATAGTTTTCCAAATTTAAAGCCTCGCTTTTATCCTTTTCTAAGAAAATGGGTTATTTTCAGAACATTTTTTTCTTAATAACTATTTTTTGAATTAATTCGCCAAACAATTTCATTTTCAAAAAAAAAAAAAAAAAAAAAAAACTGAAAGGGTAAAATTACTCTAATGTTTTTTAAAATTTGAAAGAAAATATATTCTCTTAGAGTTTTAATTTACATCCCAATGATTATTTGCATGTCTATACATTATTTGGGTGATGATTAAGACCCCCTTCAATCACCACCCCCACCCCCCCCTCCCCAGACACGTGGCGGTTGGTGATTGGAGAAGAAGGAATAAAAAGAAAGAAAGAAAGAAAAAAAAAAAAAGCCAATCAGGTAAAGAAGGGTCAAGGGGGTGAGAAAAAAAGGGGATCCAAGTCATTATTCACATTATTTATATTAAGCAGTTTCAATCATTTTAACTTTATTAAAAAGAGATCGGTATAATTGTAGTGATTAATGTAATTTGTCCAAACAATCAATTAAAAATACAACTAAACAAGTTAGAATGTACTAATTTCAATATCAACAACTAAATAACAAGCACAATAGAACAACAAAACTTCATGACTAACCTAACCAAGAAAAAAACACAACAAAACAAAACACAAGTAAACAAACAAGGCCATACCGATTCGAGCGAGCCGGTTAACCCAACTTGGGATGGGATTGCCAGTGAGTCGAATACAAGCATCATTGCAGAAATGGTTACAATTCTTAGTGATCAAATTGTATGCATTTCCTTTGTATTTCTGTGATAGATTTTCCATCACTCTCCTCACCTCCATCGGACCCATCACCGTCCATCCGATCAGAATTGACTTCCTAAACCTAAACCCATCACACTGTTTTGGTTCTCCTTCAAAAATTCCTGTACTTGGATGCTCATGAGCTCCAAAAGCATACTCAACTTCATGAACTACACACATTGACATTGAGTCATTTTTTTGTTTTTTTAGATGGTGACATTGAGTCATTGACATAAAAGTAAAAACCAGATTAACACTAGATAAATTGTTTCTATGTTATGCATACAAATCCCAATGGGTTAAATACATTGATGTTCCTAAAATATGCATTCTAGTATACTTTAAGTTTTCATTTTTTTAAAATTTTTTATTTTTATTTTTGAAATATGCAATATGTTAACTTTATATGATGTCACTACTGTTTAAAAGCAAAATGTTTGGTGGTCCAAATTTTTGTGACTCGAATGTATCAAAACGACATCGTTTTGGATGTTTCAAACCATTCGAGTTATGATTTTTCGGGTCACCTAACATTGTTGCTATTCAAAATAGGATGAAATGTTTTTCCAAAACTTTACCCCAAAAAATGCAATAAATTTTAACAATTGATATCAAAATGCAACGGCGTGCATATTTTGAGGATGAAAATGAAAGGAAAAAAAAAAAAGGGTACTTACCAATTAGTCCTGTTAACTAGACTTATTTACTTACAGGTCCTAACTAATAAATTTAACACTATAAAAATAAGAGAGTGATAAATTTATCACTAAAAATTTATTCATAAAACAAAGAGACTGATAAATTTATTACTATAAAATTATTCATAAAAAAAAGACTGATAAATTTATCTTTATCACTTAATAAATTATATCAAATAGGACTTAATGGGTAATAAGTCTCTAAAGTAGGACTTATTGGGTAATAAGTCTCCAAAGTAGGACCTATTGGTAGTTTTTGGGGATGAAAATGCAAAAAAAATTATTTGGTCCTTTTGATTTTAGTGAGCCTTCAAGTAAAAATTCAAAAAATACCCATCTGTTAGTTATAAATTTTGAATGGACCAAAAAATAAAAAATAAAAAATTGTAAATTAAAATGTAAGATAAGGCAATATTTGAAGCCCATTAACGTGATTAACACAATCCTATCCCAATTGTTTCCAACATTATTATCGGGTTGAGTCAAACAGTAAAAAGTTGGAGTAGATGAACTTGAAATGAAATAATTGAATTTCATGTGATAAGATAAGCAAATTGAAATGGGTTTGGAGCATAAAATAGATCTGATTTGAAAATCAAATCAAAAGCAATTAGAAAATGAAGAAGAGATTTGGAGAGTAGTAGTAGAAGCAGTAGTGAAGTGACCTTGAACACCGGAATGGTAAACGCCGAGGCCAAACCAGTAGGCGTAGCCATTAATGGGGGTGAGATCGTATACATTGAGGTGCACTGGTACAGCTCCACTTCCACCCTTGATCGCATTCTTTCTGCACAACATTTGATTTGATTGATAGATTGATTCTCGCTCTCTCTCTCTCTCTCTCTCTGTGCAACAATTTTTAGAAGCAGAGGGAGAATGAGCGAATCTTAAGGTGCGTATGGGTGATGCCAACGGCGGCACGCATGTTAGTGCCCTCTCTGCGGCTTACTTTTTTGGGGGAACACATCTGCTTTTTTCATATAAATAAAAAGAGACAAGTGGAGAGAAGCATGTAAAAAAAAGTATGGAATATTTGTTTATTTTTCAAAAGAAAATGTTAAAAATAAATGTGTATGTTTGGTTTGAGTTTTTTGAATTAAATTTTTTAAAAATTGAGTTTTTTAATATTTGTGTTTTTTTATTTTTAGGAAATATTTTTAAAATTTTAAGCATATTTTTTTTATTTTTTTAGATGCTCCTTACTTAGATATATCTAAAAAGTAAAAAATTTATGAAAAAATATTTTAAAAAATTAGTAAATACATAAAAATATGAAAAATATATTGATTTCTCCGTATTTTTTTTTATTTTTTGTATTTAGTGAATTTTTAAAAGAGTTTTTTCACAAAAATTATACTTTTTATGTGTATTTATGTTAGGTGTGTTTAAAAATTAAAAAAAAAAATTTGCTTAAAATATTAAAAAAATTCAGTAAAAACAAAAAAATATGAAAAATAAGAAAATAAAATTTTCTAAAAAGTATTTTTGAAAAATCAAAAACAAGCAAAGTGTCGTTTTTTTATTTTTGAAAATAGTATTAAAATTATGAGAAATTCTATACCATATGCATGGTAGTCTTTTTTATTAGAAAAATGTTAGACTTTTAAAATTTTAATAAATTTTCTACCAAATATCTCAAAGAGGTTTGAAACCCTACCATGTGGGTCCCACATCATGTGAGACATTTAATAAAAAAATTAGTAAAACTTTTAGAATCTCTAGCATTACTCTTTTGATTATGATTTATTAGTGCTGTTTGGTAGAGTTGTGGGAAACTGCTTATAGCTTATGCCTAAACAGCTTATAGCTTATAACTTTCAACTTAAGCTGATTTCCAACTTATTCTTAAAGCATCTCCTGCCCCACTCAAAGAATAAGCTGATGTCTGACTTTCAAAAAGTTATAAGTTATAAGCTATAAGATAAACCAAACACATCAAAGTAACTTAAATTAAGCTGAAAGCTGGAATAAGCTGATTATAAGCTGTACCAAACAGGCACATTATGTGTTAGTTATGACTTAATTATACACATTATGAAATTAATTATATCTTATTGTGATGTTATGTGCTTCCAGTTGCATAAAGAAGTCCTTTTGCTTTGGCATAATTTAGTTATGATTCAATAATTTTTTTATTATACCTTGTGTAGTGTTTGGTTATAATATTTTTATATTTTATTTTATGTTAATTATGACTAGTAAATGAGTTAATTATGACATTTGTGGTAATTAACCGCACAAATGTCACAACTTACATATGACACATTCCTTTTTAATATTACCTTAAAATTATATTCAAATGTGCGAAAGTGTTTTGAAATAGGATAAATTATATACTAATCTCTATTGAAATTTAAAAAAAATACAGTTAATCCTACACTTTTGACATAAATATGCTAACCTTCCTCGAGGTTAGTAATTAGAGGTGTTAAACGAAAAAAGCTACTCTAGTTTGACTCGTATTTAGCTTGTTAAAAACTCGTTCGATATTAACTCATTATGCAAACAATGCAAGTTTGAACACAATTTTAAACTCAATAAGTTTTTAAGTTAAATTTGAACAATCTATTTTGATTCAATAAGTTTACTTGCACTATAAAAAATCAAACCACATGAGCTTGACTTGTATTTGACTTGTTAAAAATTTGTTTGAGATTGGTTCGTTATGTAAACAAATCAATCTTGAACATAATTTCAAACTCCTAAGGTTATCAAATTAAACTTGAACAACCTACTACTCAGTTCAACTAAGCTCGTGTTCAACCCTATCAATAATTTATTAGTTGTATGAATGATGTTATCATTACTTTTCTACTAAAATATATATGTATCTTTATTTATTTCAGTGTCTATTCACCATTGACATTAGTTTTGGTCACTTTAACTATAGTAAAAGAAAAATTAATGTAATTATATTAAAAATATAAGACTAACTATATTTTATTCGAACCTTAAAATATGTAAAAAATGTGCTGAGATTAAAATTTTTTTTGTTGAGATTTTTTCTTTTATTGAGCTATCATTAGCCGGGCCTATTTCAAAATATTTAATGTAAGGATCTTTTTTTTTGATCAGCAAAGAAAATAAACTTTATTGATGAAGTGGAAAAAACTAAAACATTAATAAAAGAAAAAGAGGATGAGTGCAAAAAGTATCCTAACGAGCCAAATCAATTCCAACTAAGTAAGCATCATAGTGAGCCAAATCAATAAACTTTAATGTAAGGATCTTGATAATAACTGTATTTGGATAGAGTTACAAACGAACTGAGTCTAAGGACTAATAAATTCAAAACACTGTTTAACTTTTTTTTGGTTGAATAAACACTGTTTAACTTTCTTATACTATTCTAAAACACTTTTTATCACATTTTCAATATTAAATATTTGTTAGCAGTTGTCTTAATGTATTTTTATACATTTGTTATACATATTAATATGTAACATCCCTTTTAAGATCAAAGGATTTGCCTGATAGTGAGATGCTCTTTTAGCAAACATAATGTCCATATTCGATTTTTATCGCTGCTAATAAAATTTCTCTTGCCCCTATTCCCCCCTCCTTTTCTTAGCGCCGCCCCCCCCCCCCCCCAAAAAAAAAAAAAAAAACAAATAATTACCATTCAAGGTAATTATAATAAATAATTATAAGGGAATAAATAATTACCATTCCAACTAATAAATAACTAACAAATAATTTTATAATTTAAAAGGAAATAATTATAAGGAGAAATTACCATTCAATGTGGTGATTTTTGAAAAGTCATTACACATTAATGAAAACATTTATCTTATAAATCATTACTATTTATAATATTTATTATTTTTTTATAAATAATTTACACCCCCCTTATTTATAAACGCTTGCATTGAATAGAAATTTCATAATATTTTAGTCCATACCATTTACTCAAATAAATGAGATAGTGATGCTATCAAATTTTTAGACTAAGACATTTTATCTGTCATCATCTGTATATCTAATTATCACCTGCATTCAAACACTTATGTTTGAATAAAACACACCGTATAAGGAAAAATTATTCAATGCTGCCGTATAAGTGTTTGAAAGAATGGCAATAAAACAATTAATTAACTAAGATGGCGGGTAATTGTGTCATTTGACATCCATACATATATTCTTTCCAATCATTTGAATGAGCCATCTTATTTTGGTTTGTGAGGCTCACTTTGAGTTTGATTTTGATGACCATTGTGTGTAGATCATCTATGAAATTATTAAATTAATTTGATAAATATAAATACGTGGTTGTATTATATTTGTCTTCAAAATAAATTAATGATCTATTTTTAAAATCATATTTGTTGTATATTTTTTTTTTTTGAAAATAAATATAATGAAATTATTATGTGGCCTATGATCATCAGATCAATATTATTTTTTTCATAGATGATCTATATACATGGATCCAGGTGCGGAGCCACGTTGGGCTCAGGGGGGTCACGTGCCCGGGATTTTTTTTTTAAAACATAAAGAAAAATATATTATATAAAAAAAATTATTTAAAGTGAAATGTCAATGACATTTTTAAAATTATGAGAATAATAATAGTTATTTTGATTGAAAATAAAGAGACTATAATAAATCATATTATTATCTATGAAAATTTCAATATAATGATGATGTCTATTATTATTGACATGTAAATATAATTAATTTCAATGAAGATATAGAATTAATTGGATATTAGTTACATTTGACATGTAAAGTTTATCCTTCATGTGTTTCTTTCCATTCATAACTAAAATGGCCACTATATAAATTATAATCAAGCAACACATCTTCAATTATAAAAATAAAAAAACAAAAAAATTACAATAGATCATAACTAATATCAGAATGAGTTATAACTAACTATTACTTGATATATGTCATAACTAAAATAAGAATCACAAGAAATTATAACTAAATTATATCTAACATTATAATGTGTTATAATTAAAGACCACGAAAATCATAATTGCGACATATGATAGACACTTTTTTTGCGGTATGTTTTTATAGAATTTCTCTACTAAAATATATCAATTCTGTCTCAATGTATCTTCTTTTTTAATTTTTCAATCCACCTATAAAATAGTTACTCCTCAAAATTTGTATAAAATTTAATTTCAAATTCTTTAATTTAAAATTCACATTTATCCAAATGAAATCTTAACATTTAAGTTTAGTAATATTTCATTGTTGTTTATAACGAATTTTTTTTTTAAGGTATATTTATGTTAGGTATGTCTAAAAAGTAAAAAAAAAAAATGCTTAAAATATTAAAAAAATTCAGTAAAAATAAAAAAACTCAAAAAACAAGAAAGTAAAATTTTTTGAAAAGTGTTTTTTGCAAAAATGGAACCAAGCAAAGTGAATATTATCATTAATTTGTGCCCCCTCTGCACTGAATTCCTGACTACGCTAGTGCAGGATCCATAAGTCGAATAAATCGAATTATCAAAATGAGACCCGTAATGAGTCTAAATCCAAATAGAAAATATTTATAGATAATATAATAATTGTATTACCTCCACTGACGTTATTAAAATAATTATTTTTGTAGAGGAGATAAATATAATTTTGTCCAAATGACTGTAATTTCTTTATTATTTTCAGGAAAATAATGTAAATTTACCCCCTTTAAAAAAATTCTCTGGCGTGGAATGTGCATGCAATTCTAACACAAAATTATATAAATTTTTACAAATTTATGTAAGTGATTTTACAAAAATACATAAGTTGAATATAAATTCATATAAATTCATAAAATTACGTAAATTTTCACGAACTTATGCAAATTTATATTCAACTTACGCATTTTTTTTTTATATCACTTATATAATTTAGTAAAAATTTATATTAAGATTACATACAGTAGACATTGTAGATCGAACATTTCCCAACTTTTTATATAGAATAGGGGGGTTTTTGTATATAATTGACCCTAATGATTATTTTGGAATGACTGGAAAGACTGATTGGTTGGATTGTGAGCTGTGTAATTTTTTTTTTTTTGAAACATGGATATGAAATTTATTTATTTTAGAAGAAAGTGACTCACGTACACTCATAATGATATGTAGTGGATGCAATATGATATTATATTATGATTCTCATGTAGAAAACTAATGGATGGATTATATTATATGGTATGATGATCTGTGATTACGATATATTTTTTTTTTTATAAAGAAAACAAAGGAATAATATCAATGGTATCTTTGATTTGTGATTTGGGACATTTTTTAGTCTGATCCTGTGGGAGCGGTGGCTGCGTGGAAAGCTTTGTTTAGTTTTTGAGAATTAGAAGATAAATAAAGAATTTATGAGTGCAATTTTAAAAGAGATATATTGTAAGAAAATTATAAGTTTTTATGATAAAACTAATGAATGTTTGTGGTATATGTTAGCTAATTTGTGATAAAAATAAAAAATTTTTAGTGTAGACCTTTAAAATGAAAATTTAGTTATATTATGAATAATGTGTAAATATTATTAATTATTTGTGTAAGAAATGTTACAGATCAATTTATTAAAAAAAGAAAGAAAAAAAAGAAAGAAAGACAAAACCCTAAATCCATAATTTAGACCTCCAAACACAACCACAATGACTAGCAAAAGCCAAAAAAAAAAAAAGGAAAAAAAAAAGAAAGAAAGAAAATTCAACCACAATAATGTGCTAAGAGATTTAAGCATTATATGATGGAGAGTATATCACAAATTAAAAAATAATACCTAACATATCACATCATTACATGTCAAATTAGGTACAATATGCATTATTTGAAGGATGCAGAACCTAATAGCTCCTAATATATCATGCCTTATAAAAAATCAATAGACACCCTACCCCTCACTTATTATATTATCAGTCCCGCTACGTACCCCCACAGTCCCACGCATTTGTAAGAGAGGAAGGAGTGATAGAAAAAAAATATATATATATATATAATGAGTGGTTATCAATTAATTGAGGATCATGGGAATCACAAAATTTGAGAGTCTCAAGTATTTTTTTGTAAGGTAATCAATGTATATTGTCCATAAAAAACTAGTTTGATCTAATAAATATAATATTTTTATTTTATCGCATTTATTTCTAAAAAAATAGATGGTAAATATATTTTTGAAAATAGACCATTTATTTTTTTAGAGATAAATGCGATAAAATGAAAAGATTACGATTATTAGATAAACTTAGTTTTTTTTTATTTTTATTTTTATAGATGATATACATTAAAAATCCTACAAAATAAATGGTTTAAATTATTAAAATAGGAGTTGTGATTGGTTCCACAAACCCCTCGCTTCACTTATTTTGAGATGTGAGATATACGAAAAATCCAACCCTTATGTAATAATTATAATGTTGAGCAACAAAATCACTATATGTAATTTTTCATACTAAAATGATTTGTAACATTTCCCTCTACAATTGATTTATAATGCACATCATAAATTTGTCTTGTATTTAAATTTGCTTGTTTTTAGTTTTTCAAAAACACTTTTTAAAAAATTTTACTTTCTTATTTTCCGTAATTTTTTTTACTAAATTTTAAAAATATTTTAAGCATTTTTTTTTTCATTTTTAGACACACCTAACATAAATACATATAAAAGTATGATTTTTGTGAAAAAAATATTTTAAAAATTCACTAAATACTAAAAATACAAAAATAAAAATAAAAATGAGAATTCAGTATATTTTTCGTATTTTTATGTATTTATTAATTTTTAAAAATATTTTTTCACAAATTCTTTTTGGATACATCTGAATAAGGTGCATCTAAAAAAGTAAAAAAAAAATGCTCAAAATTTGAAAAATATTCACTAAAAATAAAAAAAACACGAAAAATAAAAAGTTCATTTAAAAAAAAACTTAATCCAAAAACTTAAACCAAACACACCTATTTATATTTTGAGTTTTTATGTACTAGAAAATAAGTGATTAATAGTACACATTTTGCAATATGGATTAAAAAGGAAGACAATTATAAAGCAATTAACCTCATCCTCTCTCTCTATTTTTTTTGTTTTGTTTTTTGATAGGATGTTTTTATGAGTTTTTGTAGATAAACACTTGAAATCTTTTATGAATTTCTCTCTTACATTAAATAAAAAAAATTAACAAAAATGAACAATTTTAGTTTTTAAGCCAACAAAATATTCGGTTGCGTTTGGTAGAGTTTTATAAATATGATTTGAGAGTATGAGTTATATTTTGAGTTTGTGAGTTGTGGAATAATGATTTGAGTGTAGAAAATTTGTTTGGTTAGAGCATCTCCAGCGGTTCACCTAAGAGCATCTCCAACGGTTACTCAGATTTTTCACCAAATCTGAGTAAAAAAGTGGTAATTTCCTTAATTTGATACTTCGCGCTCCAACGGTTTAACATCAAATCCTTTTCATCAAATTTGCGCCGGGCAACCGGTTGGTTGATAGGCTGGTCAACCGGTAACGACAAAAAAAATTTTTTTTTTGATTTTTTTTGAACTTTTTGAACCTTTTGGTGGTCGACTGGGTGGTCGATCGGTTAGGCAAAAAAAAAAATTTTTTTTTTTTTGGGACCGGTTTGAACCTTTTTTTCGGAACTGTTTGAACTTTTGGTGGGCGACCGGTTGGTCAACTGGCCGGTCGACCGGTTCGTCTCCTGGCAACGGTCATGTATAGTGTTTTGATGAAACGCGAAGTCTGTCACCAGTTTGGTGAAACTTTTGCTGAAATCTCATTTTGGTATGACTTTGGTGCAACCGTTGGAGCATAAAAAAGTGGGTTTTTCATCAAAATTTAAATCTGATGCTGGGTTTGGTTCACCGTTGGAGATGGTCTAATATATCACCAAATTTGAGTAAAAAAATGGCCATTTCCTCAATTTGATACCGAATGCTCCAACGGTTCATCTTCATCAAATCTTCTTCAGGACAACCGGTTAGGGAAATTTTTTTTTTTTTTAAACCTTTTTGAATTGTTTGAACCAACCAAGGTGAACTGACCGATGTGAACTGGTGACGGGGCGACCGGTTGGGTGACCAGCCGGTTGATCGGTAAGCGAATTTTTTTTTCTCCTCCATTTCTGTTCCTAATTCTTTTCCTATTTCTTTTTCCCTCTATTTCTTTTTCCCTCCATTACATATATGGGGTTTTGGTTTACCCGTAGCAATGATTTTCTTCTAAAATCTCATATAAACACATTATTATTCATATGCCAGACAACTCCACAAGGCTCATAGCTTAAACAAAACAGAGTATAATGGATACTTTCAAATCCATGATATTGACTTCATTTTCATCCTCTTCTTCTTCTTCCTCCTCCTCTGATGATGAGTCTAATGATAAATATATGGTCACACTTTTAGGGGCTTATGAGCAGAATAACAGTAGTATGCTTCAGATTCTTAAGTCAAGTGATAGCTCAAAGAAAATAGGTGGTTCTGTTGTAGGCCATAAGTATATACGCAGAGATAGAAGCGAGGTCATGATGATTGTTTGCGATTATTTTGTCAGAATCTAGTGTATTCACTCTGATATTTCGGAGACGTTTTCGAATGCGTCGTCCTTTGTATCTGCGAATTTTGAATGCAATCCAAGCACACAATTCATATTTTATTCAAAAACAAGATGTAGCTCATGTAGTTGGATTATCTCCTCTACAAAAAATGACTTCAGCGATGAGAATATTATCATATGGTGTCGCAGCAGATGCAGTTGATGATTACATACGTATTGGGGAAAGTGCTGCAATTCAAAGTTTGCAACAATTTTGTAATTCAGTGATTGAAATCTTTGGAGTAGAATATCTGAGATCTCCGACACCAACTGACATTGCTAGATTACTTGTTATTGGGGAGGTTCGGGGGTTTCCGGGTAAGTTGGGAAGTTTAGATTGCATGCATTGGGAGTGGAAAAATTGTCCAAAAGTATGGCAAGGTCAATACGTAGGCCATCAAAAAAAGCCAACCATTATTCTTGAAGCAGTAACTTCTTATGACTTATGGATTTGACATGCATTTTTTGGAATGCCGGGTTCACACAATGACTTGAATGTATTGGACCGGTCACCTTTGTTTTCTGATCTTGCGCAAGGTAAGGCTCCCTCTTTCCATTACGCTATTAATGGACATAGTTACGATATGGGTTATTACTTTGCTGATGGTATATACCCGCAATGGGCAACACTGGTTCAAACAATTTCTTCTCCCCAAGGAGCAAAGAGATAACATTTTGCAATGATGCAAGAGTCTGCCAGGAAAGATGTAGAGCGGGCATTCGAATTCCTTCAATCTCGCTTCGCAATTATAGGTGGTGTTGTACATTTTTGGGATTCGAAAATGCTTGCCAACATAATGAAGAGTTGCATTATATTACACAATATGATTGTCGAAGATGAGAGGGAGGAGCACCTTGATTTTGATTATGAAATTTCATCAACTAACACACCAGTGTAACTTTCCTCTACTCCTACCAATGACTTTCAATCATTTTTATCTCGTCATTTAGGTATTAGAGATAAGAATGCATATCATGCCCTCCGTAATGATTTAATAGAACATATGTGGCATCTTTGTGGTGAAAACTAGATTCACCACAGATATATTTTGTAATTTTGTTTATAGTTTTGGAATGGAAGGTTGTTTTGTTTGTAATCTTCATTATGATGTACTATATTAACCAAGTAATGCAGAAGTTATGTGATTAGATGTGCTATTTTGACGATCTAATCTTCAATATTCATAATTGTTCTCTGTTCAATTTATGAGAATTATAAATGATAATAATCATGTCTTAAGAGGTTACAAATGACAATACGGTGAGACAAAGAAATACGGTTTCGATTTGATTCACCACTCAATTGTGAATTAAAATAAACAAGTACTCGTGCCCAAAATATAGTCATAGTTTGACTATTACCAGTAATAGGATCTTAAGAGACTGCAAACCAAGATCTACATAAAGTTTCATCTTCTATAATTGTAAATGCTTTACCACGAGAAACACGAGAAGTTTCTGAAATAAAATGATTATCATTGCTTTGCGTGTTCTGTTCTCGCGAAATTTCCGACATAAAATTAATATCACTGTTGTGCTGAAACATTTGTGATTCCTCAAACATTTCAAAATCTTCCATAGTTTAAAAAAAATACAGTACATACAATATCTAAGTTACTGAAGAATATTAGAATGATATACACTCAACCTCAGAATCAGATAATTTAATCAGATAATATAAATTAAAGTTTCAAAGGAAAAAAATTCCTAAATGACATAGAAGAAACAAAATTCACAACATACAATGTAAATGCTATTCTCAAAATAAAATACTCTGTCAGCTTGATATACGAAACAGATATATTTTATAGAACACATCATCAACGGTAAATTTTCAAAATACTTTGTCCAAGCAATGGTAAATTTATTAAAACGGCTAGTTTTAAAATATGTATATGTGAGATAACAATTTCAATTATAAAATCAACGGCAAATTTTCAAAATACTCTGTCTATGCAACGGTAAATTTATTGAAACAACTAGTTTTAAAATATGTATATAACAATTTCAATTATATTTTTAATGAAATTGAAATTTATATCACCCTTCAAATTATTCCAAATTATTCCAAGTACACAAAATAACCTATCTCAAAATAAACCTATCTGAAAATAAACCTTTCAAACCAAACTTGTTAAAACCAGATCAAACCAACCATTCCCAAGCTCAGACCGGGCGACTAGATGGTCAACTAGCCGGGCGGTTCACCTCCAACGGTCAAGCCACAGACCAGTTTAAACCAATCAGTTCAAACAGTTCAAACTCGTCCCAGTTCAAACCCGTAGCATAATATTATGAACCGGTTGACCGGTTGGTCAACCGGCCGGACAACCGGTTGGTTGACCAGTGTAGCTCTTCCAACGATCAGTAACAGTGATTTGGTAAAATATGTATCTTGTTCTCAGTTTGATGCTTTTTTTTGCTGAATTCTCATTTTGATATCACTTTGGTGCAACGGTTAGAGCATCAAAAAGTACTTTTTTCATCAAAATTTGAATATGATGCCAACTTTGATTCACCGTTGGAGATAGTCTTATGATTTTTGAATAGAGTGTCGAATGGAGTGTGGAATTGAGTTTTGAAAGTTTAATTTGACATGTGAAGTAAGAAAATTTGTTTGGTTATGAGTTTTGGAAAGAATTTTCAAAACTTTATTCAAATTGTTATAACTCATAACAAAACACACTACTTTCACACTATTGAAAATTCTGATCAACACTCATAACCAAACTCTTTTTAAAATTCAATTAAAAAAATTTATTATTAACAGAAAATAACATTAATCAATTTTTTAATTGAAAATACTACAAAGGAAATAATTTTTTTAAAAAATAAATATTCAAAAAATTTAAATAATCTAAAAAATTTAATAAGTAAAAAATTAAAATAAATATTCAAAAATTTTAAATCGTAAAAATTTAAATAATTTAAATATTCAAAAAATTTAAATAATTTAAAATGTTAATATTTTAAATTTAAAAACAACTCTACACTCAAATCGTAACAAAAAACATAAAACAAAACTCAATTAAGAAATTAGTTTTAAAACTCATAACCAAACACATAATTCGAAACTCCATACTACTTTCACAACTCTACACTCAAATTGTAACCAAATACACAACAAAAAAATTAAAATATTTAAAAATATTTTTATAAAATAGAGTTTGAATTTATTTTTATAAAATATTTAAAAAATTAAAATCGGAATATTTTGAAATTAAAATATTTAAAAATATTCAAAAATTAAAAAAATCGTAACATATTTAAATATTAAAATATTTAAAATCTTGACAAAATTAAAATATTGAATTGAATTGAGTTTTGAAAAAAAAGTTTTGAATTATGTGTTTGGTTATGAGTTTTGAAAAGTAATGATTATGTTTTGAATTGAGTTTTGAGAAATGTGTGTAGAATTATGATTTGAAAGCTCAAAACAAACAACACACTCAAATCAATGGGTGAAACTATAATTTGAATTGCTTACCAAACGGAGCCTTCAATTTTGTGCTAATATTTTTATTTTTATTTTTATTTTTTCTATTTTTGACCTTTTGATCAAATATTAAAGTTGTGCACGAAAGAAGTTATTTGATAGTCTCAAAAAAATACTCTATATTATTGAATATGTGACACTTTCGATAAACCAGCATAAAATGATAAATTTTATTATTTTAACTATAAAATACAAATGAAAACACCACATGTACATGGCCAAACCGCATGCTTGAGTCCGTTTGAAATGAGATTAATTTAGTTAAAAAATTAAAAAGTCAATAAAAAAAGATCAAAAATAAAAATTTAACTTATACAAGAAAAAAGTCAATTTCTTTTCTCTTTTACTTTACTTTTTGCATATTTTTTTGGGGTAAAAAAAAAAAAAAATTTCTAAACATATTAAATTTTGTTCACTTTAAATTTTCATTAAAAGAATTAAGAATTCACTACAAAATTCACTTCCCAAACAATCCCTTTCTAATATGTGGAGACATGATATTTGACCTAGTGATCTATATAGTTGTCTCTTGAGACAATGATAAAGTCAGAGATTCAGGATTCGATTATAAGAACAACTTCAATGACAAGCTATTGGAGCTACTATTGTTATAAAATAGGATAAAGTATTTTTTTTTTTTTTTTTCATATCCAATGTGAACTATCAAAGCTGCTAAATTATACCGTTACTATATCTTGTGCTAAATTTAGCACAAATTTTACTTATAGCTAAAGTTGTCAGCATAATAACATTGTCTAAAAATACTATTCATCTTATTCTTACTCCCTCCCTCCTTCAATCAAATTTCTAGAATATTTAAAAACTCAATCGACAGAATTTTGCAATCCCGGTCGTCTAGGAAGTCATCTAGTTGATGTTGATCCAGTATTAGTTGAGCTAAAAAATAATAATTTTACTGTTGAAATAATATTACTATCCTATAATTTTTTTACACTATTCACTATTAAATTATAACTTTTACTATTTACCTTGCTCTAATCAAACTTATTAATCTTTTAATATTCTACCATATGAAAAAAAAAAAAAAAAAAAAAAAAGGAAAATTCCTTACTCCATTGCCGTTGAAGATTCTTGTCTTGCTGTTAGATTCTGTGTGCAGGTTTTATTGGCTTTGCGCCCCGAACCAGGATCTTCTCCTTCTATGCTTTTGGCCTTGGGTCTATTTTTAGGTCAATTTTGATATTCATATTTTATAATTTATTCAGTATATCATACCTGTAAAAAATCAAGTTGATCGGATATCAGAAAGTATGTGTTCGAAAAATTGAACTAAAAATTATTTTTTAAATAATTTAATAAACAGTTTTTCAAACATATGCTTTCTGATATCCGATCAATTTGATTTTTTACAGGTATGATATACTGAATAAATCATAAAATATGAACGGTTCAGATTATCAAAATTGGACCTAAAAGTAGACCCGAAGGCCTGCAAAGAAGGGCGCAAGTACAACCTTACAAGGAGAGAACCTTGGCTCTTGCGCCCCCAAGTCAAAAAAAAAAAAGTTCAAAAAGAAAAATAAAGAAAAGAATAATGTTTTGTGCCCCCTCAAAACATGACCCCCTTTACCCCCTTTGCCACATGGCAAGAGGGGATTAGATGTGCAGGAAAAATGGACCAATGAGAGTAAGAGGGGGTCCAAAGGGGGTCCTGAAAAGGGGGTCTCTATCACCACCGTAAAGAAAATCATGGCATCTGATGCACGATGATTTCACGGATGGGTCCCAGCGGTCCCCGAAGTTCAACTATAGGATGGTTACGATTGACTAACTTACAATTAGGTGCTCAACCCTTTGTCATAATTTCCTTATTGTCGTCCTTATTATTTTTAATCCAAAAACTATGACATTTTTATTAAAAAGAAAATTTGTGATAAATTTAATCTAAAGATAGTATAAGATATTAATTTTAGTGAATATTTTTTTATTGGCGAGAGATCCATTATTCGTGAAATAGTTTAGTAAAAAATCATTTTATTTGTTTTGAAAGATATTTTATTTTCAATTTTATCTCTTAATTTATTTGTTGATTATTTTTTATTTGTTAATTTTTTGTTGACAATCTATTCAAATTTATATCTATATGTTTAATTTTCTTCTCTATCTGTTCAATTTTTTTTCTATATGCTCAAATTTTTCCCTATCTGTTTATTTTTTTTGATCTTTTCAATTCATATTTCCCTTATCTGTTCAAATATTTGTCCAGATGAAATCTATATGTTCAAAAAATTTTATTTGTTGAAACTATTGATTTTTTTTTTATTTATTCAAATTATTTTCTATCTGTTTCTTTAGGTTGCCATTAAGGGTCCAAAAAAAAAAAGTATATTCATCTCTATCTGTTGAAATTTGTTTCATTATCAACAACCAACCACCACTACCACCACCACCACCAACGACAACAACAATAACAATAACATTTCTTAACCATACTATCTATTGAAGTATCTATGTCATCTTCAACATATTAGAGCCATTTTTTGAACAGATCTGCATCACAAAAGGTTTATTTGTCATACATAGAGAGATGAGAGAGAAAGAGGCCAATTTGTACAAATAAACAAGAACAAACAACCAACCACACAAACATTAAAAATAAAAAACTAAAATCATAGATTTTAACCTAGGATATACAAATTACTATGACAAATCGTAACAAAACAACAAAAGATGTTAAGTAGATGATCGATCAAATCAAGCTTTAATCAGTATAATAACATGAAAAATCTAATATCAGATTTAGATTCCTAAAACAAAACAAAGCAAGAGTCACAAAGAAGATCTCAGATCTCATATCGCAGACTAGTACTATGTTAGATCTCAACCAAATCTTAACCAAATCTTCCCAAATTGCATAGATCCATCGACCATACTACAAAATTAGCCAAAAATCAACCAAAAAAGAAAAATCAAATTGATATTATAGAATCAAACATAAAATATTAAAAAATATTCAGAAATATTTTGATTTGACCATCACAGTAATGATGCCATCAAAACAAGACATACCTTCTCACCTTCATCGGCTTTGAGAGGGAGATTTGTGCTGAACAGTGGGCTGGACTACGTTAGCACAGATTCTGGTGTTGGGCCGTATAAGTTAGCCTTGGCGCATTGTGGGGCCGAGTTAGGTCACATTACCGAGCTATGGACAGTTTGGATTGCAGATATGGGAATTGAGATGGCCTATGAGATCGTTATCTGAGGCTGAGATGCTGAACGGTGCGTCCCGTATCTAGTCGGTTCTGGTGGACCGGTGTGGTTTTGCTCGGCAGTAACTGTCCAACGTAATGTTTATGTTTCACTAAGTAATGGCTCGGTTCAATATTCAACGTGGACCAATGATAAGAGGAGGGGAATCCATTCTTGGTATGTGTCAATACCGTTTGGCAATGCGACAAACACTGTTTGGAGGTTTTGGTCTCTACACGTGTAAGAAATGTAGAGGGGAGCACAGCCACCTGCTCAGAAAAGGACAGCAGAGGTAATGTACTTACAATTTCTGAAACTGCATGGCCAGCCTTGAAAAGGAGGAGCAAGCAGACGTTGGGGGTAAGTAACTTTGAACTCTTTCTCTTTATAGTGCTCTAAGCTAACTTGATCGTTGGGAGGGGGGGGGAGGTTTTCTGCAAACCCACTCGCTGGGTAGCTCACCTTGGTTTTGTTTATAGTACGATGAAGTTCTTATAGAGTGGGACGAGCTTGGAAGCAAGGAGGTACGAAGCGAAGTGAATATTTCTCTCCCTTACAATTGGCGCCATCTGTGGGAAGTTCTTTGACAGACAAACCTTGCTCTACAAGCTCTTTCGACTGTTTTTCATGGCGAACATCGATAAAACGCCGCTGTCCGTTATCAACGGCATCACTCCAGAGTTGATCCGGAGACGAGATGGCCCTCCTGCCATTCCGACAATGGCGAGCCTGGAGACCTCCTCTAGAGGGCTACCCAGAGGCGCTAGACAAATGCGCGAGGAGCACTGATCATTCTCAGAGTCCTGAGGGGCACCAAAGGTGAGGAGAATTGCATGCTCAGCGCCTAGAGTACAAACTCAGAGACCAGGATGCCCTCATTCGGAAGATAGCGGCTGAGATGAAGGCATTGAAGTGACAAATCAAAGGGAAGGGTGTTGCTGGAGTGAAGAACCACAATGAGCACACCCAACCCCGTCGCTCAGGCAACCAGCACCAACGGGAGACACCTTTCCTCTCCATCATCAAGAGCTACAGCATTGGTGACTCTAATCCACTAATGGAAAGATTGCGCACGCCGACAGCAGCTATTGTCCCTTGCGTTCGTCAACGACGTCGAGATACTCTTACTCCACCCGTTCGGAGGACCTGAGGGACGTCTTGGAAGAACACGCACGTTGTAGGGAGGCCCAAAGAGTGCCGGCGCCACAAAGGCTGAGTCTCAGAATCCACTGCAGTGTGGAGGTGGTCATGCCACCACCTAGAATGGAGATTCCAGCATCGGTGGATAGGGACTTGGTAAGACTCACTGCTACCCCACTGTCTCCAGAGATTGAAAGCACGTCTCTCTCTACCGGATTCCACCAACCCAAGTTCACGCTGTACGACGACAAGACGGATCCATATATGCACGTTAGTCAATATCGGCAAGTAATGGTAGGCCATCGACATAACGATGCCTTGATGTGCCTCATATTCCCAGCAATTTTGGGAGAATTGGGCTTGAAGTGGTTCAAGAGGCTCTCAGAGAGGAGTTTCGAGGGTGGCAGCAGCTAACGGAAGCCTTCGTCACTAGATTCAAGACCAATACTTGAACACTGAAGGAGGTCGACTACTTCTTAGGTATCAAGATAGAGTCTGATGGTTCATTGAAGGCATACAATACCAAGTAATGGGAGACTTACAATGAGATCCTCAATTGCCCCACTAATTTGGCAATCGCCCAATACAAGCGAGGCCTACTAGTTGGACATAGACTGCGAGACTCGCTTACAATGCGCCTACCCACAACTATGGAGTCATTGATGTAGCAGATAAAGGAACACATTCGAGTTGAGGATGATGCCGCCATTGCCATAACAATCGAGAAGGAAAATCTAGTTGCGGCGGACAAACGTGTGGCAGTGAAGGTTTATTCGGTAGGGCAGGAGGATAATCGCCCCAATAATCAAGCAAAAAACTAACATCGAGGAGCTGGCCGTAATGACAAAAATAGGGGTCGCCAGAATGACCAAGCTAACGCCCTACGTAATGAGGAGGAAGATGCCAAGAGAACGTTAAAGGCACGAACCGATATCATAATGGTCTTCAAAATCCCAATTTATCGCATCCTTAGCGAGATTGGGAACGAGTCGTATGTCCGATGGCTAGCAAAATTGGGGGATGCATAGAGGGGCTTCAACTCAAGATACCATTGCACTTTCTATGAAGAGAGCGGCCATCGAACGAAGGATTGCGTACCATTGAAGCATCACTTGGAAGAATTGATCGTAGTAGGGCACTTAGACCTGTACATAGATGGAGGTATAAGGGCCGCTCCACAAGGGCAAGTCGAGCCAAATGGGCTAGTTGTCCTGGATGCAGCGCCTCGAGGAGTTATCAACGTCATTCTCAAAATCATTGAGCCGGCTTAGGTATGCGAGCTTAGAGGGATGATTAAGAAGGTGGAGCACACGAGGGAAGTGCTTTTTGTTTAGGCCGTCGTGAAGAAGGGAAAGATCGAGATAAAAGAGATCATGACCTTTTCGAGCATGGACTTGGAAAGAATTCAAACCATCAAGTGAATTTTGATCGACTTGGGAAGTTCGGTCGAGATCATATACTACATCGCATTCAAGTAAATGAAATTAGAGGACAAGAACTTGGTTCCCGCGACATCTCCTTTGGTCAAATTTAACTCATAGTCGGAATGGTCGATCAGAAAGATCATCTTGCCTGTCAGAGCAGGGATAGTAACAAAGCAAATAGAGTTCTGGGTACTGAAAATCCCATCGACGTACAATTTGATCTTGGGGAGGGGTTGGTTGCATGCCATGCAAGCAATAGCTTTGACTTATCATTTGGTCATGCGCTTTCCCGCCCCAACCGGACAAATTGAAGAAGTTTAGGGAGATCAAATAATGTCCAAACAATGTTTTGTCGCGGTAAACGACAGTCAGGCCGCAAAAGGCTTTGTCTAGATGATAGCGGGGCTAGAAGACAAAGAGGTCCTGGAGGATGTAAGAAGAAGAGCCAAGGGAAAATTAATTGAAGACTTGGTAGAGGTTTGCATCAATGAGAATGATTCGAACAAATTCTTTCTCTTGGGATCATCTTTGACTAGCACTGAATGGCTGGATTATGTGAACTTTTTGGTCTCCAACATTGAGGCCTTTGCATGGATGCCTTACGATATGCCTAGTGTCGACTCAAGCTTCATTTGTCATTGGTTGAACATCTTTCCCAACGCTCGGCCAGTCATACAGAGAACACGGTGCTTGGCCTTGCACCATGCCGAGGTAGTGGCGGAGGAGGTCAGAAACTTACTGAAGACTGGGGCAATTGAAGAAGTGTAATACCCTAGATGGATTTCTAATACAATGGTAGTGCTAAAGAAAAATGGGAAATGGCGGGTATGTGTTGATGACAAGATGGTTAACCATGCCTGCTTGAAGGACAGCTTTCCGCTTCTAAGGATTGACCAGCTGGTGGATTTTACCGCCGGTCACCGGAGATTTAGCTTCCTTGATGCATACCGCGACTACCACCAAATCGCCATGTGTGAGTCGGATAGAGAGATCACATGCTTCACTACACCAAAAGGCATGTATTGTTATAAGGTTATGCCATTCGGTCTTAAGAACGCCGAGGTGACTTTTCAAAGCATGGTGACCAAAATGTTTGCTCTGCTTCTTGGCCGCACTATGGAAGCCTATATTGTCAACATAGTGGTGAAGAGCAAAGATGAGTCCCAACACCTCTCTAACCTAGCGAAAATGTTTGCAATCCTCAAGTACCATAAATTGCGCTTGAACACTTCTAAGTGCGCTTTCAGTGTGGGTACAGGAAAGTTTTTGGGCTTTTTAGTGACAAACCGGGGTATAGAAGTTGATCCTTCACCGATCAAGGCAATCCAAGAGTTGGAGTAACCAAATTCCACAAAGGACGTACAACTTTTCGCTGGAATGGCAGTTGCGCTAAATAGATTTATCAACCGGTCATCAGATCACTGCAGACCCTTCTTCAAAAGTTTGAAGGTCAAGTTTTTCTGGGATTTAGAATGCGACTGCGCTTTAACGGACTTGAAGGCTTATCTCTCTTTCGCTCCAATCATGGTCACCCTACAATCTAGCAAAGAGCTGTATCTATACTTGGCTGTTTCTCAACATGCAGTAAGCGCGGTGCTTGTCCAAGCTGAGGGAATTCAACATCTCCCTATCTTCTATGTTAGAAAAACACTGCTCCTAGTGGAATCCAGATATCTGCCGCTTGAAAAGTTGGCCCTAGGTCTCATGATGGCCTCTAGGAAGTTGGTACACTATTTCCACGCCCACACAATAGTGGTGTTGACCGAATTTCCACTAAAGGTGCTTTTTGAGAAGGTGAACTTTACCGACAGAATTTTGAAGTGGGCAGTAGAGCTGGGGCAGTACGACATCAAGTTTCAGCCTCATACAGCTATCAAAGCACAAGCCCTTGTTGATTTTGTCACAGAATTTGCACTGGGTACCCACTTCTTCTGTCTAATAGAATTGGCACAAGACACTGAGTAAAAAGAAAGGGTTAGTGCAAATTTTGGCACGGTCCATAATGTCGGCGTTGTCACAAGAAGATGAGGAGCAAGCAATAACCCAATAAAAATGATTTTGAGTGCGCAGAGCAATAGCCGGCCAACTTACTAACCGACCAAACAAGTGCGCATGTAGGAAAGCTGCGGATAGAGCTGACCAGTGCCTTGAATTTGAGAAACTCTCAAAACCCCTCCGACTGCTGGAGATTGTTCATTGGTGAGATGTGGAAGCTCTTCGTCGATGGAGCCTCCAATAGACATGATGCCAGGCTGGGAGTCGTGTTGACCTCGCTGGATGAACTGACCATTGAGTACGCTATCACGCTTGGATTCCTAGCATCCAACAATGAGGTAGAATACGAAGCCTTCCTCATCGGCCTAAGAGCGCTCTACGAATGAAGGCATCAGAGCTTATGGTATTCAGCGACTCCAAATTGGCGATTAATTAGGTCTCTGGAGAATATGATTCCAAGGATAAAAGGATGGCCAAGTATCAAGCACTAGTACGTGCTGAGGTTAAAAAGTTTACCGCAATAAGAATAGAACAAATCAACCATGAATAAAATGGTCAAGCCGGCGAATTGACCGGCCTGGCATCCATATAAACCATTTTTCCAAATCCTTTGATAATTGAGTTCCTGCGCTGACCAAGCATCAAGGAACCAGAGACACCCGAGGTACTCTGTGCCAACTTGGGACCATCTTGGATGGATCCAATCATCACCTTTCTGAAAGATCGAGTCCTGCCCACGGAGAAGAAGGAAGCCAACAAGATAAGGGCCAAGTCTGAGTGGTTTTGGCTCTTTCTTTCCGGTGCGTTGTATAAAAAGTCCTTCACTGGACCATACCTAAAATGCGTCCACCCCAGCAAGGTTGAAGCTTTCCTTTTTGAAATTCATGAAGGAATGTGTGGTAGCCACATTGAGGGTAGATCGCTGGCATAGCGAGCAATTTCCCAAGGCTATTGGTGGCCGTACATGCAAGCCGACGCACAGAAATACGTCCGTAAATGCGAGAAGTACCAAAAATTTGCTCACCATATTCACCAACCGGCCAGGATGTTACTCCCCCTAACTAGTCCTTGGCCATTTTCACTTTGCGGGTTGGACATTGTTGGATTGCTCCCAATCGCTCTGGGAAACCGCAAGTTTTTCATTGCCACTACTGACTACTTCACCAAATGGGTGGAGGCCGAGCCGTTGGCTACCATCAAGGAGAAAGATGTGAAGAAGTTCGTCTGGAAAAATGTTGTTACTCGGTTTGGCGTCCCAAAGGCCCTCGTCTCGGATAATGGAACGCAGTTTGATGGGAAACTCTTCCGCAAATTTTACGAAAAGTTGAAGATTGAATTCTACAATTCTACACCGGCCTACCCTCAATCAAATGGTCAAGCTAAAGCTTCAAACAAGACTATCTTGGATGGGCTGAAGAAACGACTGGAGAAAGCCAAAGGGAGGTGGGCTGAAGAACTCCCTAACATGCTCTAGGCCTACCGAACTACCCCAAGACGTTCCATCGGGGAAACACCATTCGCACTGGCTTATGGCATGGAGGAATTCATACCCTTAGAAATCGGCATGTCGACTATCCGGTCTGAAAATTTCAAGCTTGACTTGAACGGTGAAGTTATAGCCTTAGAGTTGGACCTAGCGGAAGAAAGAAGGGAAAATGGCGCTAATTCACATCGCGACCTATCAATAAGAACTCTCCAAGAAATACAACAAGATCATGCATCCACATCTATTCAAAGTTAGGGACTGGGTCTTGAGGAAGGTGATGGGTAATACACTGGTCCCTGGAGAGGGAAAATTGGGTGCAAACTGGGAAGGGCCATACAAGATAATCGATCTTGCTGGCAAAGGGGCATACCATCTGGAGGACTTGGACGGCAAAGCTATTTTGAGGCCATGGAATACTGCCAATCTCAAGCTGTTTTACTTCTGAAATGTAATCTTTCTCCCTTTGTATTCAAATTTGGCCTTTTTGGCATTGTAAGTAATGTTTGATATGTAATGGAAAGGACCTTGTTATATGTCTTTGTCATTTTCCCATGTATTAAAAGTGTTGTATTTAAGTTGCTGGATGTTAGGGGCATTTCATCTTCAATTTCAATGGCTAGTTGTGCAGAATGTTGTCTTACAAAATGCGTGAGGCATTTGGCTTAAGTGCACTCCAGCCGAGTTGATTTTTGCTCGCTGAGCTAAAAATTGGTGACATCCCCAATTTTTCCATGAGAACCGAGCTGATTTTGCTTGTCTTTCTGAGCTGGGATTGCTCGCCTTGAAATTAGCTCATTTTTGGCTAGCTCATAATTTGAGACTGAGCTGACTTTGCCTGCTTATCAAATAGTTGGTGTTCTCTCTAACTGTGATTACTTGTTTTGAGCTGACTTTGCTCACCTATTCAAACAGTTGATTTTACTCACCTCAATAAAAAAGTTGGTATTATGAACACCTTTTGATTTGAGACCGAAATGACTTTGCTCGTCATCTTTTAGCTGATTTTCTTCGCCCTTTTTGAGCTGGGTTTGTTCACCTCTAAATGAGTCTACGCTTTGTCCAATTCATGGATTGATTTTTGCTCGGATGAACGTTATGTTCCCCCAATTTTGAAAGGGACTTTTACATGCATGCACATTCAAAATGCTGAACCTAGCAGTTTTATCTCGATTACAATGCAAGCTACAGTTACCATTGTTAAGCCAAAGTAGACAAATTAAAGAAAGCAAAAAGACAAATGCATGTAGAGAGCAAAAAGTTAAATTGATTTCCATTCATGTTAAAATGTGGCTACAAGAGTAGGGTTCGCAGCTTGGTTACATCAAAAAAAAAAAAAAAAAAAAAGGCAGAAAAATACAAACATGCCTAACCTATGTTCACAGTTTCTTCTTACTCAACCAAGTCTTCCTCGGCCACGCTCGCCGCGGTTTCCTCTTCAATGGTGGGGCTCAGATCAGATCCCAGCTCAGTCCTGTCGCTGCCCGACGAGTCTTCTTCCTCATTGACCAACTGTCGACTCTCATTGGTCGGTGGGGGGAGTGCCGCCTCAGCCGCGCTAGCCGCCTTTGTTGCCTCGATCAATTTCTGCTGTACGGTTGCGGCGTTGGTCTGCAAGTGAGGAGGAATGAAGGCAAGTGGAGGATTCTTGAAAACATCAGACTCAGGGCCATGGCTAAGCTTCTCTGCGGCAGCTTTCCATCCACATTGAAAGAAGATGTCTTTCGTTCCTTTTACTTGCTGTTTATACACCTTCTCTCCTTCAGCATAGTCGCGATCTTCCGCATCGTTGACTTGCTTCTCTAACTCGGCCTTATGTGCAGCGCGGAGCTTGCACAACTCAGGTAAATTTTTGTCTTTCTTGGCCTGCATCGTCCTCTGCTTATCCTCTTTGGCCTTCGCAAGTTTTTCGGCCATCTGATCCCACTCGGCTATCAATGCCTTGTGTGTGGTCTTTAGCTTTTCTAGCTCGACCGTCTTGGCCTTATTATTAGCGATGGCCTTCCGCAGACTTTGTTGCAAGGAGACCAAGCGCTCGTGGGCCAAGTAGTTCTTTTGCGCAGCCTACAACAAAGTAGACGTCAGCACATCGAAATCGAGCAACAAGTTGACAATAGAGGCGCTCACTTACTTACCAGCACAATTGACTTTACTGCCGAGCGGAGGACTTTCAGATCGGACCATTCCTCGTGCTTCTTTATGTCCGCTAGGAAGAGCAAACCTTTGGTCATGTTGAAGCCGAGCGAATAATCTTTGTCAGCATAGACTGAGTCAGTCGTGGTCACTGCTTGGTCTTTATATTTCAGCTTAGAAAACCAGACTGCGGGGGCGGTGGACTGGTTAGATTGTTCGGCCAGGGTTTGTTCAGTCTATTTCCCTTAGTTGGCCGAAGGAAGCTCGGTAGAGTCCTCGTCAGTTAGCCTTTGCACGGTTGAGGTGTTCCTCGGCCTTTTCTTCAACCGGAAAGTGCCTTGTTCACTGGCCAAAGCCAGCACCGGGCCAGATTCTTGAACAACCTGTTGGGCAGACTGTCCTACCCTCGTCTCCGCCGGTTGTGAATCACTCGGCTCTCCTGTGATCATGGACTTGATGGCGCAGATTTTGGCCATCTCTTGTTCGGCTGTCAAGGGAACGAGGTTGATCGGCAGAAGGTTTGGGTCTGGTTTAGGTGAGATCTCACGCAAAAAGTCTGTAACCTTGTTTTTGTGTAGTGCAGTATGCTGGTAGCTCGGCTCGTATCCAAGTATCTTATAGGACTCTCGCTCTTTGATTGGATGCCGCAGAACAACCCTTATAGCCTCTCGATTGGCGTGAAAATAATTGTTCGCCAAGAGTTTGTAATCTGCAAAAATAAAGTAAGTGTTAGATTGATAGAGATAGAACAGATACAAAATTAAAACCGTGTTGATCTGCTCACCAGCGCTCCCAAAGTTTTTTTGTATGTACTAGCCTGGTATGGGCGCTTCGGTGTCTTTGTAATGGCTAGACACCCATAGGAAGTCATCATCGTTCAACTCTTTATCTGGGTTACCCTTTACAAGCTTTGCTCGGCCCTTTCTAACCTTCTGATACCAGCAGAAGCCCTCTTTATTCTTACTAAGTATATATTAGTGGAATATCTCAGCAAGGCTGAGGTTCAAACCGAGTATCCAGTTCAGCGCGGCCACGCCGTTTATTATTTTGTATGTGTTGTTTGAGACCTGGGTTGGGTATAACCTAGTCTACCTAAAAAACTCGCAGACTAGAGGCTGGACCGGGAAGCGAAGGCTGCCCTCGACTATAGATGCCACGGTAAAGGGGCAAGCATCCAATTTGCCCCATGGAGTGTCTTCTTTTTTGGCCAACTCTAAGTGGACGTTGTCTGGAATGTTGAATTCTCTACAAAACTCGGCTATGGCCCCAGGCGAGTTGATCATAAAACAGTACTTGTCTATTTTTCCTAGTTCTATTTTGTTATTCAGTCTAAGTTATTGCTCGACGGATGGCTACTCGGTTTGCAAGCATCACTAATTCCCAAGGATGAGGTATGCCTAGTTGGCTCTAGTTTGGTCTGCATGATAAAAATCAAGTGCAAGTATTAGCGCGGCCTATTCTGCACGGTTTTAAGATTAAAGAAGGTATTGGACCAGCTATCGGGGTGAAGCTTGATAGCTCGGTTTGAGACCTAAGGGTATTAGGCCAGTTTTGGGCCTTAGTCTGGGGTATTCAGTTTCCTATCTCGGTTTAATGCCCCAATAACCCTTGTGCGGTCACTGCCCCTTGGCAAAACCACAGACTAGTTTCAGCCCGGCTCGATCATGTTTTTGGATCTAAAAGTGGGATTTTATAGCGATTTTAATTTTGACCTGTCACTTGTGGTAGTTTGAACTCGGGTTTAATACTTTTATATTGTTATTTACCTCTTGTTCCCCTTGTACCTCTTTAGAATTGGCTTTCGGATTGTGGTTGTGCGTTTGGAAGAGGTTAGCTGCTTAGTTTTCAAACCTTGTACTGTCTAGAATTTTGGTCCTCCACTCAAGCGGGCCTTCTTGCACTCGAGCGGGAGTTGCAAACTTTCAGTACTTTGTGCAGAAAAATACTAGAGGAGTGTTTTTCAAGCTCGAGCGGCATTTCCTATGCTTGAGCGGCATTTCTTGCGCTTGAGCGATTTTTCTGTTGCCTGCAAAGTACTGGGTGTGTGTATTCTACGTTCGAGTGGGTCTCTTTTGCACTCGAGCAGAACAATTTATCGTATCTGACGCTTGAGCGCCAACTCTTCCACTCGAGCGGACTGTGCGTATATCAGATCGCGAAAATTACTTTGTACATTAGTTTTTCATATCTTTTCATCCTAAACCCTAAAGTTGAGAGCCTCGTTCTCTAAAAGTCACATTCTCTCTACTTTTCCACCTAGATCTAGTGATCTCTTCAGCCTACTTCTTTTGATAAAAAGGTAGAGTTTCTCAAGATCTTCATTTTGACTTGATTGAAGTTAGATTTCGGCATTTTTGAAGTTCCATCCTTGCTTGGCTCACATTCTCTCCTTGAGGTAGGGATTTTCTACACCTTGTTATGGCTTTTAACTTAGTTATTCGTAGTTGTATAACAATGGTGGGTTTTGGGGACATTTTGAACAGACCTAGGGTTTGGGTGTAAAATGGAAAGAGGGGTTTTTGGTGAATAGGAAGGAAATAATTATGAGGTTTGAAAATGATGTTGTATGATGTCAAAATTGTTGATTTTAGTACTTGGTTGAGATTTGGGAAAAAGAGAGAGTTTGCCTTAGAATGAGTATTATATTTGTTTTGTATAAATAAATGAAATTGATATTGTAAACATGAAATTGGACAAGTATTGAGACAAGTGGTGAAATTGAATAGGAGATATGTCTCATCTTTGGAAATTTTGAATAAATTATCTGTCTTGAGATTGTACATTTGTCTAGAAATATCTGTATTGGGCTATCGGTGGAGGATAGTTATGATTGTTGTAGAAATTGCATGAGATTTAGGTGAAAACTAATCTTTCGTTGGTTGTCATTGAATATGACAATGTTTATATACATTGTATATGTATGATTATTTGGAAGGAGAAAGTGGATGGACTCTATTATAATTAAGTTGGTCGGAGTGTCCTAGGTGAAAGTCTTGAAATTCATACATGGGTGTCGATCCCGTGCAAGAAATATCCGTAAAATGGCAAATTGAAATTCATACATAGGTGCCGATCTCGCAGACTAAATATCTATAAAATGGCAGTTTGAAGTGTTAATATGATGATGATGTGATTGTAGAACCATTGAGTTGTAGTCTTATTTGGGTTATGAAATAAATAATGAAATTGACTTATATGTTGAAATGAATTGGAGGAAAACATGATGGAGCATGAAATTGGAATTCTATGGCACTATAAAGTATGAATGTTTTATTCCGGGCATTGTATATGCACATGCACTTATATGTTTGTTAAATCTCATATATTGTGTTAGATTATTCCAACTGGGTTGTGGCTCACCCTATTTGGGAAAACATTTTCAGGTAATGATGGCATGCCTCCACTAAGGCAATAGCAGTGGAGGGACTTTTGGGAAGCAAGAGTTTCTTTGTTTTGTATTATTTTTGTATAGCCTAGGGCTTAATTTGTATGAGCGAGTCTCATTTTGTTGTAACCAAGTCAAGGCTTGGAAAGGTGTAAGCCATAGGGCATTTATTTACGTTGAACTCTTATGTATTATTAACTTTATACAATGAAATGACTATTTACTCTGATTTTCGCCGTCATTCATATATGCTTTCGAATTATATTTATTATGTACTTTTGGGGCACTACAACTTGGTATCAAAGCATACCGGGTTTGAATACTTTGGACACATAGGAAGTGGTTAGTACCACAATGGGTTTGTCTCACTTGGTTGAGATGTTTGCATGCATTGTATGCTTATGTGATAACATGCTTATATGATTATATGGGTATGGGATTTAGTTCCTAAGATGTTGATTGGGTCTACGGGTTTCTGGAAGTCCTATTAGAAGAGCACTTGATCATTGCTGTTTCTAATTGGAACTCTAGTAACGTTGCAGGACAGTCATTATCTAAGAACAAAATTCATTTATGTTTATGTGATTATGTGTTTATGTGGAGTGAACTACTGTTGTCCATCGCATTAGGACGCGAGTGACCTAGCTTTGGTACATTTGTGAATGTGCTAATCTCTATTTTTACCTTCATTAGGATGTCGGGACGTGGTGGTGGTAGGCGTGGTAGGCCTAGGAGGCATGCAATGCCTATACCGGATGATATTCCGGCACAAGAGGAGCGAGTTGGTCAGGCCAATGTGGCCGTATCGGTTGGTCAGCAAGCCATGGGTGCTTTAGCCCACGGAATGGCCGGAGCGTTGCGGGAATCCATGGACATTCTCAGGGCTGAGAATTAAGTCCAGGACCAAGTAGCTGAGGCAGGGCCTTCTTTTTGAAGAGAGAGTTTTTTCAGTCTAATCTGGATGAGTTTATGGGCGACCCAAAGGAGCCACTGAAGGCAGATGAGTGGCTAGAGCAGATAGTGAAGACGTTCGAGATGCTTGGCATCGAGGACGACCAGTTGAGGGTGACCTTAGCGTCTTTCCAACTGAAAAGGGATGCAGGTCAGTGGTGGAAGTATGCGCGTGGGCGCATTGGAGTGACTTGAGAGGCCTTCGTCAACCCCTTCCAAGAGAAGTTTTTGCCTCCCACAGTTAAGGAGAAGTTGATGGACTAGTTCTCTAAGCTAGTGCAGTTGAACACACTAGTGGCTGAGTTTGAGGCCACATTCACTAGCCTCTCTAGGTTTACACTTAAGTTGGTGGTGATTGAGGAGTACCGTTGTTTGGAATTCGAGAAGAGTCTGAGGACTGGGCTCATGTTTAGAGTTGTCGAGTCCATGATTAGAGACTATGGGCACCTTGTGGAGGTGGCGGCCTATCTTGAGACTATCATGCAGATAGAGAAGAAGAGGATGAGGGGTTCCAGGAGGAGTCAAGATAGTTAGGGAGACAGTAAGAGGCAGAGGGGTTCTAACCCTTAGTTTTTCCCAAGAGTTCAGTCGAGGTCCACTTTTCCATTGCCGAGTTTGGTTCTGGGAAAGGTGGCCGGGGAAATGTGACGTATTTCAAATGTGGCCAGTTAGGCCATAAGTCTCCAGCTTGCCCACAGAGAGGAGGAGGGCAACGAGCAACATTGTTTTCACTGCTCGTGGCCAGGCCGAGTGGCAGCCGCCCACTTGCTATTAGTGTGGTCAGGTAGGGCATCTGAAGAGATTTTGCCCACAGTTGGATAGCACGTCTGGTGCATCTGGTTCAAGGCAAACACAGAGTCACTAGCCAGCGTAGTCAGCACAGGCCTTGAGGGCCAATTAGGGAGCCTATTCGGCTCAATCCGTGCAGCAGGCTTATGCTCCAAGTGGTGAGCAAGTAGATCAAAGGCCAATAGGGGGTGTGTATGTTGCTACTGTGCTAGATCTTGTACCGGCTCCATCTGTAGTGAGAGGTACCTTTTTGTTTTATAATTCAATTACTAATGTGTTGATTGATATAGGTGCATCCCATTCTTTTATCTCATCTGCATTTGCATCGGTTTTGGGGTTGGAGTTGGCACAGTTAACATCTCCTATTTGTGTAGAATCACCTATTGGTGGTGAGGTCAACTTGAAACACGAGTGTCGGGGTTGTGACATAGAGGTTGCCGGTCGTTGACTTCCATTTGCATTTGTGTTAATTGATATGACTAGTTTCAATGTTACTTTGGGTATGGACTGGTTATTGTCATACCGGGCTATTATAGATTGCTACCGTTAGAGGGTTACTGTATGTACCTTGAGCAATGACTGCTTTTATTTCTTGGGGGACCGGGTGGATAGAGTCTTATCGCTGGTGTATGGTTCGCATGGGCGGAGTGAACTTAGTTGTCTCCTTGCTAGCTTTTTGAGTAGTAACTGTGATGAAGTCCGAGTTGAGTTGCCAAGGGTGGTTTGTGAATACCCGGATGTCTTTCCTGAGGACGTTACTAGTTTACCACCTCACCGAAAGATTGAGTTCTCTATTGATTTAGTGCCTAGTACGGCACCGATTTCTATGGCACCGTATCGACTTGCACCTGCTGAGTTGAGTGAGATGAAGATTCAACTCCAGGAGTTGTTAGATAAAGGTTTTTTCCGCCCTAGTACATCACCTTGGGGAGCACCGGCTTTCTTTGCTAAAAAGAAAGATGGAGCCTTACGACTCTGTATTGATTACCGGAAGTTGAACCGGTTAACTGTCAAGAACAAGTACCCAATGCCTCGTATAGATGACCTGTTTAATCAGTTGAAGGGATCTTGTTGTTTCTCTAAGATAGACCTAAGGTTAGGTTATCACCAGTTGAGGGTAAGGGAGGAGGATATCCTGAAGATGGCATTCCGTACGCGGTATGGCCATTATGAGTTCTTAGTGATGCCTTTTGGGCTGACCAATGCTCCAATGGTGTTTATGGATTTGATGAATCGAATTTTTTGCAAGTTCCTAGACTATTTTGTGGTCATCTTTGTAGATGACATCTTGATTTATTCACCTTCTGAGGAGGAACACAAGGAACATTTACGGGTAGTACTTGAGTTGCTTAGAGCCCACAAGCTATATGCTAAGTTTGGGAAGTGTGAGTTCTGACTGAAAGAGGTTAAGTTCTTAGGTCACGTGGTATCTAGGGATGGGGTGACTGTAGATTCATCCAAGATTGAGGCAGTGCAAGATTGGAAACAACCTAAGAATGCTTTTGGGATCCGTAGTTTCTTGGGGTTGGTCGGGTATTATCGGAAATTTATGAAGGATTTCTCTAGATTAGCTTCATCTTTAACTAGGTTGACGGGAAAGGGAGTCAAATTTGTGTGGGATAAGACTTGTGAGAAGTCATTCCAAGAACTTAAGGTTAGACTCACCACTGCTCCAGTCTTGATTATTCCATATAGGGGTTTGGGTTATTCAGTGTTTTGTGATGCCTCACGGGAAGGTTTGGGTTGCATTTTGATGCAAGAGGGGAATGTGGTAGCCTATGGCTTACGGCAGTTGAAAACACACGAGAGAAATTATCTTACTCATGATCTAGAGTTAGCAGCAGTGATATTTGCCTTGAAACTTTCGAGGCATTATTTGTATGGTGAGAAATTTGAGGTGTTTTCCGATCATAAGAGTCTGAAGTATCTGTTTACTCCAAAAGACTTAAATTTGAGGTAGAAAATGTGGATGGAGTTCATAGAGGATTATGATTTTGAGTTGCATTATCATCCGGGGAAGGCCAATGTGGTGGCTGACGCCTAGAGTAGGAAATCTATTAGCAGTGCGGCTTGTATCGCCATTCGAGAATGGGAGATGTTAGGTACTCTTGGGGAGTTTGACCTGCATCTTGGTGAGTCCATTGAATCTGTAGCCTTGTTTACTGTAATTGCATAACCTACGCTTGTGAACCAAGTGTTAGAAGCACAGGGGGGTGATCTTGTGGTAGAAACCCACAGAGAGAAGATTTCCAGTGGGAAAGTGGGGAGGGGGGCTTGAATGTGTATCCCGACCAAAGTGTGAGATACCGAGATTGTTTGTTCGTACTGGAGTCTTGCCGAGAGGAAGTACTCTGGATGTTTTACCATTCGCACCTTACGTTGCATCCGAGAGGCGCAAAGATGTATCATGATCTTAGTTGCCATTTTTGGTGGAGAGGTATTAAGAAGGATGTAGCTGTGTTTGTATCGAAGTGCTTTACTTGTCAGCAAATGAAGGCCGAGCATCAGAGGCCAGTAGGTTTGTTACAACCCTTGCCTATAGCCGAGTGGAAATGGGAGCATGTCACGATGGATTTTGTTGTGGGCCTTCCGAGGACTCAACGGGATAGTGACGCCATTTGGGTGGTAGTTGACCGGTTAACCAAGTCTACGCACTTCATACCTATACGCGTGAGTGATTCGGTAGACTATCTTGTCGACTTGTATATCAAGGACATAGTGAGGTTGCACGAGGTCCCTATGACGATTGTATAGGATAGAGATCCACGTATCATAGCTCAGTTGTGGCAGAGCTTATAGAGTGCCTTGGACACTAGATTGGCCTTTAGTACTGCCTATCATCCTGGGACTGACAGACAGTCCAAGCGCACTATTCAAATCCTTGAGGATATGCTATGAGGCTGTGTCCTTGATTTTAAGGGGTCGTGGGAGAGGCACTTACCCTTAGTGGAGTTCGTGTATAACAACAGCTCCCAATCGAGTATTTGGCATAGCACCGTTTGAGGCCTTGTATGGTCGACCTTGTAGATCTCCAGTGTGTTGGGCCCAGAGTTGGTTCGGGAAATGATGGAGAAGGTGGCACTTATTCGTAAGAGGTTGGTTACAGCTTAGAGTTGCCAAAAAAGTTATGCTGACCGTAAGAGGAGACCTTTATCTTTTGAGGTGGGTGATCATGTCTTTTTGAAAATATCACCTAGACGGGGTTTGATGAGATTTGGGAAGAGTGGGAAGTTATCCCCTCAGTTTATTGGCCCTTTTGAGATCCTTGAGCTAATTGGAGAGGTTGCTTACAGTTTGGCATTGCCGCTACAACTTTTTAGAGTGCATGACGTGTTTCATATTAGTATGCTTTGGAAATATGAGCCGGATCCATCGCACGTGTTGGATTAGATTGACTTGGAGGTAGATGAGGATGCCTCATATGAGGAGAGACCGGTGAGGGTCTTGGATACTCGGGATCAAGTTTGCGAGGCAAGACGATTCCCTTGGTTAAAGTATTGTGGAAACACCTCGGAGTTGAGGAAGCAACTTAGGAGTGTAAATTGGAAGTCTGAGAGAAGTATCCGGACTTATTTGTTGATGTTTGAGCATGTATTGTGTTGCGATTGTGATTGGTAGTATGTGAGAACATTGTATTGTTGTTTGCATTTGAAATCATGAATTTATTATAAACGTTGCATATGTTTGAGAATATGGAATATCATATGTATTATATTACTTTTGGAAACATTGTATATGCGGTGTAAATTTCTTGAAAACTCGAATTTTGGTTACGCATTGTAAATATTTTGGGAAATTGTAAATTTCATTTTAATATGGGACTTTTGTATCGAGTCAATGAGAATGGATGATCGAAGAGAGGGTCATGGTATTGAACTTATGAGAATAATATTGTTATGAATGATCTAATGTTGATTTTGAACTTAATTTGTAATTTCGAGGATGAAATTCTTTAAAAAGGAAAGGTTATAGCGATTCTAGTTTTGACTTGTCACTTGTAGTAGTTCGGACTCAGGTTTAATACTTTTATATTATTATTTACCTCTTGTTCCCTTTGTACCTCTTTGGAATTGGCTTTCGGATTGTGGTTGTGGGTTTGGAACAGGTTAGCTGCTTAGTTTTCAAACCTTGTGCTGTCCAGAATTTTGGTCCTCCGCTCGAGCGAGCCTTTTTACGCTCAAGCAGGAGTTACAAACTCTCAGTACTTTGTGTATCTGCAAAAAAAAAATACTAGAGGAGTGTTTTTCACGCTCGAGCGGCGTTTTCTATGCTCGAACGAGTGGATGCTCGAGCGGCATTTCTTGCGCTTAAGCGATTTGTCTGTTGTCTGCAAAGTACTGGCCGTGTGTATTCCACGCTCGAGTGGGTCTCTTTTGCGCTCGAGTGAAACAATTTATCGTATCTAATGCTCGAGTATTAACTCTTCCACTCGAGCGGACTGTGCGTATATTAGATCCCGAAAATCACTTTTTACATCAGTTTTTCATATCTTTTCATCCTAAACCCTAAAGTTGAGAGCCTTTCTCTCTAAAAATCACATTCTCTCTACTTTTCCACCTAGATCTAGTGATCTCTTTACCCTACTTCCTTTGATAAAAATGTAGAGTTTCTCAAGATCTTCATTTTGACCCGATTGAAGTTGGATTTCGGCATTTTTGAAGTTTCATCCTTGCTTGGCTCACTTTCTCTTCTTGAGGTAGGGATTTTCTACACCTTGTTATGGTTTTTAACTTAGTTATTCGTGGTTGTATAACAATGGTGGGTTTTGGGGACATTTTAAACAAACCTAGGGTTTGGGTGTAAAATGGAAAGAGGGGTTTTTGGTGAATGGGAATGAAATAATTGTGAGGTTTGAACATGATGTTGTATGATGTCAAAATTGTTGATTTTGGTACTTGGTTGAGAATTGGGGAAAATAGAGAGTTTGTCCTAGAATGAGTATTATATTTGTTTTGTATAAATAAATAAAATTGATGTTGTAAATATAGAATTGGACAAGTATTGAAATAGATGGTGAAATTGAATAGGTGATATGTCTCATCTTTGGAAATTTTGAATAAATTATCTGTCTTGAGATTGTACGTCTATCTAGAAATATTTGTATTGGGCTATCGGTGGAGGATAGTTATGATTGTCATAGAAATTGCATGTGGATTAGGTGAATTGAAACTAATATTTCGTTGGTTGTCATTGAATATGACTATGTTTATATACATTGTATATGTATGATTGTTTGGGAGGAGAAAGTGGATGAACTCCATTATAATTAAGTTGGTCGAAGTGTCTTGGGTTAAAGTCCCGAAATTCATACATGGGTGCCAATCCCGCAGAAAAAATATCCATAAAATGGCAAATTGAAATTCATACATGGGTGTCGATCCCGCGGATGAAATATCTGTAAAATGGCAGTGTGAACTGTTGATATGTTGATGATGTGATTGTAGAACCATTAAGTTGTAGTCTCATTTGGGTTATAAAGGAAATAATGAAATTGACTTGTATGTTGAAATGAATTGGTGGAAAACATGATGGGGCATGAAATTGGAATTCTATGGCACTATAAAGTATGAATGTTTTATGCCGGACATTGTATATGCACATGCACTTATATATTTGTTAAATCTTATATATTGTGTTAGATTATTCCTACTGGGCTATGGCTCTCTCTGTTTGGGAAAAAATTTTTAGGCAATGATGGCATCTCTCTACGAAGACAATAACAGTGGAGGGACTTTTGGGAAGCAAGAGCTTCTTTGTTTTGTGTTATTTTTGTATAGCCTAGGGCTTAATTTGTATGAGCTAGTCTTATTTTGTTATAACCAAGTCAAGGCTTGGAAATGTGTAAGCCATAGGGAATTTATTTACGTTGAACTCTTCTGTATCATTAACTTTATGTAATGAAAGGACTATTTACTCTGATTTATGCTGTCATTCATATATGCTTTCGGATTATATTTATTATGCACTTTTGGGGGCGTTACAGATTTTGCTTGGTTTTATCCAGAATTTATGTTGTTTATCCTAAACGTGAAGTCCATATGTTGAAACGAAAGGGAACAAGGAGCATGATGGCCCCATCTGTTTTTTTGATTTTAGTTCAGCCTAATGTTTACAAATACCTACCAGTTTACCCCAAAGAAGGGGCACTAGCAGGGTATCTAAAGTCCTAGAAAATGAAGAACATAAAGAACAGTGATGTAAAGAGGAAAGGGACCAGGAAAACTCACAAATCCAGGAGCCAAATCGAGGTTCAATCGACCTCGTCTTCTGCTGCAACGACCTAGACGATAGAAAATGATGGGAACGACGTCGATAGGAGCAACGACAATGACGACGCTGATGGAAGAAGCTCAGAGGTTTAGGGTTTTGGGCAAGCAAGAAGATGAACAATAATGGGGGTCTTTTGTCTTCTGGCACATATATATAGGAGGAAAACAAAGGGGTGGCAACCTTTTGAATTTTCGGCATAAGGATGACAGCTATGGGGTTGCATGGAGCGAATGGAAGAACGCCACATGGCATAGAGGTGATGGATTGTCAATACGAATGATGGGTGGTCAGTGCGACTGATTGATGGATGACGAGACTACCGGTACAAGTCTCGACGATCTACCAAAATGGATAGCTCGGTTGGAAATGGTTATCCTAATCACGTTCAGCTCATATGAGATTAAGGGGCAATTGAGAGGGAGATTTGTGCCAAACAGTGGGCCGAACTACGCTAGCACGGATTCTAGTGTTGGGCCGTGTAAGTTAGCCTGGGCGCATTATGGGGCCAAGTTAGGTCACACTGCTGAGCTATGGATAGTTCGGACTGCAGATGTGAGGACTAAGATGGCCCATGAGATCATTGTTTGAGGCCGAGATGCCGAACGATGCTCCCCACATCCAGTCGGTTCTGGTGGACCGGTGTGGTTTTGCTCGGCAGTAGCTGTCCAACGTAATGTTTATGTTTCACCAAGTAATAGCTTAGTTCAATATTCCACGTGGACCAATGATGAGAGGAGGGGAATCCATTCCTGGTATGCTTCAATACCATTTGGCGGTACGACAAACACTATTTGGAGGTTTTGGTCTCTACATGTGTAAGAAATGTAGAGGGGAGCACAGCCGCCTGCCTAGAGAATGACAACAAAGGTAATGCGTCCACAATCTCTGAGGCTGCATGGCCATCCTTGAAAAGGAAAAGCATGTAGACGTTGGGAGTAAGCAACTTTGAACTCTCTCTCTCTCTCTATATATATATAGTGCTTTGCTTTCTCTCTTTTTCCAGAAAGCTAACTTGACCATTGGAGAGGTTTTTCGGCAAACCCACCCACTGGGTAGTTCACCTTGGTTTTGTTCATAGTACGATAGAGTTCTAATGGAGCGAGGCAAGCTTGGTGGTAAGAAGGTACGAAGCTATGCAAATATTTCTTTCCCGTACAGGCTTCATCTCTGATTAACCTTCTAGGATTAGAGTAGTGATGAAGATTTCATTGTGAGTGATGATCACTGTCGTAGGGAGGCTCGTGGTGGCGAAGGGCTTTCAAGTTGGTGAAGATTATGGGGGGAAGTACCGGGTTTCGCTGAGACAAAAGTCCTACGATCTGGCTTCAGAATCGAGGGCAGTTATCGCCACCATCTTGCGGATGAGGAGGAGCTTGATGTGATTAAGTTCTAGAAACCCTAGAGAGAGAGAGAGGAGGAGGAGGAGGGAGAGAGAGAGGGATTGGGAACAACGACAGCAAGGAGGCGGGAGAGGGCGACGACTGTGAGGAGGTGGGAGATGATAGCACAATGAGGTAGTATCGGTATATCTAAACAAGAAAGAGAGAGAGAGAGAGAGAGCAAAAAAGAGATCTAATTGAGTGAGTGAGTGAGTAAGTATGTGAGTGAGAGGGTTTTGACCATGGTGTATAAGATATGTATAAGGAAGGGTATTTTAGTCATTTCGCTTGAGTTTGTCCTTTTGGATAAAGTGTTTCAGTGCCTGGTCCTAGCAATGTAAGAAAAATTGCAGAAACTCGACAAAACCGATTGAACCGAACCGAACCGAACTAGCTATATTTGATCAATTTTTTAATAGAATTGGTTTGTGCGATTTTTCAAATTATTTTTTTTGGTTTTTGATTTGGTACCTATTTAGGAACCTTGTGCATCGAAATAAACCAAAACCAACTGAAAGTTTCTCATATAAAACATAATATATCTTAAATATATAATGATGTTGGTTGAGTACAAAGTTCAGTTGATTCACTTAATTGTTTATTTTTTTATAAATATTCCAAGATTGACAATAACTATTAGTAATGTGATAAGTTGTTAGTTTGCCACTCATATGTGCTTGAGTCAAGTTTTGCTACTATTATGCTTATATAGCTATAGCAGATGTTTGTGTCATTTTCAATTTTTTGTTTTAATTCTACTTGATAGACTTGTGATTTAGCCTTATGGAATGATGGTTTTAAATTTTGGTTTTGCTTTGGTGTCAAGACTTTAATTTTTGGATTATATTTTGTGTCAAATTCTACTTCAAAATTTTTATATAAATTATCTACTATACTACAAATTTAAGAAGTAACTCAAATTTCAAAAACCCTAAACTGATGAAACCGCACCAAGCAGAACCATTTGAATTAGTGCGGTTTGGTGTGATTTAGTGAATAATTTACTCTGTATCGGTTTTCAATATAATAGAACCAACATTATTGATTCGGTGTAAAAATTCACCTAAACATCGACCGTCCCGAAATGATTACATCCCTACCTAGATCTTTGGACAAATAAAATTGAAATTTGGACTTTTGGACTGAGTGCCCTTTATTAAATTGTTTTTGTATTAAAGATTTAATGATAAATATGTGACTAGAAAAAAAAAGAGATAAATATAGGTTAATTATTTATTTTATTTTATTTTTTGTGTAGATTTTTCCTAGATCCTTAATCAATAGATTTTAGGAAAAATTACCAGTAAATCTAAGTTGAGTGATGCGTTAAATATTAGGTCAAAGGATTAATTTTATTTCGTAAGAAAGACACGCTTTGAAAAATCATCGGCATTATAAAATTAGTCGAAAAACTCGCCAAAAATTTGGTTGGAAAAATCATCGGCAATTGGCAGACGGTGGCCGATGGTGGCAACGGGTGGTAGTAAAAAGGCCTAACCATAGAGGGGTAACCTCTGGGACTAGACCCTGTAAGGAGCCGAGGCCCCAGCGGGCACCCTTAAGGGGTTATTACATACTAGGGCCACTTAACCACATAGCGATAAGTCGCAACTCGCACACAGGCAGAGATTCAAATCCACACTCCTGACTCAAGTTTCGGTTCACCCAAGCTTGGAAGGTTCGTCCTACCAAGCATATGTGTTGTTACCTGGGAGAATGGCCTTGGAGAGAGTGGAAGGCTTATGCTCCAAAGTCTCACCAAAGTGCCATATCCCGTTGGGTTAACTGGTGGTAATGAGTTAAATAAATAGGTGATATTGAACATATAGTAGAATAGATAGGTAACATGTATACTTATAATGGAACATTTGAACACAGAGTTGCGCAGATAAATGATACGTGTACACAGTTGAACAAATAGTTACACATTTAACTATAGTTAGATTGATAGATGATATTGTAGCTCGCTTTTCGTGCTTCTTTTGGATACGACTAGCCCTACAGTTTGGACTCCCATGGTTCTGAATATGATCTCACAAGTGCAATGTGAAATAGATAAATATAAAAGAGTCCAAATCTGGCAAATCTTTTGGAAAATCAATTTTGAATAAAAAATGCCAAAAATGGATTGTTTTACTAGATTACAGAGTCGCCAGCTAAATGTTTTTGGAAAATTTAGGAAACTCGTGACTTGTGCTAAAGACTACTTATACGTCATCACCAAAGTGTCTCGGTTCGGGAACTTAGGTATGAGAGGGGAAGGTCATGAATTGTGCACCCTTCTCACCCGATCAAAGATCGGTCTCTACTAATTATGATGTGATTTTTATTTACGTTATATGCTCTTATTCCGATTTATTAGGTTATCTTTACTATGTGATGCACACAAATATAGACTAATTTGCAAAAGTTGGAATACTTTGATTTTATGTTTGTTTGAAAATTGTTTTACATATGCGTCTCTTGAAAAGGTGAGTTTGTATATACATTAATCAATGCATCCCAATTTTCGCAATTAGCCTTCATGAACCGGCATTCAAACAGGTATATCACTTATGCATTTAGCCTTATGGAAAGCATGCTCGATATGCCAACACAAACATACGATGCGACATGCTAAAACACAAAATACTCACCTAGTACTCCGAGGTAAGCCAAACAAAGCAAAATGATTAGAAAATATACATGCTCCTAACTAATGCAAAATGACTAATGTGACACATGCAATCATGCAATTACATAGGTTCAGCTAATAACATGGTATATGATTCAATTCAAGACATGAGATAAATCACATATTTGAGTAATGAAGTTGAATGTGACGTTGGTTTGTATGATGAGTAGGACTCAAATGTATGTGTAACAAGTGGATGCAAGTCATGGAAGATGCGAAGTAAATATGATACTACCATTATAAGCGAGTAAATAAAAGAGAGAAAGAAATGGGGGTTGGAAGATATACATCATTATTACATATTTGCCTTCATGCAAGAGGGTCCGAATGAGTGTCCGAATGTTTGGATTAAACTAACTATTACAAACCGAATAAATAAGAAATAAACTAGCTATCTAAGTTAACTAGCTATGACAATTACAAACAAATAATAATAATAATTACAACTATATTAACTACAACAATAATGGGACCATCAATTTATAATGTTGATATAAACAAAGGTGCACAAAGATCGTATGTATGTGACGGTTTTCAGAAGCAGCTCTATCTATCTCCCTTGGAATCTACCATGTTTCATCTTCAGCCACTGCCCTCTGTTTCTACAAAAACACTCTGTCTACCAAACATTGGAGCCCGACTAGCCCCTAATGAGGCTCGACTGTGCCCTAAATTCAAGGAGAAATCTACTTCTGTGCTCTGAGGTGAAAACAGTGCAAACAGAGCCTTTCTGAGCTCTGTTTGTCCACTTTGCTCTTTTGTCATGGGAAAGCTCTAGAGAAGAACGAATTCGTTTCCAAAACCATCAATAAGCACAAGTTGATTGCTTGATAATTTCGCACATGATTGGACAAAAATCAATAAATGCAATGAGAGACAACCACCCATCCCTCCTATCATGAGGGTTCAAAGAGGGAGGTAGACGCGTCTCAAGATCCATCAAAACATCATGAATTAATATGTGACGATTCTAGACATGATGGACTCAGCATAACGTCTGGCCAAATCCAACTATTCTAATTCCTTTTTTTTTTATGTTGGTTTCATGGATTTTAAGCCCATTTTATTAATCCTTTCCATTCTTTAGTTAATTTGTCCAAAGTGATAGTTAAGTCCACTAAATGAGAAGACACGTCAAATGAGAAGCGATTCTTGGCATGAAAGAGAGACTACATCTTGACGATGAACCTTTGTAGAGGTTAAGCCATTGAGCATAGGTCTCTTTCTCATGCTGTAAATAACTATCAATCTTTTGAAATAACTCTCAAACAAAAGAAAAGAAGAAAAGAGGGAGGTTGCAGAAATGATTATGCAGGATTGATTATTAGAGTGAGACTCTTGACATGAAAACCAAGTAAAAGAAAGCTATCAACTTGAACAACTTGGTGTCTAAGGCCTAAACAACTGAAGCCATGAGGACTTATAACACAACAAGCGAAGTATTCAAAGTCTAAACGAATTAAATTAATTAAATCAACCCTAAACAGCCCCAAAACATGAAAAAATAGTGGCTAAAAATTATGTTAAGAGCACCAAAAAAAAAAAAAAAAGGTAATAATAAGGAGATACCAAACTAGTAAGCAAGAACAAGGAGAGGTGGCTAACCCCTCCACTTTTGAGACTTCTAAACCATATTTTTTAGCCTTTTAAACTCTGAAAATCAGTTTGTAGGCCAAGAAAAATAGTGATAAAACAAAGGGGATGAGCTATGAAACAAGGTGCAAGAAAGGGTGTCAACCGTCTCTACCTTTGGTAGCTATTCAAACCCAAGTTCTAACACTTGAAATGGATCCAAAATAGCACAAGAACATAAGAAATAGATAGATATAGATTGAAATGAAAGCAAATACAAAGGTGACAAGCTTATACCTCTTGAAGAGAGTAAGCTTTGATTGTTGATCAAACTTGATCCAAAGGCCCTCTTAAGTTTGAATTGTGATTCACAAGTCTCAACCAAGGCTCCAAGGCTTTGCTCTAAGGTTGTATATGGTGCATAGATATGGTGTAAGGATGATAAGCTTGCTCAAAGATAGCTTGCATAAGAAGAAGGAGCTCTCAAATATGTTTTGGCTTCTTTGAATTTTTTCTAACCCTTAACACATTTGTTTCTAGCTGGCTTGGATCCCACCACCCCAATTGTACACTGCTTGTATCCTCTTCTTCAAAAAAGTAAAGGTTGTCTAGATTCTCTTCTAGCTCGACGAGGTCTTCTTCTAACTCGGCCAAGTCATTAAGGCCTGATTCAGGCCAATCGTTCTAATGTTGCCCTAGCTCATCTCCCTCAATAGCGTTAATACTGAGGACATCTGACAGTATGACTACTAGCTTTGGCAGATCGATGGTTACGATGTATAAGTTGGGGTCATACTCTTCTATGAGTGAGGCCCCTTTCTCTATGACTCGGGTGTCAGATGACTTCGGTTCTAGTGCATTTTCTTTCTTTTCCACCTCTGTTGCCACAGGCCTAGGTTGGGTTCGCGGTGTTATGTCTGTCATGCTCGTATCTGTGCCCTCTGGAATAAACACCTCAGGTTTTGGTAAGTGGGATGAGATAATATATGCACTGGGGTTAAAGGTGGGCGATAGTGTATGGATTTGGTTAATGTTTTTGGATGGTGGGACTTGGTTATGAGCGGGAAGTAAGTCAGTAGTCACGTTTGGTTTAGAGGGTGAGGCGATGACTTTGTTGTCAATGAGATCCTAGATCTCATGATGTAAGCGGTAACACAAGTCTGTGGGGGTGACCGTGCTGCTGGTGGAAAATGCAATACTGGGTAGGGTCGTGTTTGGTGGTCGTGGGTCGGGAAGGGGTCGAGGATCAATGGGCTTGAGATGCCCCCTTTTTTATTAACAATTTGTGAGCGTGGGTTAGGCTCATATAGAGAGGGTAAAGGTCCTTCAATTTCAGGGTGGACTGGTGGTTTGTGAGGGTTGTGAGGTTGTGGTAGCAAAGGGATTGTCTATTTTGGCCGCTAGGACAACGATACTGACATCTGTAGGCCGTGGAATAATGCTATTACTAGCAGTAGTTGAAAAGGTCCTTGTTGACTTCTTTGAAATTTTCTAACCCTCAACATAGTGGAATCAGCTCATATTTATAGAATTCAAGCAAAATAGGTCAAGAATATCTTCAAAAATAGACAGTTGGCTAATTCCTACCTTGAATAGTTTTTCTTGCCAACAAGGCCCCAAATAGCCATGGCTTGCCCCCAATAAGGCATAGTCGGGCCCCAATGTGCTTTCCTGTTCCTTTGCTTTAGGCTTAGTGTAGGGTGGCACAATGTTTAAAAAGGGACCTCTGAGGTAAGAATTGTGTAAATATAAAGGTATCGAGATCGTTTCAGAGCTCGACCTTAGATTCCTTCGTTGAGAATTTGAATCACACACAATGCAACTTTCATCATCAAGTTCTTAGGACAAAGCATCCAAGTTTTGCGAGCGGTCAAAAATAGGATGTCTATAGTTGCCCCTCTTTGACAAAGCTCAAAGTCATGAAATGACGTAAGTGAATGCCATACCCCAAAGACGACCCATTTGACGAGACCATAAGACTTCAGCAAGAAAATACATGAACGTCCAAATGGTTGAACCCGAGGGTTGCTTACGTATCCTTTTGCAAGGAATCAAACTTGCGTAGTTCAAGGGCAAAATACACAGCACATAAATGCATAACAAAGTAACAGCATAGGCAAAATGCACAACACATAAATGTATAACAAAGTAACAGTATAAGTGAAAAGTTCCAAAACAAATCTAACTGTGCCTCGTGCGAAAATGAGTAAACAATCAACAAATGGTGCAACCGACTAACAGATCTCTCTGTATTGCATATAGAGAGAAAGAGAAAACTAACAACTTAACGCGTCTCACGCGAAAGGAGAAAATGTGGTGTGAACAACAGGCACACCTACTATTTTTAACCGGAGAAACTCGAGATCCTAATGCATCTCACGCGATAGGAGGACAGACGGTGTGAACAACAGACACACCTACTGTTTTTAACCAGAGAAACTTGAGATCCTAACTCGTCTCACACGACAAGAGGACAAATGGTGTGAACACCAGGCGGACTTGATGTATTTAACCGAGTTGAAACAACAATCCTAATGTGTCTCACGGGAAAGGAGAAAAAGTGATGTGAACAACAGGTGCACCTACTGTTTTTAATCAAAGAAACTCGAGATCCTAACGCATCTCACACAATAGGAGGACAAATGGTGTGAACAACAGGCGCACCTATTGTTTTTAACCGGAGAAACTCGAGATCCTAACGTGTCTCACGGGACAGGAGGACAGCTTGTGTGAACACCAGGCACACCTGATGTTTTTAATTGAGGTGAACAATCTTAACGCGTCTCACGTGAAAGGAGGAAGGGTGGTGTGAACAACAGGCACACCTGTTGTTTTTAACCGAGGTGAACAATCCTAATGTGTTTCACGCGAGAGAAGGAAGGGTGGTGTAAACAACAGGCGCACTTGCTATTTTTAACCGAAGTGAACAATCCTAATGCATCTCACTTGTGAGGAGGAAGGGTGGTGTGAACAATAGGCGCACCTGCTGTTTTTAACCAAAGTGAACAATCCTAATGCATTTCACGCGAGAGGAGGAAGGGTGATGTGAACAACAAGTGCACCTGCTATTTTTAACCGAATAAAATCGAATCAGCGAAGGAGCAAACAAGTTTTCAAAACCTGGTAAAGCGAGATTATCTCCTCTTGGGAAGGCCTCGGAAAATGAAGCCTGCGGAGACAACTTAAATCAAGGTATGATGCATAAACGCTAATTTGTTGAAGATTCAAGCGTGAACCTTAAACAGAGACAAAAGCAAAACAAACGCAACGATTTCTTTTGAAAACAGGCCTAAATATCAAACCCCAAAAGAGAAGCATGCAATTACGAGTCCCCAATGCGCGAAATCCGAATATACCGGAACAAATATAAATTAACAAATTATATATTTGAAACAAATTATGAAATAATGAAACAGCTGAAACAACTTATGCAATGCTAAACCATGATTTAACGGAGCGAAATAATGGAACACATTATGTCTTAGGTAGAACAATTCATACATTAACGGAATAACTTTGAACAAATTATGAGTTAAACAAAATAAGTATGAATTAAACCAATTATGAATTAAAACAACTTATGAATTTAAACAACTTGTGAATTAAGCAAAGTGCAAAACAAAGTAAAAAAACTCTCTTCCTTCTTTTCTTTTTCTTTTTTTCTTTCTCCTCTTTTTATTTTTTTCCTGTATTTTTTTTCTTCTTTTCCCTTTTACTTCATTTTTTCTATTCCCTCTTTGCTTTTTTTTCCTTTTTTTTCTGCTTTCTATTTTTTTTCCCTTTTTTTACCTTCTCAAATTCAAATCGAGGCCCAATACGGAAACAAACAAAGTAAAAAAACTAGGTTGCATTAGGGTTGGCAGGGCCTAAACGAAGTACGACTAGGCTTCAACAGAGCCGGCGGCGTCACGACAACAGCAAGGGCAGATTCGATAAAAACCACACCCGTGGTTGGTTTAAATCAAACCCAACCCTTATCTTGCACACACTCAAACGCGAAAACCCTTCTCCTCTCTCTCTAAGGCTTCTCTCTCTTTAGATTTTCCTTATTTCCGCAATACCCACCAACCCTTCCAATTTTCTTCTTGAAACCCTCTTTCTCCTCTATGTTTTGAACCGATTAAAAATTGATTTAGTTGAGTTTTCTCTTGATTTTTCTAAGATTCTCACACATTTACCCACACTTTTCTCTTTTTTCCTTTGATTTCTCACTCTCTCTTTGTTTTCTCTCTCCTAGGGTTTAGACCTTTGGATTTTTTTTGTGATTTTCCCTCAAACTCACTCACTCGCTCACTTTTTCTTCATTTTTCTCACTTTTGTCACTATGGCTAGTGACGAGGTTCCCATCCCCGACCTCGTTATGGGTATTGGTGTTGTCCTAGATGAGGATATAGAGGCCGAGGAGGTTCTTGAGCCCATGTTGCCTCCCCTTGCCGATAGACCATTTGATGCGACTACCTACCTACCATGCACACATGCTTTGACCTCTAGCAGTATCCTGCGATTTGAAGGTCTTATCCTTGGGATTGACGAGGACATTCTACTGTAAGAGCTCGCGGAGCACTTGTCCGCCGATGCCTCTACGGTAAGTAATCTTTCCTTTGTTTTGCACTTGTTTTGAAACTCATAAGCAAATTATCCTTTAATGCCATGCAAACATTGATAACATTTCCAACCTGTAGGTGATAGCTAGGAGGATTGGTAGCTATGGATCCATATCCAGCCCCTGGCACTGGTATGAGAGCTTCTTGTGGAGGTCTACACATTGGTCGATGCTGCTGGCTTCGGGCCTTTCTGCATACGATTGGTGCAGATGAGGGTTGAGTCGTTACTATACGTGGCCCTAGTGGAGAGGTGGTGGAACACCACGGACTCATTCCACTTTTCATAGATCGGAGAGCTGACCTTGACCCCATACGACTTCGCGATGCTCACCAACCTACGGGGAGGGGTTGGCGACCCAATTCCTTTTAATCCTGACATGGCACAGTGGAGAGCCGCACAGCTCCATATTCTCGGAGCGATCCTAGATGTTGCCGATCCCAGGATGGTAAGGTATAGTTTGTTCCTAGATCATTTCACTGACCTTCAACCAGTCACCTCGGAGGAGGTTGCTTAGTATGCCCACGAGTTTCTCATGTATCTTCTCAGTACTACCCTGTTTGCAAACAGGGAAAATACCGCAGGGCTATATCTCTTGGGAGCATTGGTGTATCTGCCACAGGTGGTGAGGTATGACTGGGGTGGCACCGGACTGGCCACCCTGTATTGTTGTATGAGCTCTGTATCCCGCAGCAAAGCGGATTCACTTGGCGGCTATTGGCAAGTTTAGGAGGTACACTTCACATTTCTTTTCCCGTTTTGCTTTACATTTCTTGTTTATATCTACATCTCCTATTTCTGCTCATTTGTTTACTCATTCACTTGCATTTTCGATTCTTGCAGCTATGGGTTTACACATAATTCACTTCTCTAGCCCCGGTCCTAGTACGGTCGCTTGTGTTGTCAATACCCCGCTCTCGATACTACAACTCTCAGTTTGAGCTGCGCTGGCGTGTAGATCAAGATTTTTCTTACTTCCGCCACTTCTTCGATACTGTCATCGCAAATTGGGTAACAAAATACTAGTCTTGATCTTTACTGTTTTTATACTGCTGTTTACACATTGTTCAATCTTTGATGTCTAATTTTTGTTTTGCACTTTCTATCCACAGGTCGATTGGCACCCCTGGGTTGGCATGCCCTAGGTGTCGCGGATGGCCTATGTTGCTTCATGGGAGGCCTCTACCATGTGGATTCTATTTGAGGGCCCTTTCGACAGGGCGTACTATTTGAGAGAGCGCTTCATCTGCCAAACTTGGGGCCTAGCTGATCCTGATGTTCCATATCCTCCTTCTTCTGGTATGAGGTTTGCCGATGATTTGTGTGATAGGCCTATGATCGATCACCTCATGCAGAGAGAGGATGGTGATCGGTACCATGGAGCTAGTGATTTCATTGCATTCTTACAGACCAGGGTGATGGCTTCGCTTACTAGGGATGTAGCCCGCCTACTTTCCAAGGCTGCTACCACCGCTACTAGAGGTGCTCATGCTGCAGCTCCCATTCTTGGGCTTTTTGCTGTTCCTACCGAGTGCGTCCAGATGGGGTGATTGGGCATATCCCCCTGGAGCATATTGAGGAGAGGGATCGTAGGTTAGTGATCGCTCCTGGCGTCGAGCAGGTACACACTTTTCTATATTTTCGCCCACTGTACTTTCTCATTTCTTTCCGCTATGTTTTATTACTTTCTGCCCACTATGCTCTATTACTTTGTTTCATATTCTCAAATCTTTCCTCTTTTGCAAGTATCTGCAGGGTACATGAACGATCTCCTCTGGACAGTTGACAGACTGCTTTTGATGGTGCGAAGGAGGCATATTGCTCTAGCCACCCATGGGATCGAGGTACACTTTACCTCTGGTTTACTGTTGTCATAATCTTATTTATAATTTTGTGGACTCTATTCTGATACCCACACACAATTTAGCTAAATAACTTCTGATTGGATTCCTTCGTTAAGAATTTGAATCACACACAATGTAACTTTCATCATCGAGTGCTCAGGAAAAAGCACCCAAGTCTTGTGGACGGTCAAAAATAGGGTGTGTACAGAAACGTGTATAAATATGTGTATTTGAATAGATAGGTGACATTTAAAGAGATAGATGGGTAATTCAGTTTTTGAATAGATAGCTAGGATGTTTCATGTAATTTATTTGAGCTGGTTATAGCTTTTTTATTGTAAGAGTTTGTGTCAGACTATTTAAAGCAACTTCTATTTATAGTTTATTAGACAGAAATAATTTAAATAAATTGAAAAAAGAAATTGATTTTCAAAAGTTAGTTAAGGAGTGCTTTTAACTTATGCTTTAAGATTATCAGTTTTAAATCTAAAATAAGATGCTTCAAATAGCACCAGCATGTCTTTTTAGACAAATAGTATTCTTTTGGCACAAAAAGATTTAAGTTTGAGCTTATTGGCTCAACAGTTTTAGAAATAGACCTCTGACATGAGTGTCTTAGGATTGGTTTAGGAATAGGCTATTCTAGTAACTTTTTAGTTTTTTGGCTAAAATAAGAGATGAAAAAAACTAGTATGTTTGGGATATTTTTTGATTTTTTATGAAAAAAAATTTGCAAAAAAATAAAGAGGAAAGTGAATCTTTGACTATTTGTATAAATCTTTGACTTTTTAACTATTGTAGCGATTTTATAGCTAATTATAGTGAGTTTCCAAACCAAGCCTTAGATTTTATTAGTTTCAGAAAAATTAAAAAAAAAATAGCTTAAGAATATTAATCTTAGGCTAAATTTTTTTAAAGACAAAACTACACTTCAAATTTTTTTTGAAGACAAAACTACACTTAAGCTATGTTTGATCATCGAGTTATGTTGGGTAATATTATATGGACAATGGGATTAAGTGATAAAGTTATTAGTGTGGTGGCATTAGGTTGATAGTAATTATTTTGTCTTTTAAGACTTCTATATTGACGGTGTGCCCAACCAATAAAAGTTATTTGACCTTTATAAGAAAAAGATAATGGATAAACTACGACATATCCTTGGTTAAGCAAATGAAAACATAGCCTTCCAGAACTATTAGATAATTTTCATTAAGTTAGCTATGTAAAATAAATTGAATTTATTTGTGCACTAATATGGTGATATTAGTTGATTGAGATTAACATATAAAATTACATTAAAACTCTCATTATATAAAATGTGACTTAATTGTTCATCAAGAGAGGAGCAAAATAGTCTTTTCACCTTAAATCTTTAGATGAGTAAGGGTAATATTTACACTTCAATTTTATCTCATTACTTGATTTTTTCTAAATTACACATCACTCACTCAATTGAAAAATCTTATTTAATCTTTTTACACTCTTTTATTCCATCTAAACTCTCGTCCCTAACCTCTTATCTTCTCCTTACACCAAAAATCCTTCAAATCCTAACTCCTCTATCTTTAACTACTATATTCACCACCACCTAGGGGTGTGCGTGGTGCAGTTCGAGCGATTTAAGAGTAAAATTGTAAATCAAACCGTGAATAGCGGATTGACAAATAACCAAACCACGGTTTGAACGGTTTGAGGCGGTTTTAATTTGCTAGTTAATTGAAGAATAATCTTAAACAATTATCGAACATTTGATAATATATAACACTAATTTGCATAATATTTTTCATATGTATAACAAAAACTAATTTTATATAATATTTTTCATATACTACAACAAAAAAGGGTTTTTACGACGCGCAATACACGCCGTAAAAACCCTTCTACGACGTGCAGCGCGCGTCATATTATGACCAGTCATGGAAAGTCATTCATTTTTAATGACATGCTTTGTACGCCGTTAAAAATTATTTAACGGCAAATTTTGTGCGTCGTTATTACTTTTTCTACAACATGCTGTAGTACGCCGTTAAAAACTATTTAACGGCAGATTTTGTGCGTCGTTGTTACTTTTTCTACGACTACTTTTGCACGCTGTTAATTGGTGAGACAAATAACGACGTTGATTGCGTGGCATAAAATATGTAATACGACGACTTATTATGCCTACCGTAGAATATGCAATTTTTTATTTTTTATTTTTAAATTCAGCAAATTTTATTTGACCAATTTTGTACAAGCTAACAAATATTACAAACAAGAATCACAAAACAAAAATCAACCACCAAAATATTGTTTGAAACGTCAAAAAGAAACTATATCCATAAATTATAAATATTCAACAATTGTCTATACATTTCAAACATTCGAAAACTATATCCTTAAATTCTAAACTGTACAAAAATTTTAAACCATCTAAAACTATGCATATCTAACTTTCTAAACGTATCGACAACTACAAGAGAACCACTAGGACATTAGTATGAGAAGCCCTATCAACATTAGCCTTCTCCTCCGATTCATCAACAAGCTCACATCCATTTTTTCGCTTTCTCAGCAGCCTTGTTGATCTGCCAGCTTCATTCTCCTGAGCAGAGTAGAATCTTTTTGGTTCTCAAGAGAATCATCTGTTACTAGAGTTTTTCTTTTCCTACATTTGGAGCTCCGAGAAACACATAATAAAATTATAATATTCACAAAATATAAAAGAAATAAAACATCAAACTAGAACTAGATTAACTCAATAAACAGAATAATTAACTAACGCAAACAATAAATGTACGAAAGAATAGAGGTTGAACAAATTACAACTTTTTCTGGGATTTTAGCAGCAGCCTCTAGGTGTTCTCTAGGGAAAGAAGCCTCTGAGCGAGAAGCCTCCATAAAATTGGTTGTTGGTTCATTCACTAGAAGTTCAGATGTAGAATCAACGAACCTTAAGGATGAGAAATCAACAATATTGTTAGATGGGAATGCAAGGTTTGAACCCTCGTTCATGTATGCAGTCCCAGTGAAAAGAGAAACTTGTTACAAAAATTGCAAGGGCACATAAGGGAGCCAATACCATTGTGATTTCATGCATTTTTCTTACAATTGTTAGTCTTTGCTGTTTCGTGGACAAAACAAATGCCAAAAACAAAATCGTGACGGTTTCAAAAAGGAGGATGGGATTAAAATATCCAACTTTTGGTCTTCATGAAGTAGATCATTCTTCACAGACCAAAAAATAAAAATAAAAAAGGTAGGCCATTCTTCATATATTAGGGCACAGGCTTCAATAAGGATATCAATTCCTACATGAGAAAGCCGCGCATATTCCAACTAATGCAATATGTAAGCATGGTAATCATTGTATTTGAAAAACAAAAATTATTGATGCTGAAAAAGGAACATCAAATGGGAAAATATTAACATAAACCATACCTGTGAAAGATACAAACTTCTGCAATAAATTGCAACCTCTTATTGGATGCAGATAAATCAGAAAAATCTCCAGCCAATTGTATCCTCCTGGCTGCTTCAGCTATATCATTCAATTCTCTTTTTATAGCCTTATGCCAATGCAATATTTCATCTACTGGACGAGCCAGAGTGGACTCCTTAAGATTGCAATTTGGTTCCACACATTTTCTTTTACCAGTCCTGGAAGATTCAGAGGCACAATGTGCTTTCATTGCTGAACTATTTAAGGTGATAGCATCAGAGTCTGGAGAACCTTGGTCCTTAGAATCTTCACAACTCTTATGTTTGTCATTGGTTTTCACCCCATCCATCCAGGTGAATATAACCTTAAATACAGAGAAAATAACGTCAGACAAAATAATATTTGACAAAGACTTTCCAAGCATATGGTGAGAATTCGAAAGACCCTCACCTGTTGAAGAATCTTCTCTTCTGGGATTATTTTGCTCTAGCACTTGCGCATATCCTGGCATTCATCAGATGAAATAGAAGAAGAAAGCCATGGGAGGAACTCTGCCATCATACTTACAGGAATGCTGCACAGAAACTGCCATACTAATGATGCCTGCTGTTCAAATGAAAACTTCTCAATAAGCAAGGGGTAGACCTGCCAAATCCAAAGTTATTCACTCAATTGGGAATTTTGAACTATGTGCCAATGATAAAAAAAAAAAAAAATACTACGAGATACATGATTATAGTATAGTCCATGCCTATAATGTGCTTTATTTTATTTAATCCATTAATTTCCACTTTTTTCTTGGTTTGGTTATATATAACTTCTAATTTACAACAAATTTCATATCTTAAATCCCTCTCACATTGATTTTACTTTGATATTTCATTAGAAGTTAAACAAAATAGATGTATTAACTATAGTAGAATGGTTTGGAAGGCGGATTATAAATTTCAAACTGCGGATCAAACTAACTCACGGTTAGCAAACAAATTGGTATAAATTGGATAGTACTTTGTACAGCCTTACAGCTACTGTCACCACCACCACTACCTCAGAGCATCACTCTACAACCCTACCGATATGGCCATTACTTCAAAATCCCCCATCGCCTCAATTATCACTCTGCAGCCTCTCTCGCGACCACCACTTTGCAATTTCTTTTTAGTGTTCATACTTTATTTTAGCAAATCATAGTCGAACAAATTTGGTTTGTTCAACGGGGCATGATCGAACAAACTTGGTTAAAGACTGAACAATCTGAATTTATTTGGTGAACCAAAGCTAAAATAAGTTTCGAACCCACTACTTTCAAATAAGACGAAATTATACCAAAATGATTCAAAATCATGTCCAACCATCTTTTAAACACAAGAATATTGTATATTATTTAGGGGCATTTACACACAAATTTTAATTTATAAACTTATAACTAAGATTTTTTAGACCTTTAAGTCTCATTAAATTTTTAATAATTGGAATTACTCTTCAAACAATAATTATTCATCATTTATGATTATCTATAAAAGAATATGATAATTTGACATTTATTTTGATTTCCAAAACGTTAAACTATCAACTTTCAAATTGAAAAAAAAAAAAAAAAAATTATGTGCCAAAAAAAAAAAAAACTAATATATATATATATTTTTTAAATTGAAAAAATTGAATTATTTTTTTATACAAAACTAAAAATTTTGTGTCTATAAAGTAGCACGATGATAGAACATTGATGTGCAAAACTAAAAAAAAAAAATAAAAAATGAAAAAATTGATAATATTCTCAATTTTAAAATTGAAAAAAAAAATTGATAATGCTCTCAATTTTATTGGATAGTTGAATCAAACCAATAAAGAAAAATATAAATACGTTTAATTTCATGTTCTGTTTTTTTTTATTATCAGTTAGTGAAACACTTATCTCGAACATTACTATGCAAAATTAATAATGTTGTTAGTTCTAAGAATTGAAAAAAATTGATAATATTCTCAGTTTTATTAAATAGGACTTATTGGTTCGAAAAATATTAGATAGGACATGAGTTACAATAACATTTGTAAATAAATTTTTTGGATAATTAACTCTATTATTTATGTTGGAAATTAGGTCGGATATTGGACCCGAATTTGGTCGCCTATGTGGCCTGACCCATGACCAATATCAAATCATCAAAATAATTTGATTTTTGAATTTAAATTATTGTCTATCCTTAGTTTTGGATAGCCCACTATCTTATACCTATATCTATCATATCTTATCAAGAGATATGGATAAATGGTTAGATAGCCTTTATATCAGAGACGTTATATATGAGATGTGGGATGATTAGAATAATGATTGATATTTTTCCCATACTCTTTTTCTAACTCTCTCCCATTTGTAAAACAATCAAGCCTTTGCACTGTGACTGGTGTGGGTGATACTCATACTGTGGTAACACTTCATTGTTGGGTGTTCTTAGTTCATGGTTGTGAAGCATGTGATTTACCGACAAGGTTCTTCATTTCAGATTCTATCACATATGATATTGTTTGAATCCTTTTACCCGTTGCGTTATATATATCTTACATTGGTATCAGAGGCATAAATAGGTATTTTCGTGCTTGTTTTTTGTGCATTAAAATATGTATATAATTATATATATCTATATATATACACATGATATATGCATGAAAAATTAATATTTTTTTGAACTTTCTCCGATCAACTTGAAATTTACATATGTTGTAGTATATTTCATGTATAATATATTTGCCAAGTTTCATAAAAATTCAACGGTGGAATTTTGAGAAAAATTGAGATTCATATTTAATTTTTCGTAGCTTTGACTGCATGTTGGTTTTACATGCTTTGTTTTTATGTTATGAAAATTATATATTTAGAATCCTTGTTTTGATACTTTCGAAACGATATATTATGGGTCTGATTTCGACTTACGGTCGATAAGAAAAAGCAAACCCTAATTTGGGTTCGTTTTGTATTTTTGGTGGCTTAAGAAAAGAAGATGAAGTGCAGAGTTTCTACACTTTCACTCTCATTAGAGAGAGTGTGTTACACTCTATTATTTGGGTTTGTTAAATGTCATTTTTGATACCACCATTGTTTTTATTTTGGAAAATGGAGTCTCGCAGTACCAAAATTGGACTAGAAAACACCCCGGAAGGCGGCGCGTGAGCCAAACGCACCAGATGATGCCGTTAGCGGCGGCCACGCACTGGCACACATCTTCACGCGCCAAGCGCTTCCCATCTTATTTGCCACGTGCCATCACGCGTCGGCCAGCGTTGTCTCTGTGTATGTCGCGTCTTCACTTTCGCGTCTTCTTGTCCCGCGCGCACCTTGCGTTCGTCGAGTCGTCAAGATCATTTTTTCCGTGCGGCTTAGCAAAGTTATTAAGGCTCTGTTTGTTTGTTTTAAAAATCCAGAATTGCTTTAAATGGTCATACGTAATTTGTTATAACTTTGTTTTAAGTGTGGTTGGTACTGTTAGACTAAGAATTACATTTTTTATCTGCTGTAAAATTTTCAAAATTTTATGAAAATAAAAAATATTTTTCTTGAAATAATAATTCATTATTTTTGCTTTAAAATACTTCTGGTGTTGCATGACTAAGTTTCTGGGGCTGAAATTTTTATAGTAGACTACTGTAATAGTTTACTATTTACTAGTATGATTGTTGTATTTTTCCAGATTCTAGAATATTTATTTCTAATTTTATGTGTATTTATTAATTATTTAAAATTCCAAAAAATACCAGAAACTTTCAGAAGTGATGTACTTTTCTGTTATGGCATAATCTGAATGTTAAACACAGCATATTATTGTTTTTTGCCTAGAGTTTCTAATATGTTGTGATTAAAATAGCACGATTAATTATTTTTTATTTAAATTCCATTATTAAATATAACATAGCATGAGTTGATTGTGAATCTATATTAAGATGCTATTGTATGGAATTAGAATATTTTATCATACTTTAGACATGCCATAGTCAGTGAGAGGTTGTTCAGTTGAGAGAAATCTTTATAGATTTACTTTCGAAAACTAATATTTCGCGCATGAATTAAATTCAATTTCGGATAATTATCACCTATGGCGCAAGAGATGATTACGAGCATAGCGGATTTTCGATCTTACGACTTGTGTTATATTGTCACTATTTACTTTAGATTTTTGCGGCAAAATTATATTATATTAATCAAATTAATCTCAATGCGAATTTCTCTCTAAATTGACTTAGCTTATGGAAGTTAATTTGGTTGACCTAAATTTAGTAGAGATGTTCAAATGTGAACAATGCAATCATATTCTTTAGATGAGCAAAAAGTCTTGGAGACTTTAGGTCAGACTTTAATTGAGCCAGAGTAAGGAAACATGACTCAAAATCGTCGTGGTTTTGTTGCCTTGTTTGGCACAATAAAAACTGATGTGTACGCTATGGTTAGCAGCATGCTAAGTAGTTTTGATTGGCGAGTTTTGGAGTTGTGAAATTAGTAAGCTCTCAATAGATCTATATATGATCTTGACTATTGAGTTACGCGGATTAACTTTGTAATTTGACTTGTAATAATGTTGCATCATTGGATGAAGTACCATTCAAGAATCACGTCATCCAAGAAATGCGAGCTTAAATGAATTAGTCATTAAGTGTAAGACGAGTAGCTAGTATAAGTAGTGTTTTGCTCTCTATCTAACTGTTGGGAGTGGATGGAACAAAATTTCACGCACTATAATAGTGTGCATTAAAGTATCACTTGAAGTTAAAAGATCAGCGTTTAGTAGCAGCAAAATTTATTAACACTAAGTGAAAAGATTAGCGCCAAGTGGCTGCAAAATCTATTAGTATTGCCAACTTGTCTAAATCTGGACACTTACTGTTTCCACACTTGAGTGTGAGACATAAGGAGGTGCTTCTTTGTATGATTCCTTAGCTAGGCTAACGTTTTTTAATAACGTTTACCAAGCGCAAACGTAACAGCATAGTAATGAAAAGGTTAAGGCTGACAAGGTTGTTATGACTCTAAAAATTTGACACATCGCTTGTAAGAGCATTGTGTTGAATTAGACTCTTTAGCCTAATTCGCGCTTAAGTTACTTCAGGAGCTATCATAGATTGATAGCTTATTCTTTTTTCCTTGTGGATAGTAGAATTAATTGCAAGTACCTATGAAGCAAGAAACAGAGATGACAACAGGAGTATCATCATCTTTCAATTAGATGCAGTACAATGTATGGAGAATAAAATTGACTTGAAAGTGCAGGGGATTAGCACTTACCAGTTAAATTTACGACTTAGGTTCACTTGATATCTCCATGACATCCTTTTATAATCTAGTGAACATGAATTAGTCATGAGTCATTACCTAGTTGGGCCTAAACCTTTAAAACATGTCTTCGAGAACTCATACATTAGGATGATTGGAATTAGTTTATAACATTGGTCATGAAACAGATGGCTTATTATACTTAATCACATTAATGAGAAGATGACATGGATGGTTTGAGCAGGCCCTCTTGGGCCCACTCGCTTGTGACATCCTGCTCTCATGTGAATGTGTAACTTTGTTTGCAATGGTTACGCACAAGTAAGTAAGAAAGCCGCATAAGGGCATCTGTATTGGCGCATTTAGTCCACTATGTTTTTGTGATTGGATATGTGTAAGGGTATGATAGCTAGCCCCAATCTCGACACATTTATAGATTACGATCGCATCTTAGTCAAGACTATTTGATCTCCCACAAGTCAAAAATTTTGAGATGATTTTTGACATTGCATATATGAGGTCGAGATCAATTAGATAAGAGCTTTTGTGTTTTTAGTTTTGACCAAAGTGGCGAGTATCCGTTTGAGTTGTCTTTTAGAAAGCTCTGTGAAGAGAAATGGATGCTTAGAAAATTGATTATTCCTAGTACTCAGTAACACAATGGTGTAGTAGAGATAAGGAATCAAGTATTGTTATGTTAGGTGGATGATGGTGCAATATGATTCCCAATGGGGAATTGCACTTTAATTTGCTGCCTATGTCCCTAACTAAGTGCCGTCCATATCAGATTTTACACTCCATTTAAGTAATAGGTTAGTAGAGAGCCATTTATGGACGATCTGTAACCATCAAGTAGCTTATTTTTATTTTACTTTTTTTAAGGTTGCGAAGTTAAGACTTAGAGTTCTAGGGCGTATTATTGTATGCTGTCTTGTAAACGCTTAGGGTCGTGTGGCGCATTATTGTATGGAGTCATGTAAACCCTCCAGATCATGTGCTTATAGATAAGCAACTTTGTGGGAGTGTAACTAAGTCACATAAAGTTTTCTTAGTAAATGTGACGTAAATAGAGTTTTGGAACTTTATAAGATAGGGAATTCTAAGCATAGCGCTCTATGTAGCCTAGTTGAGAATGGAAAAAAATTTCCAATATCCTAGGGATAATGGGAGGGATGTGCCTACTAATGGATTACTCAATTAGAGAATAATACTCTACATTCTTAGTTGCGTGATAGCAAATGTGAAAAAATTTTCACGTCATCACTGGGTGATTGAGAGGGAAACATTCAAGATTGCTCCGCGAGATGATAAAGAGCCTAGGATAATGCCAAAGGCACTAGTCCCTTGTTTTTAGAAACTGGATCAATGTTGCACAGTTTAAGACAGAGTCTTTGAGGATTAACCATTTCTATAATTTGGTTGACTCTCCACTATGACGCGCAACTGTTCTAAAGTTATGCGCAATTTGGATAGTCATTTTTTTTAGGCATAAGGCTCGCTAGATACCGAAAAGTTGCATCATTGAGGAAAGTGTAGACCATAAGAAGACTTCCTCCTAGGAAGTGAGGTTATTTCGACTTAGGCTATGATTGACATAAGTTTCGAACATTGATTTGTGGACGTTGTGACCTAACTTCTCGTTAGAGAATTAGATAAGTAGATCCGTAGGGATTTACCTTCTACTTTTATGGTAAAAAGTTAGGAGCGCAAAAAGGTTACTAGTTCCAATAAATCTTTTACAGCCTAAACTAGTTATCCAAATAGTAGTTCATAGATTTCGTCGAGCCATGATAGGCCAACGATGATCGATGAAGACCACTGAGGCATGGTCCAAAAGAAGCTTTTCCTTACTTAGTCATTATGAGCCAGGAATTTATAAGGTTGTCGCCATCTAGGGTGGGCAGTCATCTGTTTTAGATATGATAGACATGGGTGATATAATTTATATGCTCGAATGTACGATCCTTAGGGATTGTTTTGGGAGAATTCCCGGTTTGTCTTTGATGACTTACATAAGGAATATCCTAGAATGATTCTAGACACAAAATTGCAAACCCATTGACTTACCTATTGGTAAAAGCCAGAGCCTTAGCTATTAAGTGAATTCTCGGATTGTTTTTAAGAGAAACAAATGACCTATATTCCTTGATGTTCTTTTTGTTGTGGGAGCCTTAAGTACGCAATGTGGGCGTATTCGGCATGATGAGTGTTATATTTGGTAAATGGTCAACTGAGCAATTTAGATATTGACCTTGCTCATTAGACTGTGGATAGAATGCTTTACTAGTAATATATTAATTTGCCCTTTGTAAGATTCAATGTGCTAGTTGGGCACATCTTGAATGAACGCAGATTGGTCACCAAAATATCTTTAGAGATGTAATTGCGCAAGAGGTAGTGATCTAGAACCACTTCATGTGAGACGCACGTGGTGGATTCCATTGTATATGCTTATTGCAAGAGGTGTTGATAAGACTTATGCTTGAAAACTAGAATTGTGTAGATTGTGGTCATGTTTATATTTATTTTTATTTTTTTTTTAAATCGATCACTTATTTGTTGTAAGATGATGGAATGTTGACACTGTTATAGTTTGTGTCATAATGATTAGCAGATGATGATGTCAGCAGGCAAGACTAGTGGTTTATTTTTATTTAGAGCCAAGAGAAGCTTAAATTATCCACTATGTATGTTGCCTTGGTTACAACCAAGATGAGGTAGTGTTAAAAACCAAACATGGATGTTAGCACCCATTTTCCATGTTGTGCCTATTATGATTAGCCAGATGCGAGATCTCATTTGGCGTTAGAAAGCGACAAGACTAAGATCTGTATGGTGTATCTAGTATAATGTCACTCTTTGGAAGAGTTACTCCACCGTAGCATGTATTCATACTACATGTGCTTGGCAGCCGAGTAATGAGGTAAGAAAATGGATTCCTATTTCCTCACCGTGTGAATCTTACGTGTCATTATTGATATGACTTTCATTTATGTACCATTTTGTGACCTTTGACTATGTCATTAGGTAAGGGGTTGATGTTCTGGTACTTTGGTATGTTGCTTGCGATAATGTATGATTTAGCCTTAAGGGACATCACTGGGAAAGCGGTCAATCCTGAACTAAATGGTATGAGGGCAAAGGGAAGATCATTTAGTATTACACCCTCGTTGTATATTCACTGTCGGCAAATCACATCGCTCTGTATGAGAAGCGAATTGAGTATGAATATATTGCAAGAATTGAGAGGGTCAAATATGCTCTTTTTTGATGGGGTAGAGATGTTTTTTTTGGACTGGTGTAATTAGATGGGTCTGGGATATATGAGACACTATTTCTATTTTTTTTGGGTTGATATCTCTATGCTGACTCATTTTGAGTTTCTAGTATAGAGCTCTCACATGCAGTGTTTCTCAGCGGTCACACGGTTCATTGGCTAGTATGTGATTGTTAAATATCTGGGGAGATTGAGATAGAGATGTGGCAGTGTCATGCTAACTCATGTGCAAGTGGGAGATGTTGAAAATTGGACCGAGTATTGGACGTCTATGTGGTATGACCCATGACCAATATCAGATCATCTAAATAATTTGATTTTTGAATTTAAATTATTATCTATCTTTAGTTTTGGATAACCCACTATCTTATATCTATAGCTATCATATCTTATCAACAGATATGGATAGATGGTTAGATAGCCTTTATATCAGAGACGTTATATATGAGATGTGGGATGATTAGAATAACGATTGATATTTTTCCCATATTCTTTTCTAACTCTCTCCCATTTGTAAAACAATCAAGCCTTTTTTCTGTAACTGGTATGGGTGATACTCATACTATGGTATCACTCTATTACTGGGTGTTCTTAGTTCGTGGTTGTGAAGCACGTGATTTATCTACAGAGTTTTTCGTTTCGAATTTTACCACATAAGGTATGGTTTGAATCTTTTTATCCGCTGCGTTATATATATCTGAAAATTTATTTATAATGATTATATATATATTTTAAATATAAGTTTTACTTATTTTTATTTATTGTTTGTTATTATGTATATATATATATATATTTATGTTCTTTTAAGATAGACATATTTGAATTTGTTGATGGGTAGAAAGAGTGAGAGATGGGAAAAAGGCTGGCAGTGGTTGGTGGAATAAAAAGATAATTGGGAAGGAAAATAATGGTGGTGGTTGGTGACCGAAAGAGATGAAAATGTGTAAAGACAAATGCGAAGGGAAAAGCTTGGGACTTTAGTCCTTAATAGTACTTTTATAGAGAAATAATAAAAATATTATTAAAATGAGGGTGGTAATGAACTAATACTACTCTATTTAATTTATTGAAATAAGATGAAATAAAATGGACTGATAATTTTTTAAATTTTTCTATAGAAGTACCATTCCTTTAAAATGGTGAAAGATTCTATTTATAATCACCATGTTTGTTTTTAGTTTTTTAAAAATACTTTTTAGAAAATTTTACTATCTTGTTTTTCATATTTTTTTTTTATTTTTACTAAATTTTTTTAATATTTTAAGCTTTTTTTTTAAAATTTTTTTTTAGACACATCTAATATAAATACACTTAAAAAGTATAATTTTCGTAAAAATATCTTCAACAAAATTCACTAAATATCAAAAACACAAAAAAAAAAAAAATGAAAATTCAATATATTTTTCGTATTTTTGTGTATTATTAATTTTTTAAAATATTTTTTCACAAACATTTTACTTTTTAGATACATTTAAGTAAGGTGCATCTAAAAAAGTTTTAAAAGAAATGCTTGAAATTTTAAAAATATTCACTAAAAACAAAAAAATACGAAAAAAAAAACCTAATTTAAAAAAAACTAAATTCAGAAAACTAAAACCAAACATACTGAATACATTTGTTATTATTTTTTTTCATCTAACCAAATATAGCAATGAATATTTTGATAAAAATGATCATTCTATTTTAGTGAATCAAATATTATCTTTATTCATTCATTTTTTTAAAAAACAAAAGATTCAAATAAAATCAAGGGTTATTTATATGGAGATCCCTAATTAAAAAGTATTACTTTGATTTCGTAAATTATAAAAATGTACGAATAGATTTTTTAAATTATTAAGATATTATTTTACTTCTTAAATTATAAAAATATATAAATATACCCTTACACTATAGACAAAGTTTTCCTCGAATCCATTATGCAGGAGCTCCTCCTGTCCTACCGATGTGGCAACTTGCGATTGGTTTCCTAATACACAATTCAAATCCATTAATTCTTATTATCTCTAGTGGTAACAGTTATTTAAAATTTTAGGAAATCGTATAATAAATCCTACATATTTTAGGTAACTACTACAATTACATCTCTATATAAAAGTATATTTCTTTTAATTTTCAGAGAGAACTCCATTGTATTTAGGTCTCTAAAATAAACCCAAATTGAACACTCTAATTGTTTTACTCCTGCAAAACACAATAATCTTCGTCAATGTTGGTGTTCTGGACATTTTTTCTTCTAGTATTCAGAATTCATATTTGTTTCTTATTAGTTATTGTCGTTACATCTATAGTCATTCTGAATATATTCTATTATACATTCTCATATAAGGGAAAGACTATGATACATACCCCTCAAAGGGTATGTACATCTTATAATAATAATAAAAAAAATGACACAATTTTATACTTTTTAAGTCATAATTAAGAAAAAATAGTCATAACTAAACAACACATGAGATATAACTAAGGATCTCATAAGTCATACTTAAAATAAAATCATAATTGAGAGGGAGATTCATAATCTGGCTTTGGGCCGTGATAGAGGCCGGGTTGAAAGAGGTCCGAGCGTGTTTGGGCCGAGCTAACCTGGGCTAATTCGGGATTGGTTTGCTTAGTTGAGGTCTAAGACCCATTCAGCTGAGATGATCGTCTTCCAACCCGGGCTTTGTTGGTCGCACATTTAGCTCGGCGAGTAAGGTCTTCCGTGGACTGGCCAAACCTGTCTGGAGCTTAGTCATACCAGAGTGCTACTGAGCTCGGTCGCGATATAGCTCGGTGAGTGGCACTGTTTGACATGTTAAGTAGCACGGTCGTAGGAGGCCAGGGTGGTACCGTTGGGTTGCCCGTTCCCGCCAATGCTGTTTGGCAGTTTGATTAGATGGTGTTTAGCTGAATTTGCACTGATACGTGGGGAAATGGGATGGGAGAGCAAGTCCACGCGTCATATGGCGGATGGATGCAAAGGCAAGCGCAGAAAGTATATAAGCATGATTGCGCCCTCCCCTATGCGGGGGATGGAACATCAATTGGTGAGAGAAACTTTAGCACTAAGTCCGCTCCTCTCTCTCTCTCTCTCTCTTTCTCTCTCTATTTGGGTGTGTGCTAATTTGACTGTCAGAAGGGTTTTCCGGCAACACACTGCCAGGTAGCTTACCGCCATTGTATTCGCAGGTGAATTGGATTAAAGCGGAGCTTGGACACGAGGAGTATGGGCGGTACCGGATATTTGCTCCCCATACAATTGGCGCTGTCTGTGAAAATTTTGTGCAGTCACAACCTTGTCCTCCAAGCTCATTGGATTGCCTTCCATGGCAAACAACGACGAAATATCGCTGTCTGCCATCGACGGTGTTACCCCAGAGTCGGTCAGACGGAGAGACGGACTCCTCGCCGTTCCGAACATGGTGGATCTGGAGACTTCCCCAGGAGGACTTCCAAGAGATGTACAAGATAAGCGCACCAGAAGCTTTGGTCACTCGCAGAGCCCAGACGGACACCGGTGGCGGAGGGAGTCACATGCTCGCTGCCTGGAGCACAAGTTGAGGGACCAAGACGCCGTCATCCAGAGAATGGCGGTAGAGATGGAAGCTCTCAAACGACAAGTCAAAGGGAAGGGTGTTGCTGGAGTGGGAGACCACAGTGAGCGCACCCAGCCCCGTCGCTCAGGCAGCCAGAGCCAGCGTCACACGCCCTCCCTTTTCATCACCAGAAGCTATGGGGTTAGAAACTCAGACCCTCCTGCAGAAAAGTCTAGCGCGCAAGATAGTACATACCATCCCTCACGTCCGTTGACTACATCTGAATATTCGTACCCCGTTCGTTCAGAGGACTTGAGGGACGTCCTGAAGGAGCTCGCTCGCTGATGGCAGGTTCAAAGGGTGCCGACGCGCCAGCGGTTATCTTACGGAGGTCACGACAGTGAGGAAGTCATGATGCCACCACCACGTTCAGCCGTGCTAGTCCCTTTGGACAAGGATTTGGCGAAGCTAAATGCCACCCCCTTCTCCCTTCAGATAGAGACAACACCGCTCCCAGCAGGCTTTCACCAGCCCAAGTTTACGCTTTATGATGGGAAAAGCGATCCGTACATGCATGTAAGCCACTTCTGGTAGGTCATGGCTGGACACAGGCGTAACGATGCTCTCATGTGCCTTATTTTTCCATCGAGTTTAGGCGAGTTGGGCTTGTGTAGGCACCCCATTTTTGACCGACCTTAAGGCTCAGACGTCACCGGTTGAGCGCTCGGTGATGTTGCATACTGTGCTTGTTCAGAAGTCCCAGAGTCACGGCCGCGAGCCCTGCCTCCGGACTTCCGAACCATCTTCTCTACCTTGTCTCGGTTTGCGAACCAGGTTCGGTTTTCTCTGTTTTCTTTCCTGAGGGAAGGGAGTGATCCCGTAGATTATCTCCCGGTGGCCGTGAGCTACTTTTTCGGCCGTCAGAGGCCATTTTGCCCTTTTCGAGTCGGTTCGGTTTTGAGAGCCGTTAGGCCGTGTGCCTCGGCTCGGGACCGCCCAACCATCTCCGACTTCTCCGGTTTTTGGCGGAGACCTCTGTTTTAATGTTCCGAGGAACACTGGGGCCCCTGATGCCCCTGGGGCCCCTAGGTTGGAGGACAAAGTGAAGCAAAACTGGGAAGAATTAGCTGAGGCCTTTGTCGATCAATATTCCTACAATACCCAGGTTGAAATGACCATCCAAGAGCTTGAAGCAACCCGCCAGAACCCAACAGAGTCTTTTGTGAAATTTGTTGCGAGATGGAGAGCAAAGGCAAAGACAGATGATGATCGCCGCCCTTCCGAGAGGGATCAAGTCAGATGATGGTGCGGAACCTCGAGCATGATATGTTGCGAAATTGATAGTCGCTCCAGATTCACTTTCAAAAGTTTGCATGAACGGGGTTCAGTCGAGAATGCGTTCAACGGGATCATTCCTGAACAAGTGAACCGACAAGGAGGGTGATTTCAAGGAGTACCAATGTCGGAAGTAGCACTATTCCGAACGACCGAAACCAATACTGATCACCACAACCAACCCTTTTGCCAATTCAAGCTTGCAAATAGCCGACCCGGCCGAGCTCAGGCGTAACTTTCACCTCTATATGAGCTTGACTAAGCGCACTAAAAGGCTTGATGGAAAAAGGGCATCTCAAACCCTCAATCCTCAACCTCTTCCCAACCCACTCCCCAACCGGACATAACCCTCAAAGTATCAGATCTACCATCAAGAGCGGTCATGGCACCGACTGCTGCTACCGCTTATGAGGTCCAAAATCTCATCGATAGCAGGACGATAGCTCCACCTTCAGACCCCAATGACCAAACATCTCCTGCCTACCTCAATCTCATCCATATACTGCCATCCACCTATGACCCCAGCATATACATCACCCCGGCCCACCTACCCAAGCCTGAGGTGTTTATCCCGGAAAGCATGGACATATGCATGATGGATGCACCTGAATCCCAATCATCTCAAACCCGAGAACCCACTACTTCCGAGCTGATGGGAATGATAAAAGATCTTCAAAGAACTGTGACCGATCTGGCCTCCGGGACATTGGCACCATCATCGACCACATCGCCTACCAGGGAGTTCATGTCAAAAGGCTTCCCAAGCTTGGGGCGGGCTACATCTGAGGAAGGCCAATCCCGTGGCAAAGTGGAAGCGAGTGGAAAGAATAAGGTAGGGGCAGGCATGGATCCCCATGAGCGTCTTCTGTTGGCTGTTGAGGCTTTGAAAGCCGAGGGACTGAACAAAAAGCAAGTGCTCACAGTCGTCGCAAAAACTGTGGACGGCGTTTTCGCCACTCAAGTTGGGGGCAGTTTGAATCAAGGGGCAAGCCGGGAAAAGGGCCGTTGTACCAGAAATGATCCTGTTAGCTCTAATCCTGCACTTAGAAGAGATCAGCAAACCAGGCCAGCACCTGCCAATCCCTTTGCGGGTGCGCCCAGCAAAAATCCACAAGCCTTGAAGTACCAACCCCGAGGTCAGAGGGTCTTCCATGCCCTCCACATGCCTTTGTCCAAAGCTTTCCAAATCCTTGTTAGACAAGGCCATCTCAAACCCCTTGAGCCTCGGCCTCTCCCGAACCCTCTTCCGGCTACACATGATGCTACCCAGTACTGCGCATACCATCAGCAAACTGGCCATGCTACCAACAATTGCTTCCGTCTTCGCCATGAAGTACAGGATCTATTTGACAACGGGGTCATCCTCCCGCCGAGCTCAGCAAAGTCTATCGGCACTGGGTCAGTGAACTTGGGGGATAATGTTATGTGAACGAGAGATGAACCACCTGCGGATGGCGCTCGGATTACTCCAGGTGTGGTGAATGGCATGCACCGTTTTGAGCAATGTACAAGTGTTGTTAATTTTGCATTTTGACTTGGGTATTGGGTCAGCCTTGTTGTTTTGTTTTGAGTCTGTCTTTTTGTTTTAAGTCAGTCTTTTTGTTTTGGGTCTGTCTTGTTATATCGAGTCAGTCCCGTTGTATAGGAGTCGGGTGATTCCGGGGGTGTTACCTCGAGCGTCACCATTTTGTTTTTTTGTTTGTCTTTTCGTTTTGTTTTGAGTATGTTTCTGCCAGGGAGCTAGTTGTGCCAACAGATTTTGAATGAAACAGCAGTAATTTCCATGCTCTCGCATCTGCTTCTGCCGTGTGTTAGTTGTACCGAGATTTGAATGAAATGGCAGTGCATTCCACCTGCTCTCTTGTGCCTTGAAGTCATTGTAATGACCTGAGTTTTTCAAAACTTTTTGAACACTGCGGTGAAAAACAAAGAGGAAGGAATTCCTCGGGATTTGCAAAACTTTGATCAAACTGAGAGAAAGAAAGGCGTGCTAAGCCCTTAATGAATGAAATCATGCTTGTTAGCGTGAGTACTGAGAAGGACCCTGGCTTTGATCCAAATTGGTCCTACATCTTTCTATGACGATTTGTCGCTTTCTTAAAAACTTTCAAAAAATATTTTGCGCGGTCCTGCGAAGACATGTGTGGAATCGCTCTTGAGATTGCGCAGCTTAGGATCGCTCTCAGCCTCGAGACTCGACCCACCCCTTTGCTTTCAAACCTTGAACTTGAATTCAGAAGGTTCAACGGTCAACTACAATGTGAGGCCTGTGTGGCCAGATTTGAAGCAGCCCTCGAACAAGAGGCACCAAAGTCAAATTAAGAAGATCAGACCTCGTCAAAAGAAGCTTACAAGGCTAAATCAGAAGCACCCCTCGAACTAGGGGCAAAAAATGTCTGATGTGCTCGAACAGCCGAAGATGAGTCCTCTTGCAAATCAACAACCACTCTCCTGGATACGGAAGGCTTCAACCTCAAAACCATTTGACATGGACTTGTTGCATTTTTACCCTTTGAGAAGCTCGCTGGGCCAAAAACCCAAAAGGGCGACCCAGGCAAAAGTTAGAGCAAGAAAAAAAAAAAAAAAGAAAAAGAACAAAAAAAAAAAGAAGAAGAAATGCAAAACAAAAAAAGAAAAGAAGAAAAAAGAAGAAAAGAAATGAAAAGAAAAGAAAAACAAAGCTCGCAAGGTCGAAAACAACAGCGCCTGGCAAAAGTTAGAGCATAAAAAGAGAGGTTAAATACCGAGTGTACCTTAACCCCGAACTACGTAAGGCTTGATTCCCATGTTTGGGATACGTGAGGCAACTTCATTCAAGTCCACCAGAAACACTTCAATTTGATTGTGTCCATGCGATGGTTCTGGTCATCCTTGTCTTCTCAGATCGAGGATTTGGTTGTGCTCGTCACTCTGAGGACTGCATTCAATGCGCCGCGGTGCCATCCAAACAAGGGGCAACTTTCCGTTGCCATTCAAAATGCCACGGTTTCATTTCAAACAAGGGGCAACTCTCCGTTGCCATTCAACGCGCCGCGGTGCCGTTCAAACAAGGGGCAACTTTCCGTTGCCATGCAGCTCTCTTTAAGCAAGAGACAGTTTTCCTTTGGGTCCGAGGTTGTGCATCTCAAGAGTAGGTTCCGTGCTCGTTGAGCAGTGACCATTTGCAAAAATAGATTTTGAGAATTTTTACTGAGGCTGACTAGTTCTCTCGAAAATTGTTCCATCTTTTCCAAAGAACTGAACCATTTCTTGGACCCAAAAAAGGGAAATTTTCAGTACTCATAGCCTGACTTGCATGATTTCAAATCAAAAATCGAACAAGCATGTTAATCTAACTCCCATTTTGGCCAAATTTTTTTAGAAAGCAAAAATAAAAAATGGTCAAAATAATGAACTAGGGGCACAGTTGGGTCAGGAGTTCTGTCTTTCCCCCTTTATCAACATACTCGCCAAGAAGGGCACTTTACCTGCTAGAAGAAGGCACAACTGAAGGCGACAACAAAATGGTCGAAAAAGCTCTCTCACCCTCCAAGCAGCGAGGTATCAAGCCAAGTGCGAAGCACGAACTGGAATGGGCCAAGACATTCCACTCCATCATCTGGACAGATCTGATCATGTCCAAACTCCTCAGCAAAGCATCATCAATCGATGTCAGCTACAGATTTGCTACACATCTTGTTGTAACACAACCCCTCTGTAGGAGAAACTCACTGTTGTGAGCAGAAGAAGTAGAATCTGGTAGAATACCAGGGGCAAAAGCCTTCAACTTGCTGTTTATCCATCAACCACCCAGGGGAGGGATGAAAAATGAGAGATTTAAGAATAGAGAGATGTGCGATGAGAGGAAAAGTGAGAAAAGGGCTTTTTCAGAAAAAAACCGAGCTTGAGGGCCGAGTGATGTGAGAATCACAAATAAGAAAGGGTGGGACATATACCCGGTGAAACAGGCTCCCTGTGCACGTCTGAGTGTCGTGTCTTTTTGTTTTATCTCGATTTTGTTTTGGGTCGTTTCGAGTGTTACTCGATGTGTCTAGGTTATGTGCCTTTTGTTTTCTTGTTGAGTCGTAGTGTGCTGTATTCAGTCGTAGGCTCAATACCCAGTTGAGAACTTATGCTCACTCTCAATTTCAAAAAAATCGTTTTGTGCTCCGAGTGCCGTGCCGTTCTCCACATTTGTGCAAAATAGAATTTGTTCTTTCATAAAACCGCAGGGTTCAACCCAGGTCATACGAAAACAGTAGAACCAGGACCTATCTGAAGCTATTTAGGTTCCGGGCTGCAAAGCAAAAGCAAAAGAGGAAAATGTCGAGCATCTGAGTTTGTTCCAACTTCAGTAAGTTCCGAGACTATACTCCGTATGTACCTCTTCAGGTCTTGCCAATGTTCCGAAGTATGAGTGTGCCTCTACCTCAAGCTCAAAATCAAGTCTACTTCAAGCCAGAATGGCGATCAGGAGTGCTCTCCCTGAGTACCATTCCCTATCAGAGGCATCTTGGCGTGTTTGCGATGAGTTCTAGGAGACCAAACTGACGGTGGAAATTAGAGTTTGAATGGCCGTGGCCTAGAACGCAAAGGTTCGGGATTTCCGAGACTAAAGTCTGGTTTAAATACCCAGAGGCGCGCCCTCGGCTTGAAATCTGTATGGAAGCCCCATAGGTTGAGATAGCATGTATGCACCTCAATTCTGGATACTGAACCAACCTAGTCTGTCACCCCTGGAGAATAGGGAAAGTTGTGAATATGATCAGAAGACAAGTAGCAATGTAGCTCTTACATACAGATGATGTCCCTTGTCAAGATTCCAGAGCCTTTGTACTGTGAGTTGAAGGTAAGTGTTCGAAGAGCACAAGGGGAGATCCCCGTCAGAATAGAGCGGTTCACCGCCACTCACCTTATGAGGTGCTTTCTAAAGCACCGCTTTGTCCATTTATTTGCTTTCCTTAAGCATCATGCCTTGTAATGCATTGTCCCTATCAAGTTTCTTTCTTAGTCATGCACGATATTGTATGTACGGTTCATTCAAAGAAGTTCCATTTGAGATCATACATTCTGTGTATCAATCACACTTCATTCATTCTCAGGTATCTATCACACACATTTTCACTTTTGTGTATCTATCACACACATTTTCATTTTCTATATCACATTTTGTGTATCCATCACGCACCTTTAGTACATCCATCATACTGCTCACTTAGTGCATCTATCACATTTTGTGTTCACCTTTAGTATGTCTATCATACTCTGCTCATTTTGTGTATCAATCACACCATGCTCATTACTCGCATTGTCATGCACACTTCACCTGCACTGTCTTGTGCATTTCAAATCATTCGCTTATTTTGGCGATCGTGACCGCTTTTGTGCGCTAATCAATCGCGCTTATTTTATGCACCTCAATCGCGACCGTCTTGTGCATGTCAAATCATTCGCGCTTATTTTATGCGACCTCAATCGTGACTGCCTTGTGCATTTCAAATCATTCGCACTATTTTATGCGATCGACCGCTTTTGTGCGCTTAATCAATCGCGCTTATTTTGCGACCTCAATCGCAGACTGCCTTGTGCATTTCAAATCGATCGCATTGCTTTTATGATCGACCGCTTGTGCATTTCAAATCGATCAAGGCTGCTTATGATCGCGACCGCTTTTGTGCGGTTTATCAATCGCGCTTATTTTGCGACCTCAATCGCGACTGTCTTGTGCATTTCAAATCGATCATTGCTTTTATGATCGCGACTGCTTTTGTGCAGATAATCAATCGCTACTGCTTTATGATCGCGACCGCCTTTGTGCATTTCAAATCAATCGCATTGCTTTAGCGATCGCACTATTTTGTGCATCAGATCATTCGACCGGACGAATCGCGCAGTATCGTATCTTCTCCGTGAGACGCGACGAGAATTGAATGATTCTCCGCATTCCTAACCGCATGAAATGTAGTTGTTTGCTTTGCATTCTTGCTTAAAACTGCTGCATCTATTTGTCAATACTTGCTTCATTACACTGTTGACTTGCACAATCACTTGGCTCTGCCTATCATTTGCATTCTGTTCTCGCTCAAGGGCACGATTGCTTATCTCGTATGTTTGTCTAAGTCTTCTACTTGTCAAAATGGGTCGCCTCGGCTTTGACATTCACTCCGCCACTTGACTTTCGAAGTTCACAAAGAGGGGCAATCAGAGACACCCCATTTTTGACCGACCTTAAGGCTCAGACGTCACCGGTTGAGCGCTCGGTGATGTTGCATACTGTGCTTGTTCGGAAGTCCCAGAGTCACGGCGCATGCCCCGCCTCCGACTTCAACCATCTTCTACCTTGTCTCTTGCCATAATCAGTTCGGTTTTCTCTGCTTTTCCCCGAGGGAAGAGTGATCCCAGAGATTATCTCCCGGGCCGTGAGCTACTTTTTCGTGGTCAGAGGCCATTTTGCCCTTTTCGAGTCTTGCTCCTTGCTGAGTCAGTCCGGCTCGCCCTGACCGCCTAACCATCTCCGACTTCTCCGCTTTTGGCGGAGACTCGCTTTTAATGTTCCGAGGAACACCGGGCCCTCGATGCCCACTTCGTATTAACACCACTGGTGCGGCGACCCATTTTCGGACCCAGATCGCGTGATTTGGGCCCCGAGCATTCATTTCGTGATCCGCTTTCTCCGGTTCGCAGAACCTCTGTTTATCATTTCGAGGAACCCTGGGCCCGATGCCCACTTTCGTGGGTCAGATGCCACTTTGCTCAGAATCGGTTTTGGGACCCCGATCGCGTGATTTGGGCACCGAGCATTCATTTCGATCGCTTTTCTCGCTTTTTGGCAGTACCTCTGCTTTTGTCATTCCAGAGGACACTGGGTCGCAGATACCCACTTCGATGAACACCACTTCCGCAGACCCCATTTTGATCCCGATTTGCTCGCTTTTGGCTCGAGCGTTCATTTCATTAGTTTTGTTCAAACTTGGCGTGTACTGCTTCAACATCGTGAAGATCACTGGGGAGAAGCCAGCAATTATCCCAGATAACCGCTTTGCCTCCTCCGAGCCCGTTTTTCTCACTTCCGAGCCAATGTTGAACACCTTGGGGTATTTTCTTCCAACCAAAGCTACATATCTGTGATGAGGGCATCTAGGAGGACCCTGAGGGTTGGTGGTCGGCCGTAGATCTGTGGTTTCATTTTTGGGCCTCTCATCCAAGCTCTATGTGGTGGCTCCTGCTACAGTATTGCTAATTTCCAGCCTTGGAACCTTCTTGCACACATCTAGGAGGACACTGTGGTATGGTGGTATGCCACCAATTATTGGTTTCATTTTTGGGCCTCTCCTTCAAGCTCTATGTTGTGAGTCATGGTTCAGTGTTGCCAAATTCCGACCCTTGGGCCTTATTCTACACACTTGGGAGGACACCTTGGCATGGTGGCCAAAGAAATGTTGACTTCATTTTTGGGGTGGCCTACCATGGTAGGTGGTCGTCGACCAGTGGGGTGGCCGGCCACCTCCCACAATTTACTGGCCGGCCACTGCTTCCAAATGTCCCCAAATTGTCCGGTATTTTCCAACATATCCCGGGGCATCCGGGGGATATTTCGGGAGGGAAAGATTGGGTGCTTTCCCTCCCATTTTACACCCCATTTCTTGCCTATTTGAAGGGCCCTCCCTCTCCTTCTTCAAGGTTGGAAAATTTGTCTTCAAGAACACTTCTCCAAATTCCTCCATTTTCATAGCTCAAAACCTCAAAAAGCTTCTGAGTCCCTAGGTCTTCCCTTCATCAACACCTAGCCTCACCATCCCTACTACCATTCCAGCAGCTAGGAAGTGAATTTCAGAGGTTGAGAAGCTACAAATCAAAGCCAAGAATCAAAGAAAGACAAGTCTTCAAGGGTAAGTCTTCAAAACCAACTTTTAGGGCTTTTTCTTGATTCATTTCTATACTCCAATTGGTTGAGAATTGGGGCTCTGACCCCTACTGCTTTAGTGCTTGTTTTGAGCCCCTCTACAACTTTGTAGAAGGGCTCAACTTCATTTGATGCTCCTATGATATACTTGTTTCAATACCTAGCTTTTATGCCATTATCTTGCATGCTAGTTTAGGCCTAGTTCCTTTTGTTTTCAGGGGTCCGACCCCTACTGGTTTTGTGCTCATTTTGAGCCCTTCTACAACATTGTAGAAGGGCTCAACCTCATTTGGTCATTGTATATACCACCTCCTTCAAATTTCATCAAGTGTGCCATTTTTGCATGCAATTTTTGACCTATTTGTGTTTGTTTTTGGGACTTTGACCCCTACTGATTTTGGTCTTATTTTGACCCCCTTTACATTTTTCATGAAGAAAGTTTTGTCATTTGGTGTGTGCATTGCATGTCTCATGATATAGCCTATTTGGAAGCCTACTTTGCATGGATTTTATAGCATGTTTGTATTCTGATTTTGAGGATGTCATCTTCTGAAATTGTGCTTATTTTTATCTCATATTCAATGTTGTAGAAGAAAGTTTGTCCATTTGGGGTTTGCGTATATCACTTGTCTCAATACCCCTCTTTTGGCCACTAATTTTGCATGCTATTGTTGATCTATCCCTACTTGCATTTTGGCCAAGTTTGTTACTGAAAAAATGCCATATTTGGGACTGCCTTGCTACTGTTCTTGCTGCCATGATCATATTTTGCATGTATAGCATAGCTGTAGGCCATTTCGGGGGGTAAATATCGCATTTCGGGAGTATTCCGGGCATCGGGTGCATTTTTATCATCATTTTGAGGCTGTTTTCCCTCCATTTAGCTGCTGGAATTTAATTTGCATGCTTGCATATCATTTTTCATGTCATTCCATGCCTTAATGCATTGCCTCGGTTTGCGTGCCAATGGGCACGCACTTCGAGGCACTCCGTTTTCATCCGACGGCAGCCTATGTGAGTGTGGTTGAGGCCCTCTCATGTTGGCGTAAGCCCAATTTGCATTTTCATGCTTGTATATCATCACCTCGGTTTGCGTGCCCGTGTGCACGCATTTCGAGGCAGCTCTTTTTTATCCGACGGCCTCCTATGTGAGTGAGCTGAGGCTCTCCCATGTTGGTGTAAGCCCATCGTTGCATTTTCGTATGCCATTTGTATCATTTTTGCATTGCCTCGGTTTGCGTGCCCGTGTGCACGCATTTCGAGGCACTTCGGTTTTATCCGATTTGCATTTCATATCATTGCCTCGGTTTGCGTGCCCGTGTGCACGCATTTCGAGGCACTTCGGTTTTATCCGATTTGCATTTCATATAATTGCCTCGGTTTGCGTACCCGTGTGCACGCATTTCGAGGCACTTCGATTTTATCCGATTTGCACTTCATATCATCGCCTCGGTTTGCGTGCCCGTGTGCACGCATTTCGAGGCCCTTCAGTTTTGTCCGATTTGCACTTCATATCTTCGCCTCTTATGCGTCTGCAGCACGATTTCGAGACATTCCATTTTATTCGGTTTGCATTGCGTATGCCTTCGCTTCGTTTATGCGTGCTGCATGCACGATTTCGAGGCACTTTGTTTTATCCGATTTACATTTCATCATTGTTTGGCTTATGCGTAGTGGGCACGCATTTCGAGGCACCTCATTCTTTTCATTCCGGCATCCTATGTAAGTGTGGCTGAGGCCCTCTTCATGTTTGGTGTAAGCCCATCATTACATTTCGCATGTCGTTCCGCATCGCCTCAGTTTGCGTGCCCGTGGGGATGCATTTCGAGACATCTCATTTTCACAGCATTGTGCATACTAGGCTGTATCTTAGTTGCATTTCATGCATATCATGCATATTGCACGGGAAACGAGGCGCGTTTCGTACTCCGAGTGACGGAACGGGTCTCAATTCCCAAGTCACCGACACTCCGGATTACCCATGATGGAGTTAGGTTTTCATTGTAGCATTCATGTGCATTCATCCTATATTGAGTTGTGCAATTCGGTTCCTCGGCCATCATGCATCGATATGCGTGATTGGTGGCACGAAGATCGAGGCATGCATATATTTGTGAAATACATTGCTATGCCCTTTTCCTGCTCTCTGTTACAGCAAAATCGAGGACCAACAACTTTTCAGAATCTGGCGCGCATTTCGAGAAACATTGCAAACAGAGGCGGATTGGGGCATCCCAGTGGATTTCTGCGCAAAGCAGCCCGGCGTACATCATTCATCAGGAGCAAGGCAGTCCCTGGCTTGCACGCCAGTTTTACCGCTTTTATTAATTAATTTGTTAATTAATTAGAAATTTGTATATTTCGGATCAGATATTCTTTTTATTCGATCAGATATTTATTCGACCTGCGCGAGGGCATAATTGTAATAAGGGTGTGTGGGTGTGATGTATGTCTTCCAACCCCCATTTCTTTCTCCCTTTTATTTATCCGCTTTGAATGGTTAGATATAGGGCATATTTCAATTAGCATACAGTATGACAGCATGTTTGCATCATTCATCTGTTTTGCATACACCGGGCTCGGCGCACCATACAAACTGCATTTGTATTTCAATTCCAAAATTGAATACGTGATAGTTGCAGCATTCCATATGCCATGTTTAGAATAGCCGAGCCTGCTATAATTGCATTTTGCATGTGTTGCATTAGGCAATTCTGTATAGTTAGGATTCATGCATGATTTCTAATCAGCTTTTGTTTTGGCTTGGAGTACTAGGTAAGTTTTATGCTTTAGCATCCTCGCATGTGTGTGAGTGTTGCCATGACAGCATGCTTACCATGAGGCTACATGCTTATGTGATATAACTGCCTTGAATGCCTGTGGGTGGAGGTTGAGTTATCTGAATTGGAGCAATTCATCAATTGTTTGCTAAGCCCACTAGATTGTGGCAAAATCTGCATTTTAAGCCTACCTGCGGGTAGCAAACCATTTTCAAACAAACATGAAATGTTTTGTTCCAATTCAGGCGATTCAGTCTATACTTGTTTGCTGCGAGCATCACATAGTAATCCTAGGCTAATAACCGGAATAAGAACTCACAATGTTTTCAAAAACAGATATCATGGTTAGTAGAGGCCGGTCTTTGACCGGGCGAGAGGGGGTGCTCACGATGTGACCTTCCCTAATCGTACCCAAGTTCCCGAGCCAACTTTGGTGATGACGGACACGTGGCCTTTTGGCACCGAGTCAGGGTTTCCTAAATTTCCCATTTTAAAAATATTTAGGTGGCGACTCTGTTATCTGGCAAAGCAGTCCATGTTTAGCACTTCTTTCAAAAAATCTGTTTTTCTTCAAAACGATTTGCCGGATTTGGACTCTTTGGTTCAAGATTTGGAACCGCAACAAAATCGAGTCCGAACTGTAGCGAGGTCCCCCGCGGGCGTTGTTACAGCTTGAAATGGTTTGAGAGGCTCCCGGAAGAAAGCATCGACTGTTGGTAGTAGTTGGCAGAGGCATTCGTGACTCAATTCAAAACCAACACCAAGACGTCAAAATAAGTGGACCACCTCCTAAGTGTCAAGATGGAGTCAAGTAACACCCTCAAAGCATATAACGCCAGGTATTGGGAAACCTTCAACGAGATCCTAGATTGCCCGACCAACCTGGCAATCACCCAGTATAAGCGCGATCTCCCGGTCGGACATAGATTGAGAGACTCACTCACGATGAATCAACCGAGCTCCATGGGGCAACTGATGCAATGCATCAATGAGCACGTCCGAGTGGAAGATGATGCGGTGGTGTCCACTGTGAAGGCAAATCCGGTGGCAATGGACAAAATGGTGGCTGGGAAACTACACGCGGTCGGATAGGAGACAAACTGTCCAAGTGACCGTGCAAAAGAATCAAACCGTGGTTCGGATCGTAGAAGCCGGGGTAGAGGTCGCCGCAGTGATAGAGCAGAATATTTCCACGATGACGTAGCAGATGCGAATAGAAAGTTGAATGTTCGGACGGGCATCACCACGGTATTTAAAATTCCAATCTATCGCATACTTAGTGAAATCCACGACGAGGGTTACGTTCGGTTTCCCGCTAAGTTAGGCGATGCGCAAAAGGGCTTTAATCCGCGGTATTGTTGCATATTTCATAGAGAGCGAGGGCACCGAACGGAGGACTATTTGCCCTTGAAGCAACACCTGGAAGAGTTAGTCGCAGTCGGTCACTTGGACCATTACATCGATGGGGGCGTAAGGGGCGCGCACCACACCTCGGCCGAGCCGAGTGGTTCGGATGACTTAGAGGAACCTCCCCAAGGAGTGGTCAATGTGATCTATAGTATAATGGAGCCGGTGCAGGTATGCAAGCTCGGGGGGATGATAAAAAAAGACAGAACATATGAAGGAGGTTCTGTCGGTCCAGACTTCTATCAAAAGGGGCAAGACCGAGGAAAAAAACGTGATTGGTTTCTCAAGCAGGGACCTTGAACGCATTCAAACACCGCACAACGATGCCCTGGTGGTCACCCTTCGCGTCAGGGAATTCGATGTTAAACGCATCTTGATTGACCAAGGTAGTTCGGTAGAGATCATGTACTACGATGCCTTCAAGTAGCTTAAACTCTGAGATACAGACTTGGCTCCGGCAATTTCACCACTAGTTGGTTTCAACTCACAACCGAAGTGGCCGATGGGAAAGATAATCTTACCGGTCAAAGCCAGGTCCATTGTCAGGCAGGTGGAGTTCTGGGTACTGAAGGTGCCGTCCACATACAATCTGATCTTAGGTAGAGGATGGCTTCACGCCATGCAAGCGGTTGCGTCAACCTACCACCAGGTTATGAGGTTCCTCTTGGCTACGGGGGAAGTTGAGGAGATTTGGGGCGATCAAGTCATGTCCAAGCAGTGTTTTGTAGTAGTAAATGGGAGTCGAGCTGGCAAAGGCTTCGTGCAAATGATCGAAGGACTGGAAGACCAGAGTGTCCTTGATGATGTGGGCACCAAGGCCGAGGAAAAGGCTGTTAAAGAGTTGATGTAAGTGCGGATCGACACAGAAAGTCTTGACAAGTTCTTTTTGCTGGGATCTAGCTTGACCGCCCAAGAAAGAACCGAGATGGTGGAGTTCTTGGTGGCGAATATCGAGGTCTTTGCATGGACGCCATATGATTTGCCTGGCATAGATCCAAGCTTTATTTGCCACCTACTTAATCTCTACCCGAATACGCGTCCTGTCATTCAAAGGACGAGGAGATCCGCTCTTCACCACGCCTAGGTAATTATAGAGGAGGTCCAGAACCTACTGGAAGCTAGGGCAATCTAGGAAGTGCACTCCCCTCGGTGGGTTTCAAACACGGTCGTAGTGCCCAAGAAGAATGGGAAGTGGCGAGTTTGTATCGATTACAAGACGGTCAACCGAGCTTGCCCTAAAGACAACTTTCCTCTGCCCAGAATAGACCAACTAGTGGATCTTACAGCCGGACATAATCGGCTCAGTTTCCTAAATGCCTATCACGGCTATCACCAGATCGCCATGCATGCACCCGACCGCGAGATAACCTCTTTCATAACTTCGAGGGGATTGTTCTGCTATAAAGTCATGCCTTTTGGTTTGAAGAATGCCGGGACAACTTTCCAGAGGATGGTGACCAAGATGTTCGCCCCTCTGCTAGGCCGTATGATGGAGGCTTACATCGACGACATGGTTGTTCGACTTAGCAAGCCGACCACTTGTCCGACTTAGTCGAGATGTTCGCCATTCTTAAGTAACATAAGCTTCGCCTGAATGCATTGAAGTGTGCCTTCGGTGTCGGGTTAGGGAAGTTCCTTGGCTTCCTAGTCACCAACCGAGGCATTGAATTGGACCCCTCACAAATCAGAGCCATACAAGAATTGAAGCGGCCCAAATCAGCAAAGGATGTGCAACATCTTGCCGCTATGGTAGCCGCGCTTAATCGATTTATAAGCCGATCATCAGATCGTTGCCGACCTTTCTTTCGAGCTTTGAAGTCCAAGTTTTCATGGGATGAAGAATGTAACAAGGCCTTGGGTGAGCTCAAGGCATATTTGTCTTCTGCCCCACTATTGGTTACACCTAAGCCCAGCGAAGAGCTCTACTTCTATCTTGCCGTCTCTCAACATGCGATTAGTGCGGTGCTAGTCTGAGCAGAAGGCATTCAGCACCTCTCTATCTTTTACGTGAGCAAAACCCTACTAATAGCCGAGTCGAGGTATTTGCCACTGGAAAAACTTGCTTTGTCACTAATCATGGCTTCCAGGAAATTAGCGCATTACTTTCATGCTCACACAATCGTGGTGTTGACTGAATTCCCTTTGAAAGCCTTATTTGAATGGGCGGACTTCTCCGGCCGAATTCTGAAGTGGGCAGTTGAACTAGGGCTATTCGACGTCAAATTTTAACCTCGCACCGCTATCAAAGCCCAAGCATTGGCCGATTTTGTTGTTGAATTCTTGCTTGGAGTTCACCCGGCGTGCCTGGTGGATCTTACTGTGGTGGCTGGGGCAACAAGTATAAAAGCAACGAAAATTGCACAGCGGAATGATGTTGGCGACGCGGAACTTGCGCGCCCGTTCGCACCACTTTCAGTCGAAAGCCTACTTCAGATCGGCGATGCGACAATGGACTTGGGAATGACTGATCAACCTATTGGGTCCGGCGCTGCATCACTGAGGGGGGATGAAGACCGGTCTGTTGAGATAATTAGCGGCGAGCTTGTAGCAGACATAGCCGGGCAGCCGAGCGATTTGGATCCTATCAACCTTCAAGCCTTCTAGGATCCGTCGGAATGTTGGAAACTTTTCATTGGTGAAATGTGGAAACTTTTCATAGATGGCGCTTCAAATTGACATGGCGCCGGACTAGGCATAGTTTTGATATTGCTGGACGGTCTCACCACTGAACACTCTATCACGCTCGGATTCCCAATGTCAAACAACGAGGCTGAGTACGAAGCACTACTGGCCGGACTTAAAAGCGCCCTCCAGTTGTGCGCATCCGAGCTGATGGTCTACAGCGACTCCCAACTCGTTGTCAACCATGTGTCTGGAATGTACAAGGCCAAAGATGACAGAATGGCCAAGTACTAGACTCTAGTGAAAGAACACATCAAGGCATTCCAAACGATAAGGGTCCAACAAATTGGCTATGAAGAAAATGGCCGAGCAGACAACTTGGCCGGTCTAGCTTTCATGTTCGACAGTTCAACTCCCAATCCTCTCCTAATCGAGTTTCTTCCAAGACCTAGTATTGAGGACTTAGAGCAGGCGGAAGTATTCTGCACCGAGCTTGGTCCCTCTTGGATGGACCTTGTCATCCTCTTTCTGAAAGAACAGACCCTTCCGGCCAACAAGAAAGAAGCACATAAAGTCTGGGTGAAGTTAGAGCGGTTTTGGCTCTCTCCATCTGGCGCCCTATATAAGAAGTCACTCACCGGTCCGTACCTCAAGTGCGTCCATCCAAACAGCATGGAAGCTTTCTTTTATGAGATCTACGAAGGCATGTGTGAAAGTCACACTAGGGGAAGATCTTTGGTCTACCGCACTATTTTACAAGGATACTGGTGGCCGTGCATGCAAGCAGATGCTCAGAAATATGTTACGAAATATGAAAAATGCCAAAAGTTCGCCCACCAAATTCACCAGCTGGCTAGAGAACTACTTCCCCTCACCAGTCCATAGCCTTTCGCAATGTAAGGGCTCGACATAGTGGGACCACTCCCAACAACGCTGGGCAACTGAAAGTTTTTCATTGCGGTGACAGATTACTTCACCAAATAGGTTGAAGCAGAGCCCTTAGTGACCATCAAAGAGAAGGATGCCAAACGATTTGTTTGGCAGAACGTGATAACGTGGTTTGGCATCCCCAAGGCTTTGATTTTTGATAATGGCACTCAATTTGACAGGCGCTTGTTTAGAGGATTTTGTGAGGAATTGAAGATAGAATTCTTTAATTCCAACTCGGCCTACCCGCAATCCAACGGCCAAGTCGAAGCATCAAACAAGACCATTCTCAATGGGCTGAAGAAAAGGCTGGAGAAAGCCAAAGGAAAATGAGCCGAGGAACTCCCTAGTGTCCTCTGGGCATATCGGACGACCTCGAGACGGTTGACCGGGGAAACTCCTTTTGCCCTGGCATATGGCATGGAGACGGTCATTGTATTGGAAATCAGCATGCCCACCATTTGCAGCGAAAATTTTGAGCCCGAATTAAACTCCGAAGCCATCGCTCTGGAATTGGACCTAGCAGATGAATGCCGAGAAAAAGGCGTTAATCCACGTGGCTGCACACCAACAAGAATTGTCCAGGAAGTACAACAAAACAGTGCACCCCAAACCGTTTAAAGTCGGGGACTGGGTTTTGAGGAAGGTGATGGACAACACACTGGTGCCGGGCGAAGGCAAGCTAGGGGCAAACTGGGAAGGGCCTTACAGGATAATCGGTCTGGTGGGCAAGGGGGCATACCATCTAGAGGACTTAGATGGCAAAAGCATACCTCGGCCATGGAATGCAGCCAATCTCAAACTGTACTATTTCTAGCATTTGTCATTTATATGTAAGTTTTTGTAAAAGGACTTATTTTCCTTTATTTTTGAATGTAATACTCCATTTGCTAATGTAATAGAAATGGATTATTTTTTCTTAAGAAGTTTGTTGTGTTCGAAGTAATGTAGTGAATGAGGGGGCATACATTCCCAAAGCCAAGATGATTTACCCCGACTGAAACAGTTGATGATTTGCTCAACTCTCATGTTTTAGCTGAGATGATTCACCCCGACTGGAAGAGTTGATGATTTGTTCAACTCTCATGTTTTAGCCAAGATGATTTACCCTGGCTGAAAGAGTTGATGATATGCTCAACTCTCATGCTTTAGCCGATATGATTTACCCTAGCTGAAGGAGTTGATGATTTGCTCAACTTTAAGGTTTAGCCAGGATAAATTAGCCCGGCTAGAAGGGTTGATGATTGTTTTAGCCGAGATGACTTACCTCGGCTAAAAAGGGCGACGATTTGCTAACCCCGAAGGATTAGCTGAGCTATCTTACCTCGACTCGAGGAGTCTGATCTGTCCAATTTTAGATAACTTTCGCATCTTTAAGACCGAGATAATTTCCTCGGTGCTAGCAAATTGTAATACGCCAAGCAAGAATAGCATGGTTAAATGGAGGACTACGATAAACAGTGCAAAAGTATAAGCAAAGCGAGAACTTTTCATTGATGGGAAAATTATCTACATGAAGTGGGGCTTGTAGCCCGGTTACAAAAACTCAAATAGAAACCAAAAGAAAAAAGTCTAAACTACGCTAACGGGAAGAGGTCGGCAAACTCATCCCCGGCTCCTTCTGTCGCAACTTCCAAGTCAATGACAGCACCCTTCTCCTTTTCGCTAAGCTCCTCCTGGCTATTGTCATCCCCGGCTCCCATCTCTGCTACCTCTTGTAAGGCATTGAAGACTTCGTTGGCGTAAGAAATCAGGTAGGCCGGCAGGAAGGCCGGGGGAGAAGAAGCAAACACCTCGGTCTCTGCTTCTTGGCCAAGCTTTTCATGAGCGGCCTTCCAGCTGGACTTGAAATAAATGTCCTTGGTGGCCTTGACTTGCTTGTTGTAGTTGTCCTTGGCCTCCTGGAAACTGAGATTGTTGGCCTCGTCCACGGCAGCCTTTTTCGCTTCTTTCTCGACTGCAAGTTGGGCTTTCCGCTTGTCTCTCTCCTGCTCGGCCTTACCAAGCTGGCCAAGGAGTCTTGCGTTGTCAGCATTGGTCATTTCGAGCGAATCTTTAGACCTCCCCAGCTCGGTTTCCAAATGCTTGACCTGATTGGCCCCATTGATCACCTTTTGCTGGAGCTTGTGAATCCGGTCCATCACAAGATATTTCTGGATGGCCTGCAAGAAGATGTGTTGGAGTTCAGATAAAAATAACCGTGCAAACACTTGAACAAATTCAAATAAAACGTGCGAAATTCTTACCCGGGTTATAAACTTAACCGAGGACTTCACGAGCTAGGTGTCGGGTACGTGGTCGCTGCCGGCTATGTTGCTCGGCAAGAGTAGTGCTTTTGTCAGGTCGAAAGGCAAGAGATGTTCTTTGTCGCCTTTGACTGAGGCATTGGCTGGGATCTTCTTACCTCGGTGCTTCAACTGTGGCTGCCATGGTGGCGTTGGCTTAGAAGCATCCGCTGGTTACTCGATGCTCAGCTCAGCAACGAGCTCAGCTGTCAGATCGGTGGACCAAGGCCTCTTTCCCGTTCGACGACTTTCTTTGCTAGTTTGCATCGCAGCAGTCGACGCAAGTGCAATTACTATCCCAGATGTTTGACCGGCAGCCAGTGCTCGGGGAGGGATACTCGGTAGCTCGGTGGATGTGGTGGTGATCAGATTTTTGATACGGCTTTGTTTGGCCATTTCCTCTTCCTCGGTCAGCCGGATAAGAAGCACGTCCGATAGTGTTAGATCGGGCGGTGGAGATAATGCACGTAAGAAGTCTATAACTCTACTCCAGCGGGGAGCCGAGTATTGGTAGCTTGGTACGTAACTGAGAAGTTCGTGGTAATCTCAGCTACGGTACCGTAGTGCGGTTCTGATGGCAGCCTCGTTTAGGTTGAAGTAATTCGCCTGCAAGGCTTCGATAGCTGTAAGGAAAAAAAAAGGCCATTAGTACAGAATAGTAAACAAAAGTAATTTGACCGAGCAGCGAGAACGGCTTACATGTCGAACCGAAGTTCTTGCTGATGTACCAGCTCGGTATATTAGCCGTTTCGTAATTCCCTGATACCCAAAAAAGGTCATCATCATGCATATATTTATCTGGGGTGCAGGTTATAAGCTTTTCCTTGCCCGGTCTAATCTTCAGGTAGTAATTAGGCCCGTCGCCTGTATGTCCGAGGGTGTACTAACGTAAAATCTCAGCTAATCCTAAGTTCAGGCCAAGCCGGTTGTTCAGCTTGGCTATCCCGTTTATTATTCTAAATGTGTTGGTTGAAACTTGTGTTGGCGCTAGCTCGGTGCGCCTTAGGAACTCACACATTAGAGGTTGAACTGGGAAACGTAGGCCGCCTTTGATTATGGAAAGCACGGTGAAGGAACATTGGTCCAGTCTGTCCCATGGGGTGTTGTCCTCTGCACCGAGCTCAAGATGTACATCTACAGTGTGACAACCCTCACCTCTGATCAATGTTAAATTATGATTGGGCATGATAAGTGATTGATTAAGCTAAAATTCTGAACTGTTTGCATGAGTATGTTGCTTAATTGCATTTCTATCTGTTTGTCATTAAATAATCTGTTCATGTGTTGATTTCGAATTGCGAATTGAAAGCCTTATTGGCGACCGATTCAGAAATTGGTTAATGTTATATGCCAATTAGGATTTATGTAATTTTATGATAGGTTTAATTAAAATTCAATTTGGAATGATTAAATTAGATTAAATAAAGTTAAACCACCTTAGTTTGCATTTACTACACTTTTGCCATTGAGTGCATTATGCTAGGCCACTACTTCTCTCACCCTTTACATTGTTTAGCATCTTCCTTCACTTCATCTTCTTGACCCAAAACCGTGAGAGAGAGGGAGTGTGAGGAAAGAATTGAATTCAACTAGAACTTTGCTTGAACTTAGAAGATTTGAAGAGGTTTTGCAAAATTGAGCTTCCATACCTAGAATTCAAGACCTAAGGAAGGAAATTCATCCTCTCAATTATGAATTTAAGTTGTTTCTTGCATGGTTCATGGAAATTTGGAGTTTATAGTCAAGAATTAATTAAAGGTTTGAATCAAGAATTAATTCATGCATGCATGTACACATTCTTGAATTTTGAGGGTGTTTTCATGAGGATTTCAACATGCATGTTCATATTTTGGTTATACTCTTGAAATTCACCATGATTTTGAGCTCAATCTTGCATTTGATCATGTTTTGGAGAATTGGAATCCTTAGGAACTCATGTATGTTAAGTTCTTGTATTGTTCTTCAAGTTCCTTTGAAATTTGTGTTCAATTGTCTCGCCTTTGGGCTTGATTTTACAAATGATCTTCAAAAACATGTTGTACTATGAGTTTCCAAGTGTTTTCTAGAAAATTGGCCCAAAAGGATGAGTTTTGATGTGTTCAATTCTTGGTTTGAGCTTTGGGAGCAAATTTGGAAATTCTAGATTTTGGCTTCCACGCTCGAGCGACCATTCTTTTGTTCAGAGCTCCACTCAAGCAACGGAATGCTACTCGAGCGTTGGTTACAAGCTCTTAGGTTTTTGTGCACGCAGACGCACGCTCGAGCGACAAGACCTACGCTCGAGCGAGAGCTATGTCTCATGCTCGATCGAGCATCGAGCGGGCATCGAGTGGGGATTTTCAACATCCAGTACTTTTGCATTTTTATAGACTGCTCAAGCGAGAGAGTTTGCGCTCGAGCGACCCCTTTGTTTTGGTAAGCTTGCTCGAGCGAGACCTCTGGTTTTTGAAAAAATTTGAAAAGTGTTTTAAAGTACATATTTGCATCATCTTTCCATCTTAGGCATTCCTAGGCCATGTTTAAGGCATCTTAATGAGGATATTGATGTAGAACCACACTAAGTCCAGTTAAGGAGCTAAGTCATTAATCTTAAGTGTGTAATTTAGTGTGTGTTCGTTCTGCAACTGTGTAGGGTTGGCACCCGAGGACGCTGACTAGGCTATCTTTAGCCCAGTACTCTATGAGTAACAATGCTGTAAAGCTACATTCAATTATGATTATTTTCTGAACGATTAACTGTACTATTTTTTGAAATGATATTGTTTACTGAATGAATGTTTGTCTTATTTTATGAATTGTACTCGTGGCATCTATAGCAATCGATCATATCGCTATCAAGTATCGCCATCGTAACAGAGATCTCTGTCAGTTTCAATGTTTGGAACTACTCCTGTTTACTGTTTTGATGGCCATTAACTGACTGTTCGGTCTGTTAAGACCTACTGTACTGCTTTGCTATTGGATATACCACATATGACTATTATGGTTTCTAAATAACTGTTATGGCATGAAATATGAGCCATTGATTAAATATCTTGTTTACTGATACAAATGACTATTTTAATTACTGAAAAAGACATTCATTCTTAACCCCCTTTACGCATTTGTTATTCACTGGGCTTTAGCTCACTGTTTATATTTATATGTAGGTGTCCAAGCACCGGACCAAAGCTAGGAGCGTCAAGTTAAGCTCCCGTTTTGTCAAGCCAACCTTTGTGCCTCACTTTGAGGTTCCAAGTCTGTTCAAGCTAAGGCTGTTTTGGGGTGTCTTAGTTTCACCCTTCCTGTCTCTAATCTATAATGAATGTTTAAGACTTGACTGTACAGTGATGGTGAAGGGATTTGGTCTCTAACCTAGATGTTGTGTATGATGTATATATATATATATGTTTTGATTATGAATGTGGCTTGTTCATAAAACTCTTTTCGCATTCAGATTTTTACAGCTCATTGGACATCTTTTTTTTACTGTTTGGCTTCCGCTAGCCCCTACTCAGACATCACATTATCATATGTGCCTTTGGTAATCACGGATTACTGGCCGGTTACGATGCTAAACCCATAGGGGCGGGTTTGGGTCGTGACATGCAGGGACGCCATATTCTTCTTAGAACGCGGCTAGTGTGCTTGGCGTTTCAACGAGGAAGCGATAACGCCCCATGTGAAGTTGGCCTATTTCAGCACGGCATTATTGGTTTGGCAAAGTTTCGTGTGTTGGCTACTCGGCCGTTGAGAGCCCTAGTGTTGGTGTCTGGTCCTCTAGGACTCTGCAGTAAAAGTCAAGTGTGAGTCGCAGCGTGGTCGCGCAAACGAGCTCCACTTTAGCTCGGGCACAGGAAGTGCAACAGCACCTCGGTCACAATTTTGTACCCATAAGCTTGGCCGCCCGAGCAGACCAGTTATTAGCCCGGTTGAGCGGTCTAGCATTCTGTCAGGCAGATTCCTACCCAACAAACTCCAAACTTGCTTGATTCTGGTATTTTTTGGGATCAAATGAGGTCCAGGAGCCCGGTCTGCCCCAGATCCTCGCGTGTTCATCAAAGAAAATAAAGAACAGTTGAGAAGGAAGGGGCATGGATGGCTCTTGGGGGTATAGATGGCTCTTGGGGGCAACGTCCCAAAACCAACTTGCTATCTTGTCCTAAACTCAACTATGACAATCATAGGCCTAGAGAACATGAGTAACAAATGAAGAAACAATGGAGGTTTGAGAACTTACAGGTTAGGGCACTGATGGGGGCTCGAGGCAGTGAGACGGAGGCCCTCAGCAATGGCGATAGTATGAAACGTGCTTGCGTAGGCACTTCGATCTCAATGGAATGAGTGAGGGCAAGAGCTCTCAATCACACGTTGGTTTTTGTAGAAGAAGATGAATAGAAAAGAAGAAATATGTAGGGGCAAGCAACGGCTATAAGAAGGGAAAAAGGAACGCCAAAATTCGAATGTGAAGAGACGGCATGGGTTGCCGTTCGAGGCCAATGAATGACTGACGCGTGTCTGAAATGACGGCGGCATTAGTACTGAAGAGACAAGTTGGCGAGTAGAGGCGTCGATCGAGCAAGTCAAGAGACCGAGGATGGGGATTAGCACGATTAATGTCTTACAGTGTAAGGCCGGGCGGAGAATCGACTCCAGTCGGATCATGTAATTCTAATCACGCTAGCGCGAACGGAATTAAGGGGCAATTGAGAGGGAGATTCATAATATGGCATTGGGCTGCGATAGAGGCCGGGCTGAAAGAGGTTTGAGCGTGTTTGGGCCGAGCTAACCTGGGTTGATCCAGGATTGGTTTGCTCAGTTGAGGTCTAAGACCCATTCAGCCGAGATGATCGTCTGCTAACCAAGGCTTTGTTGTTCTCACATTCAGCTCGGCGAGTAAGGTGTTCCGCGGACCGGCCTAACCTGTCTGGAGCTTAGCCATACCAGAGTGCTACTGAGCTCGGTCGCGATAAAGCTCGGCGAGTGGCACTGTTTGACAAGTTAAGTAGCACGGTCGTAGAAGGCCAGGGTGGTGCCGCCGGGCTGCCCGTTCCCACCAATGCCGTTTGGCGGTTTGATTAGGTGGTGTTTAGCTGAATTTTGCGTTGACACGTGGGGAAATGGGATGAGAGAGCAGGTCCACACGTCAGATGGCGAATGGACGCAGAGGCAAGCGCAGAAGGTATATAAGCATGACTACACGCCCCCATGCGGGGGATGGAACATCAATTGGTGAGAGAAACTTTAGCACTAAGTCCGCTCCCCTCTCTCTCTCTCTCTCTCTCTCTCTCTCTCTATTTGAGTGTGTGCTAATTTGACCGCCGGAGGGGTTTTCCGACAACACACCGCCGGGTAGCTCACCGCCGTTGTATTCGTAGGTGATCGGATCAAAGCGGAGCTTGGACACGAGGAGTATGGGTAGTACCGAATATTTCCTCCCCGTACAGTAATTAAAGAAGAAAATTAGTTACAACTGAAGAAGAAAATGATATAACTTAAGGGTGCATATGGTAAAGAGTGTGTATAGTAAAATTTCTCTTTAATTAATGTCGAACTTCCTCATCATTTTGGGATCTACCTTCACTCTCCATTCTTTTATTCTTTCTCCCACGGTGGAATATGCCTACAATTTTAACTAGAGTAATTATACTCAACAAATACTTGCTGTACGGGAAAGAAATAAACCTTCTCGTATAATCCTGTTGATCAAGTCTGCGCTCCTCCATACGTCGTCGTTTTACCACTTGAAAATACAAACGTGAGCTAGCCGGCTGGTGTGTACTGGAAACCTCTCCGATGCCTAAGTCAGCAAACTAGACAAATAGACAAGGGCTCTGTGTATTCAGAAATTAAAATTGCGTTACCTCTCCATAGGTGATATTTGTGAGCTTTTATAGGTTTCGTGTGGCACAATCCCATTAGGAATTTTACTCCTCCATGTAGAGTCCTCCTAGGATTTATACTCCTGAAGGATAATGCTTATCCTTCAACACCCCCCACTGCTTAAACCAAGTGAGATGGTTTTCCCATGGCCGAACTACCGTAGGACCGAAATAATACTGCCATGTTTGGACTAGCTAGCGTGACCGACCTAACTGTTAGCTCGGCTCTTCTATTCCCTTCTCCTACCTCGGCTTCATATACAAAGGCCGAGCCATCCGTAGAAGAGTTAAGCCGATCTGACCTAGAATCAGGTCCTGAAGCGGACTCAACATACCTCGATTCCGAACAATGTAACCGAGCTAACTTCTTTTTATCCCGTCTGATGGCTTCAATCTTATTCCGGACCGAGCTAACCCAAATAACGGCGAGCGAACTAAACTCACTTACTTAATCTGGCGGCAAGCTTCTTACTTCGGACCGGACTAACACTCGTCCACAGCCCATCTTCTAAGCCTCTTCAACACGGCCCATAGAATGGCCCACTAACCTAGCTCGGCCCAATTTTATATATAAATTACCCTCTCAATTGCCCCTTAATTCCATCTGCGTAGCATGATAGGGATTATCTGTCTATAAACCGGGCTAAAATTTTAACCTTTCCAACCGAGCTAAAAAATTTTAGCCTCTCTAGCCGAGCTAAAACTCTGAAGTGTTCCCAGCCGAGCCACATTTAAGCCGAGCTATCCTCATCCGGTCAAAACGCTCTTCGATTCGCCATGAATCGCTTCCCTTTCCAAAGGACACGTGGCGTGCTCGATTGGCCTTCGCAATTGTCCACGCCAGATGCCATAAGATTTGAACAGTTCCCGCCCTTCCATTTTCGTCCTTTTTTACAAAACAGTCTCCTCAACTCAAATCATTTACCTCACTATTCATTCTTCTCTCTCTCTTGTTCCTGAGCCCTGAGTTTGAGTTTACTGCATTCGTGTTCTTCATCACTGTCGTTGCTTCTAACTTCTAGCTCCTTTCTCTTTATCTGGTAAGCCCCACGAATCTGTTTCTCTCTTTTTGTTTTTTGCTTTCGTTTAATCCATAGCATACTTTTCTGTGTTTATGCAAAACACATTTTTGCTTCTATTTTTCACTGTTTTTGCACTTTTCTGGAAAAAATCTTCATAAGAACTCTATGAACTTAAGGAATTATCTGTAGAACGTTATTTTGATCCATAAACATGTCTTAACCGAACTAGGATACTGTTTGTGATACATGTAGATCTATTCAGACCATAACCAAACTAGAACTTGTGAACATATCAATAGTTTCAGTAAGTCACCATCTTCTGATTTACCTTAGCCGAGATAAATGAACCGAACTAAGTCTGAACTTAGTATATTGGAAACCTTAGCCTTCGACCGAGCTAGGTCTGCTGGGCTAAGCCAGCTTTCTTAGTTTGAAACCGAGCTAAGAAAGCTGCCCCTAAAGGCTCGACCGAGGTAGCAAAACCCATAGCTGAAGCCGAGATAACCAACCCCATATAGAAACCGAGCTATCGAACCCCTTGCTCAAACCGAGCTAACCAACCCCATTTTTCTCTTTGCTTTGATATTGTAGCACGGTCAACGATCTGTGCTTAACACCTTTTGTTTTCCACTTTGCAGACTTAGGTTGTCTAGGCACTCCTCTCAGGCGCCAACCGAGCCATCGAAAGCCTGATTTTTCAATCGAACTAATTTATTTATAACTTATACAATAAATGGGGAAGTATAGATTCTTAGTAAACACACCTGGCGGTCTAGCCGAATTCCGCAAAGATTACAATATACCTGACGACGTCCAACTGACTTTAGCTGAACAAAATACCACACCTTGGGGAAATGAGGGCTTCGTACCCTTTACCCTTCTTTCAATAATAGAAACCGGACTAAGATTTCCAGTCCAACCCTTGATCTGTGAATTCCTCAGACAAACCAGATTATGCCCAACTCAGCTTTCCACCAATTCTTACTGTATAATAATGGAAATAGCCGAACTAAACCGCTGAGCTGGTCTTAACCTCGGTCTAGCCGAAATATTCCACCAATACTCCATTGGTTCCAAAGATGACGGCTAGGTCTACTACCTTAAGATACGTCGTCGCCGAGAAAAGATAATAAAAGATACGCCGGATAAAGACCTAAATGACGACGATTTTTTTCTGGGTATTTGGGAATTTTGAAGATCACCAAGCCCAGATCCCTGGCCGAAGTATTAACTGAAATAAAGGAATCCCCAGTATAACTACTTTGGTTTCATTTCATGCTTCTCTTTTATTTCGGCTGCCATTCTGAACTGAACTAACAGTTGCTTTCTTTTATGCAGATTTAGCTCATATCCATTCACTGTACAGCTACCCGAACTTGAACATTCTCCGCGCCGCACTACGGTTCCCAGAGAGAAGTTGGGGCAAACTTCTAAACTTCGAACCGACATACCGATACAGCGGCCGCCGAAAAGCTAGAGTGACCAATTTTCTTCTTGAAGACACCCCAGAACCGGACCCAACCTTGCCCCAAATCAACCTAATTCCACTAACAGCTGAACAAAAAATGGAAAAACAGAACAGAGTAAGGGCCCTTCTGACCGAAACTAACAAACCTGAAGTATCGCCACAAAGTCAAACCCAAGAAACGGTGGCCCTTCCTACTCAACAACCGTCCTCATCCCGCCGAACCAAGCGCGCCCGAACTACCGAAACCAAACAACGTTTGGTTGATGAAGACGAGACCATTCTTCCACCGAGCCACCCACCGAGTCCACAACCGGAGCCTTCTGACCGAACTACCTCTAGGTGGGCACCCAAGCTTACATTCAACAACCGAGATATTCAAGACTCTGACTCCGTTGTTGCTGAGAAAGATCACCAGTTGGCCTTTAACCTGGCCAAGAGTGTGTGCCTTCCAAAGGACATGGAGCACCACCACAATCAACTGAACTCCGAACTGAAATCCATTCGGTCGACAACGAAATCAATGATTCTGGTTAGTAGCTTTTTTCGAACTTTCTAATTTTTCCAACTCTTAGCTCGGCTAAAAAGAAATAATTCTTTTGCAGGCCATTCAGAAAAACAATAACACGCACAGGCGGGTGCTGGAGCTGAGGAAAACCACAAGGCAGTAATGGCGAAAGAAGCCAAGACCAATTAAAACAATCACAAGAAAAGACGACCGAGCTGGAGGCCGAGGTAACTTGTCTAACTGGCCTAGTTGCCTCGGCTAACAGTGAAAAACAACGAGCTCTTACCGAAATAAAAGATAAATATTTGTGGGAGATGGCACAGCTTGAAGGTGCTAAGGATGCCGAAATAGCAGTTTTGAAGAAGAAAACTAAGGACGCCGAGCTGAAGGGCTTTAAGGAGGGCGAAGCTGCATACATCCAGTAGTGTGAAGCTGCGAAGGATTTGTTTTTCAAGTGTGGCTGGAGAGGTGTGGTGGAGCAGCTTGGTTGTGGTCCTGACACCGAGGTCTACAATGCTCCTCAGTACTTCATTCCGGCCTCACTGGCGGAGTATGTAGCCGATCTACAGAAGCAATTTCTCGATGCGTCTGACAACGATGATGAAGAAGATGAACAAACTGAGACTCCGATTGTCAACGAGCCTACCAATCAATCAGCTCGGTCGGAGCCAGTGGTTGAAGATTTGACGACCGAAAATGTGCTTCCAACAGAGACCGAGCTCCCAACCGAGACTACTCTAACCACTGGTGTCCATGTTGATGTTGAAGCCGATCTCGAAGATTTGTTCAACTAACTCCGTAGTTTTTCTTTTGTTTTGCAGTTGTGACCGGGCTGCGGCCCCTCCTGTGTACCTATTTTTTACTTCAATGAAAATTTTCTTTTGTGCTCAACTTTTATTCCGGTTCTTTATTTGTATGTTTGTATTTGAATTTTACAATGAACTCTTTTGCTCGACTGTGATCTCGGTTTGAATGCTTGCTTTCTAACTGCAATTTGAAATTTTTTTGGCAATCTGAGTAGGCTTACTAGCCAACCACTCTTTTAGCCGATATACTTATTTCGGCTGAAGAGTACTAAGAGTTGGTTTAATCCAGCCAACCACTCTTCAACCATACTCTTACTTCGGCTGAAGAGTAACAAGAGTTGGTTTAATCCAGCCAACCACTCTTCAATCATACCCTTACTTCGGCTGAAGAGTACAAAGAGTTGGTTTAATCCAGCCAACCACTCTTCAGCCGTACTCTTACTTCGGCTGAAGAGTAACAAGAGTTGGTTTAATCCAGCCAACCACTCTTCAGCCATACTCTTACTTCGGCTAAAGAGTAACAAGAGTTGGTTTAATCCAGCCAACCACTCTTCAGCCATACTCTTACTTCGGCTGAAGAGTAACAAGAGTTGGTTTAATCTAGTCAACCACTCTTCAGCCATACCCTTACTTCGGCTGAAGAGTATAAAGAGTTGGTTTAATCCAGCCAACTTCTAAGTTGGTTTTTCCAGCCAACCTAGAATAAAGTGTTTTTTCTGCCCTAACTCACTAATTTACTAAAAACAATTTTTTACAGAAAAAAATGTCTAACTGAAAAGAAAACTACTTGTTTTATTGATAAAGGGAGAAATTACACAAACTTTAATAGGGAAAAAGCTAAAAATAAAATAACTTGAGATTTGCAGTATTCCATGGCTTGGGAATTGCCTTGCCGTCCTCGTCTTCTAAGTGGTATGCCCCTTTGTCTGCTAATCCTACCACTTTATATGGACCTTCCCAATTGGGCCCAAGCTTGCCGTCTCCTGGTACCAAGGTATTTCCCATCACTTTGCGCAGTATCCAATCTCCGATCTTGAATTGCCTTGGATGAACTGTCTTGTTGTATTTCCTGGATAGCTCTTGTTGATATGAGGCAATGTGAACCAGTGCCCTTTCTCTTCTTTCTTCTGCAAGGTCGAGCTCTAATGCTATGGCTTCGCCATTCAAGTCTGGATCAAAATTCTCGCTTCGAATTATGGGGAGGCCAACTTCCAGTGGGATTACTGCCTCCATACCATAGGCTAAGGAGAATGGTGTTTCTCCTATTGATCGCCGAGGTGTGGTGCGGTAAACTCATAAAACATGAGGGAGCTCTTCTGCCCATTTGCCTTTTGCTTTCTCTAACCTTTTCTTTAATCTATCCAAAACTACTTTGTTTGATGCTTCAGCCTGACCATTTGCTTGGGGATATACCAGTGTAGAATTGTAGAACTCTATCTTGTACTCTTCACAAAAGCCTCTGAAAATTCTGCCGTCAAACTGAGTGCCGTTGTCTGAGATTAGGGCTTTTGGTATGCCAAACCGAGTGATTATGTTCTGCCAGACGAACTTCTTCACGTCTTTTTCCTTAATTGATGCCAATGCTTCTGCTTCTACCTACTTTGTGAAGTAATCGATTGCTGCAAGGAAGAACTTCCTGTTTCCTGGTGCTGTTGGAAGTGGTCTTACTATGTCCAATCCCCCACATTGCGAAGGGCCATGGGCTAGTTAGAGATAGGAGTTCTCTGGCAGGTTGGTGTAGTTGGTGTGCGAACTTCTAACACTTCTCGCACTTTTTGACATACTTTTCTGAATCTGCTTGCATGTATGGCCACCAATATCCTTGCGAAATTGCCCTGAATGCTAGTGATCTTCCTCCTTGATGGCTTCCGCATACGCCCTCATGTATTTCGAATAAGAATGCTTCCACTTTGCTGGGATGAACACACTCTAGGTAGGATCCTGAGAACGACTTTTTGTATAATGCTAAAGACGGGGAGAGCCAAAATCGCTACGACTTTGCTCTTATTCTGTTGGCTTCTTTCTTCTCTTCCAGTAAGGTGCCGTCTTTCAGGAACAGTATGATGGGATCCATCCAAGAAGGGCCTAACTCTGCACAACATACCTCTTCTGCTTCGGGGTCTTCAATGCTTGGTCTAGGTAGATAGTCGATCAGCAATGGATGAGGGATGGAGGTGTCTGCCATCGAGGCAAAGCCTGCTAGTTCGTCTGCTCTACTGTTTTCCTCCCTACCGATTTGTTCTATCCTGACTACTTCAAATTTTTTGATCGTTGTTCTGACCAACTCTTGGTATTTGGCCATCCTGTCGTCCTTTGTTTCGTAGTCGCCAGATATTTGGTTTACCATCAGCTGTGAGTCGCTGTAAACCATTAGCTCGATGGCCTTCATGTATAATGCTGACCTGAGACCTGCAAGAAGCGCTTCATACTCCGTTTCGTTGTTTGATGCTAGGAAGCCAAGGTTGACTGCCTGCTCCACTACTAGGCCGTCTGGAGAGATGAGGACTATGCCCAGTCCTGCTCCATGCCGGTTGGATGCTCCATCCACGAAGAGCTTCCATATCTCTCCAACGAACAACTTCCAGCAAGTGGAGGGATCAGATGATGCCTTGGGATCTTTCTGGTCGCTGGTGTCTCCTTCAAGGTTCATGCTTGCTGTCTGTCTCTTGCTATCTGATTGTTCCAAGTCTTTATTTGTTGGTGAGTCTTGACTTGGTGTAGCTTGGTCTGCCTCTTCCTTCCCTACTTCGTTTTGGTCTGCCTTGGTGTCTGGCTGAGTATTTTGTACTAGGGGTTGCGCTATTCTGGCGTCAACTTCCATCCCTAGTTCGGTTGTTTCAGTCAGGTCGACTAAGCAGATGTGATGACTTCCTGGTGTGAATTCTGCGACAAAATCCGCCAATGCTTGAGCTTTTATCGCGGTCCTGGGTTGGAACTTGATGTCGTATTGTCCCAACTCTACTGCCCACTTCAGAATTCGCCTAGAAAAGTTTGCCCTTTCAAACAAAGCTTTTAATGGAAAGGCTGTGAGAACCACTATGGTGTGGGCGTGAAAGTAGTGCGACAACTTCCTTGAGGCCATCATCAAGGCCAATGCCAGTTTCTCCAGTGGCAAGTACCATGTTTCGGCGCCCAGTAATGTCTTGCTGACATAGTAAATGGGCAGGTGTTGGATTCCTTCAAGGACCAATATGCGCTAATATGCGGTCATGAGATCGCTAAGTACAAGAAAAGTTCTTCTCCAGGGATTGGGGTTACAAGTAGTGGTGGAGAAGACATGTATTCTTTTAGGTTTTTCAGAGAGCGGTCGCATTCGTCGTCCCATTCAAACTTGACTTTCAGTGTGTGGAAGAATGGTCGTAGTCTGTCTGACGATCGGCTTATGAACCGATTGAGCGCAGCAGCCATGCCGGTGAGATGTTGTACTTCCTTTACTAAATTTGGCCTCTCCAGATCCTGAATTGCCTTGATCTGAGAGGGGTCTACTTTTATACCCTGGTTGGTCACCAAGAAGCCTAGGAATTTGCCAGATCCTACTCCGAACGCACACTTGGACGCATTGAGGCACAACTTGTGCTTCTTTAGGATCTCAAACATCTCACTCAGGTCCTTGAGATGGTCATTCTCATCTTTGCTCTTGACCACCATGTCGTCGATGTAAGCCTTCATTGTTCTGCCTAACAATGGTTCGAACATCTTGGTGACCATTCGCTGGAATGTCGCCCCTGCGTTCTTTAGGCCAAAGGGCATGACCTTGTAACAGTACAATCCTCGCGGAGTTGTAAAGGATGTGATCTCCTGGTCAAGTTTAGGCATGGCGATTTGGTGGTAGCCTCTGTACGCATCCAGAAAGCTAAGTCGGTTGTGCCCTGCCGTCAGGTCTACTAGTTGATCTATCCGCGGTAGAGGAAAGCTATCTTTTGGGCATGCCTTGTTGACTGTTTTGTAGTCGACGCAGACACGCCACTTGCCATTCTTTTTTGACACTACGACTATGTTGGAGATCCATCTTGGGTAGTGCACCTCTCTAATTGCTCCTGCCTCCAGCAGGTTTCCTATTTCTTCCGCTACTATTTCGGCGTGGTGGAGAGTCGATCTGCGCGTGCATTGAATGATTGGTCTGGCGGATGGGTGGACATTGAGTTGGCGACAGATGAAGTTGGGATCAATGCCTGGCATGTCGTATGGTATCCAGGCGAACACCTCGATGTTAGAGGTAAAAAATTCCAAGACCTCTAATCTCTCAATGCTGGACAACGATGAACCTGAGCAAAAAGAACTTATCCGGGTTCTTTTCATCTATTATTACCTCTACCAAGTCTTCCACCGCTTTCTGACTAGCCGCTTTGCCAACATCTGCGAACAGTTCGTTACTCTCAGGTTCTTCCACCAAATGAACGTATCCTTTGGCAGCGCGGCTGCCATTCACCGTAACAAAGCACTGCTTCGACATGATCTGATCTCCATAGACTTCTTCTATTACTCCGGCGTTGTTAGGGAACCGCATTACTTGGTGGTAGGATGACGCCACCGATCGCATGGCATGCAGCCACGTTCTGCCCAAGATGATGTTGTAAGTAGAGAGAACCTTCAACACCCAGAACTCCACTTGTTTCGTCACACTCTCTGCTTTGACTGGAAGGATTATTTTGCCAACGGGCTATTCTGGCATGGAGTTGAATCCAATTAGGGGAGATACGGCAGGTGCCAAGTCTTTATCTTGTAACTTCAATTGTTTAAATGTTTCGTAGTACATGATTTCACATGAACTACCCTGGTCAATCAGAATCCGCTTGACGTCAAAATCCTTGACTCGGAGAGTGACGACCAGGGCATTATTGTGAGGGCAATATATCCTTGCCAGGTCTTTATCCGAAAAAGACATAACGTTTATGGCCTCTGTTTTCCCCTTCTTGATGGCAGGTTGGGCACTTAGCACCTCTCTTAAGTGTTCAGTCTTTTTGATTGATCCCCTGAGCTCGCATACACGCTCGGGTTCAAAGACTCCATGTATCACATTGATAGTGCCTTGAGGAGGGGCGTCGATTGGCATCCCATTGGGGTTATTGTGGTCCTGAGGGGCTGGTTGCGCCCCTCCTTCAATGTATTTATCCAGTTGTCCTGCTACCACCAACTCCTCCAGGTGCTGCCTCAACGGCGTGCAGTTTTCAGTGCGGTGACCCTTTTCTTTATGGAAGGTGCACTGTGACCTGTCGTCGTAGTCCTTCTGGGCCTCTCCTAGCTTGGCAGGCCATCTGACAAAAGGCTCGTCTCTTATTTCGCTTAGAATTCGGTAGATCGGTTTCTTGAAGACCGTGGTTATGGTAGTGCGGACTCTCAACCATCTTTTATCCTGGTCCTCTCTATTGTCTCGCCTGCCACGTCCGTTTTTGTTCGGACGATCTACCGCGTTGACCTTTGCCGAGGCCTTCTTTTCTGGTACTGTGGTCGTGTCAGATTTTGCTTTGGCACGTGCGCCATCCTTTTCCACCCTGATGTGCTGATGCACTCTTTCTATCAGGGCTTCCATAGTGAGGGGCGGTGCCATGGTGATTGAGTCCCTTAGTTTGTTCCCGACTAGAAGGCCTTTCTTGTATTGTGCAATGACGAGATTAGTGGGGCAGTCCCCAATCTGGTTAAAGGTCTCCCAGCAGCGACTGTTATAGGATCTTAGGGTCTCCTTGTCGCCCGTGTCGATGGAGAGTAATTGGTCGATCTCCACCGGAGTTTTGGTGTTTGTTCGGAACCTCGTTACAAACGCCTCCGCCAACTGTGCCCAGGAAGCTATGCTGTCTTTTGGAAGTTTCTCAAACCAAGTCAAGCCTAGGTCACCAAGGCTTGAGGGGAATATGATGCACATCAAGGCCTCGTTTCGCCGGTATACAGCCATGACTTGGCGAAAGTGGCTCAAGTGTGAGTAGGGGTCCGTTTTTCCCTCATATGTAGTGAATTTGAGATGTAGGAAGCCTGATGGTAGGGGCACATTCTCTATTGTCGGAATGAACGGTAAGGTCTGCAGCCTCGCCAATGCCTTGTCCGTTGGTTTGTAGGCGGGGTGCGGTATTGGCATTCTAACCTCAACCCTTCCATGCGTCCGAGGAGCCAACCGCTGTAAGGCAGAAACTCTGTGTGGATCGCGCGCCCTGGCGTCCTCCTTCCACCGTGCCTTCTCTTCTAGCACGGTTCGTAGGTCGGACGATCTGGGCAACTCTGTCTGTCTGGACCTTGTTTGGTGCGTATACGAGGGCCAATATGTGCTTCCCTCAGTGTTTGACCTCTCAGATCTCGTCCTTTCAGACCTGGAGTGACGAGTTCTGGAAGATCTGGATTGCGTATCGCCTGTCCTAAGGCTTCTGCTCTCTGCTTGAGAGGGTGTAGTATTCCTACCACGACTTTCCGAGTGGCGAGGGGGCGTCTTGTTTGTGCGCCCCTCTTCTGTCGCCACTCCTTTTCCTTTCACCTGGCGCTTTAGAGATTCCATGTCTGCCGCCATCCGACGTATCAACTCGTCTTGTTCCCTGACGCGATCCTCCAAAGTTTACGGATCAATCCTTCGCCTTTGTCTTTCTGGGCTTTGCGAACGAGAATGATGGGGGCTGTTGGTCTGCTTTCTCCCCCTTGTATCCCTTCTGGGATTCTGTCTGTGTGGCTCCAAGTCCGCCATAGGTGGGGTAAGAGGTAGACCTTCGCGTTTCGCACCTCCTTCTGGTGTTTGTCCGTCGATGGTGGACTGTGGTAACTCTTCGTTGTGCGCCATTGATTCTTGAGAGGAAAAGCTTGATCAAGAGGTTCTGTTCTTCTCTGAATTTCCACAGACGGCGCCAATTGTACGGGAAAGAAATAAACCTTCTCGTATAATCTTGTTGATCAAGTCTGCGATCCTCCGTACGTCGTCGTTTTACCAGCTGAAAACACAAACGTGAGCTAGCCGGCGGGTGTGTGCTGGAAACCTCTCCGATGCCTAAGTCTGCAAACTAGACAAATAGACAAGGGCTCTGTGTATTCAGAAATTAAAATTGCGTTACCTCTCCATAGGTGATATTTGTGAGCTTTTATAGGTTTCGTGTGGCACAATAATCCTAGTAGGACTTTTACTCCTCTATGTAGAATCCTCCTAGGATTCATACTCCTGAAAGATAATGCTTATCCTTCAACACCTCCCTCACTGCTTAAACCAAGTGAAATGGTTTTCCCATGGCCGAACTACCATAGGACCGAAATAACATTGCCATGTTTGGACTAGCTAGCGCGACCGACCTAACTGTTAGCTCAGCTCTTCTATTCCCTTCTCTTACCTCGGCTTCATATGCAAAGGCCGAGCCATCCGTAGAAGAGTTAAGCTGATCTGACCTAGAATTAGGTCCTGAAGCGGATTCAACATACCTCGATTTCGAACAGCGTAACCGAGCTAACTTCTTTTTATCCCATCTGATGGCTTCAATCTTATTCCGGACCGAGCTAACCCAAATAACGACGACCGAACTAAACTCACTTACTTAATCTGGCGGCAAGCTTCTTACTTCGGACCGGACTAACCCTCGTCCACAGCCCATCTTCTAAGCCTCTTCAACACGGCCCATAGAACGGCCTACTAACCTAGCTCGGCCCAATTTTATATATAAATTATCCTCTCACTTACAATCCATAAAAATTTAAAAATCATGAATAATAAAATTATGATTGCCAAATTATCCAATTCATACCTTGTTACTATGAGGAGATCCTTAATAAATATTATTGTTAATTCACTTATGTGGTTATGAATATATTTTCTTATGTTATGATTTGTATGACAAAGTTGTTTGTTTTTTTATTTTTGAAAAGTTGAAGCAATTATAGTTTTATATTGTTAAAAAATGCACTAATTACCTGAAATATATAGAATTTCTAAGCACGCGTTTCCTTAATTAAATGTAGCCGTTGACCACATAGTTTAGGCCCAATTTGCTACAAAATTGAATAAGAATTAATAAATTTTGAATTATGCAATAGGCGGCCAATCATAAATTGCAACATCGGTGGGTTAGTAGGAGTTCCCTCATAATCGGTTGAAGAAAAATCTTATTCCTAAATTATTAGCGTGTTTCACTTTAACTCTTTTTGTTAGGTGATCTAATTTGCACTTTTTTTATAGTTTAAAAGATTCATTTGTATACTTTTATAATTTATGGGATAAAGTAACATTTTTTAATAGTTTAGAGAATTCATTTGTACACTTTTAGACCCTGTTTGTTTGGAGAGATTGAAAGGTAAGATAGGAATCCATGTCTAAATATAAGAAATAGTCTATTATTTGATTAAAAAAATATAAGTCGAACTATCAATCTATCAATCTTTTATTTATGGGATTATTACGTCCTATGGAACTGTGAGATACAAAAGGGTTGGATAAGACATTTTTGGCCCTCTAGGATTTTTATTTATTTAAAAATAAAATTCTCAACTAAAAAGTTCTAACCAAAAAATAAATAAATAAATTTATTTAATTTTTATTGATGTCCCATTTATTTATTTTTTAAAAAAATTCTAGCCAAAAAATAAAATAAAATTTGTAAGTAAGTTGCTATTATTTTAGTAAACAATTCAAAAGGGGCAAATAAATTTTTTGAGTAATTATTCTTCTTTATAATATTCTAAACAAATATAAGATTTAATAAAATAGTTAGTTTTTGACATTTAATCTCATGACTAAACAATCATGGGATACACTTTCTTTTCAACCAAATAGTCTAGGGACTATGAATCCCAGAATTAACAGTATGATGGATTGCAATCTCCCTTAATTAGTTTGTCCAAACAAACATGACATTATAATTTAAGGTATTAAAGTGATAGTTCTCAATAGTTTGAAAAGTGTTTCCGTAAATAACCCTAAAATCAATGAAACAAAAGGGGTAAATTACACTTACCTCTCCTGAGATTTTTGATAATTATAGGAACATTCCCTGTAACTTCAATAATTACAAAAACCTTCCTTACTTTTGAAACTATTATTAAGATTCCTCCATTGTTAATCTTCTATTAGTTTATTTAATAGAATATGTTGAGGTCATACTGATGTCATATATTATGAGTCAAAAATTCTAAGATTGTCCTTATATATTTAAATAGTAAATTTCACTCACCTTACCTGAGATTTTACTACCCAAATAATAATAATAATAATAATAATAATAATAATAATAATAAGTATCCATACATTATTTTAATAATGTTGAACAAAATTATTAAATTCTATACAATATTTAAAATAATTCTAAAATTAATGTTATTATAGATAATACCTTAATAATTTTACAAAAGATTTTTTTCACGCTACATAAACAACATAAAATTTATCATTTGAACTAACATATTTATTATTTAAATTAATTTTTTTTTTATTTTTAAGAAAGTTAAAACAAACAAACTTCTTTATTTTTTAAACAAAATGAACTCCTTAGATCCATGGAGCAATCCTTGAATATTGCATATATTTGTACTCAGGTCATGGTTTACTCTATAATTTGGATATATTTTCAATTCTCTATGTTTTGCTCTATAACGTGAGAGAATCTTAAGTCTTTCGTATTCAGTTTATCAATTTATATAAATCTATAATAATAAAAAATTAGAGATTAACGTATTATCTTACATGTGTTATTAAACCCTAACTTAGATTAATAAATGCGTTCAAACAATAAATAGAAATTCAATCTATTGTTAAAAGAGAATCATTGCTCATTTCATGAAACAGAGCAAAACGTTTTTTAATGACAGTAGAATAACTGCACATTGCCTTATCTGAAATTTAAAAAAAAAAAAAAAAAAAAAAAGATCCAACAAATTGATCACCATCAGACCTTATACTTAGTTAAATACAATCTTTTATTTAAAAATTACAAAATAAAATATAAAAGATGTCAATTTTTATTTTTAAAAAAGACCACCAATTCTATGAATACTTATTTTGAGAAATTAGAGTTTAAATAAAAATTTAAAAATGCATATAGGTATTTAATTTTTTTTTTCTCGTATAAAAAATATCTATTTGGAGAAATTATCCCTCTCTTTCCATTATTTTATTTTATTTCTTTCATTCTTCTTTCTATTTATTCTCTTATTCATTTTTTGATAATGTCACTGCAAGATGCAACCAATAGAAACATCACATAATTTATTATTATTATTTATTCCCTTCCCTTATACTCTTTCCTCCATTTTTTCTTTTTTATTAATGCTAGCTAGTATCACCCAATACCATAGCAATTTACGAAGCATGAATTTTTCTTTTATTTTGTAAACATATTTGTGTATTAATTTTTTTGAACATAATAACATTTCATATTTATAATTAAAAAGAAATGACTTATAAAAATTACCAAATACTGCCTCATAATATATATATATGAAAAATTATCTTTTTTATATTTTCACAAGCCTATATTATTCTTAAATTTTAATTTTCATCTTTGAGTCTTTCAATTTCCAGTCGATGGATATTAAAAAAAATTGGTCAATATTTCTTAGCTTATTAACAAATTTTTAAAAATAAATGTAAAAGTGAAAAAATATTTAATCATGTTATAATAAATTAAAATTAGTTGATAATGAATGAAAGATAAAGAAATTATTTGATAATAATAAACTATTTAAATTTGTCATTTCTTAAATCTAATTAAAATGAAATTTTACTCGAAGAAAGAAATTATTTGAAAATAATAAAATATTCAAATAATGTGTTATTTATTACATCTAAAATCTGTATATCCATATTTGTTTCCCTCATTTAAATTGGTTTTTATTGAATTAAATCTTAAAATTGATTCAAACAAGAAACATGAATATTCTTTCTTACTTTCATTAATGGTTGATTTTTTTTTTTTTTTTTTTTTTTAACTTATAAAAGCTCAAAAACTTATAGCAGAAAAAAAAAAAATACAAAGTCAAGGAAATTTTTTTTTTTTGTGAGAAATAAAATGATAATTTAAGGGGCATTTACATACAAGTTCCATTTTGTGAACTTATACTTCATTAAGTCCTAAATAAAATTATTTGCTCCTTCAAGTCCAATTAGAGGAAAAAACGATTGTAATGGGTAGAATCTCAAGATCTGAGTGGATTCGAAGCAAGTGGCAGACTATAGCCTTGCTAAAGCAGATGGCTATCTTTAATAAAGAACAAATAAAAAAGGCCTATGAAATCATAACTCCAAGTGAATATGATCAGTGAAATCTACACGTCCGTATGGCCGAAAAGGTAACAACAAAACAATCATGTACTACCATTGATTTCGAAGAAAAGAGCACGCATCCATTTTTATTAGGTTCAAAACAACCCAACAACAATACCAATCACCAAAATTTCTGATAAAAAAAATAATAATAAAAAATCACCAAAACTTGGTACAAAGCCCACGGATCTGCCTTGCCGCCGCCGATAAATTGCCCACCGGTGTTCCTAAATACCGTCATTTTCTCTGTCTCTCTCTCTATGGAACTGTGATGGAGTGACATGGAATGGAAGGCATCAAGACTAAGTAGGAGAGAAAGAACCAGTTTTATTTGGTACAATGGTGACCAAATCATGGAGAGAGGAAGCTCTGACATAGAAGAAACTTTTCTCAGCGTTTGGCTTTTGAGAGACATAACAACAAGGTGCTCTGTTTATGGGTGTGATCTAGGATTTTTTAAAATTGAGAACCTTCTCAGTTTATAATATTCTCAATTTTAATCATGAAAAAAATTGAGAAAATTTTCAAAATTAATAATTATAAATTTCTTAATTTTGATAATATTTTCAGTTTATACTAGAAAAAAATTGAGAAACTTTTTAGTTTTGATAATTATAAATTGAGAACATTCTCAGTTTTGAAATTGAGAACATTCTCAGTTTTGGAATTAAAAGGGTAAAACGTCTTTTTACCTCTAAATGAGACTTATTGGTTGAAAAACCTTTTAATAGGACCTAAGCTACCACTAAATATGTAGATAGGAACTTTAGGTTATTAATCCATAATTTAATATATATATATATATAGGTAAATTACACTAAGTTCCTTTGAGGTTGTGAATACTATTTAAATGGTATTATGGTGATTTGTACAACTAAGTGCGTGTTTGGAAAGTGGCTATTTTAGTGATTTTTTTGACTATTTTAGTAAGTTATTGTAGTTTTTATATTTGGAAAGATAAGATTGATTTTTATTGTGTTTGAGAAGATATGATAGATTTTTATTTGAGTTGTTGTATTGAAAAATGTGTTTGAAACGATATTTGAAGTTGAAATGACAAATTTACCCCCAAGCTCACTTTTTTCAAAATTGGTCTACAAGGGCAAAATTGTCATTTTCGCCTATGGAAGTAGGCTGGCAAAACACTGTGCCAATTGCCCTTTTCTTTAAAAAAAAAAAAAAAAAAAATATCAATGAGTGCCTAGCTACTGTTGAGTCTAAAAGCTTTTTTGACACTATGAGGCTAAAATAGCCTGTCATCCCACTTCCCAAACACCGCCTAAGTTAACATCATTTGGGCTAAATTAACAGAAAGAAAAATCTTGATAATATCAAAAAAAAAGTAATAGAGATTTTTTTAATTATTGCAATCACATAAGAGGTTCATGTAATTATCAGAAACCTTATGAGGTAACTGTAATTTCCCCAAAACAAAAGAGATCTGAGTGCGCGAGAGAATGTTGTGCCAGAATTTCAAAACCATTCAGGTTCCTCCAGATCATGAAACCCTTTTGGACAAGCTCCATTTCCATCACTGCCGCTAAGATTCTCTTCAATCTTCTCTATTGGGAATTTCGGAAATTTTCAATACTCTGTTGATGATTTGAGTTTCTTCTAGGCATTTTGTCGAACATGTTCGCTTCAATGTCATATATACATTTGATACCAATGTTTGGATTTGTTGTCTGCGATTGTTATCGATTAGCGTACTACTATACTGTATCTCCTGTTCCCTAATCCTGTAAATAAATATGTGTGTCTGGTTGTATATGTACTTGTCACAGACAATGTTTCAAAACCAATGGTTGTGTGCCTGTACCTAAGCTCAATTATTAATGCCAGGAATAGAAGTTCACTTTGGTGAAGTTTTTCAGCAAAATTCTAGCTCAATACAGAGGACTAGAACTGACTCTCATTACACACACATATATATGTATATATGTATGTATTTACGAATTGAGCCGACGAAGAGTGAAGAGTTTCATTCTGTTTTTGTAAAATGAGTTCACTTAGTAAATTTGCTAGCAAGGAACAGCTTGAAGCTTAGAACTTCAAGGGGCAACTCTATAGATAAGAGTAAAACTTATTACAAACACATGGCGGTGCAAGTCTTTTTTATATAAAAAAAGATACAACCAAAGTTGCACCCCCAAAAAGATTCTCACATTCCACTGATTTTTAGTTCCCCCAAACTTCAATTCCTAAATCTGTACTTCACTTTTGATATTTTGTTAAATTACTCAATTATTTGTCAAGCTTTGACAATATTTGGGAAACAGATGTATCATTGCTATGTTTGTGGTTAATTAGGATCTGGAAGGTTTTTATACTTCATGGCATGTAATGAGCATAATAGTTAGTGTAACCAAATTTAACGCTTTGAGACTTCTTACACTACAAAAATTGCAATCAAACAATTATATTAGGTAACATTTTTTGCAACCACTGATTGATAAATTTCATTCTCATTTTGACTGGTACAGATTAGCCATAATTTTGTTCGTTCTAGTTTACTTGATATGTTGATGTGCATATGCATATTTTTTACTTGGGATGATAGTGTAGGATAGAAATATTGCAGCGGACAAATGGATTGGGGTATACCTTTTGATATTGAATTTGAAATTAAGAACATGATGGGTGAATCACATGCTTATGAATCTTGAACAAAGTTTTCCTAGCGATGGAGTGATACTGTGAGTATCATCCTCACAAATCACAGTACAAAGACTTATGTTCTCTGATGGCAGAGAGTTAGAGAGAGAAAGTTGGAAGAGATATTATGATAACCACACTTCCATAATACACATATGAAATATGTAACATATTTGGATTTGTAACCCACCCACATCTACTGATGAGATGGGTCTTCTAAATGCGTCTTGGGCCATGTCACCCATGGGTGCCCAAACCCGACCCACTTTCCAATAGATAGTTTATGCCCATTGTCAACATGCCATGATATAACTTTTACCATTAGATTGCATTTGTAGAGTTTGTAATCCAATAATGCCATTGTGTTACATACTCCATCTTTTTTCATGTGATGGTCCATACCTTCTATGCCATATATATATGCACTCATTCTAGCATCAACGAAATGCATATAATTCTAAGACACTAGGTATATGAAAGAAGGTGCTTTATTTATTTATTTTTTGGTCCATTTTTCTGATGAATTTTTGAAAAAAGGAAATTAAGGTACCTCGGGAGAACTAGGATAATATTGTATTTCCTTGTGATCTTTGTGTGCTAAATGCTACGCTGTGTCAACTATCATGGCACATCTTTCATATTCATACCATATAATATAGCACCCACAACCCAAACCTTTAAATATTAAGATCAAATAGAATTTACTGAGAGCCTGCTAAGTTGTTTGCATTTGGACTTTCCAAATTGCTTCCTGTTGAAGTGTCTGCCGATCACATAATGATTTGTTTTCTACATTTTGTTACAATTTGGCTTCTTCATTACAATGCTGAAGCATATTCTGATGTGTCTCTCTTCTGGTCAGGATTGATTTCCATCTGCTACAAGTCTTCTTTGTCTGCATGCCTTCAGTGGGTATTTCTACTTACAGTTTAAAGGCATACCGTATTTCATTTTGAGATACCTTTTGGTTCTGTGCAGCTATTTAATAGACTATCTTTCATGTAACAGCAGTATATTTGGTATCTCAATATGCCTGCCACGAAATGAGTAGAATGGACGCAGTATGGAAACTTTATTTATTATTTTATTACTTTTTATCGTTGAACTCACTTTTTCATTCTTCTTTCCTTCTATTTCCTGCAGACTTCATCATATACATATAAATCTATGTTTCTTTGTAATCAGGACAGCACTTTGGGGCACTCCCTTCCAATTTAATCAACATTTTCAGCATAACAAATTCCAAGACATCTTTAAGTTTTCAACCAAGAAGAAAAAGAAGAAAAAAAGAAAGAAAGAAAGAAAGAAAGAGAAAGCATTTTCACATTTTGGGATCTAGTTTAGATGCAAATTTTCTAGCCCTTTGCCCTAATTCATAAATCTTATATGCTCCCCATATAATATCTTTTGAATTGAAATGTCTACAAAATTATACCTCAATTAGAGTTTTGTGCCAATTAGCATTGTTCAAATAATCAAAAAGATTTGAACTAATTTCATCATTTCTAGCCAAAGTAAAAGATTTTTTTTTTTTCTCCATATCTTTCCTCTGGAAAGTTTTTCGCTAAAAAAATACTTGGAAGCATGGCGACGAACTTTTCCAAATTCTTTTTTGGAAGGCTCCACAATATGCTTTTTTTTCTTTTTTTTTTTAAGGAAAAAAGTTTACGTTACTCAAATTCATTAGACAATCCATTGCTCATAAATTGTTTCTTATATGCCACATTACTTGCTAAGTCTTTGTCAATATATGTTTCTTTTGGAGTGCTACAGTTTGATTTACGGGAACATAGTTATTGGAGAATATGTAGAGTCATTTTATTTTTGTTTTTATGTGATTTTCGTTGCATTTTTAATGGTGAGTGCTCTGTATTTTTTGGGGGAATGTATTACTATTATCATTTCAAGAAATGATGTCAATATCTTTGCCAACCAAAAAAATCCTTGGTTACGACTATTAACTTAATTTGCAATTACTCATTTTGTTTGTGTTCCATTTAAAGGTAAGAATTTGTCTTTAAAGTGAAAATGCCATGAGAGTGGAAATGGTTCTGTTTTGTACTATTTTTTAGCTACTGAAATTACCATTTCAGGAACTGGAAGTAAGCTGAAGAAGCAGAAGTGAAAGAGATGGAATTAAATGCCTCCGAATCAGGATCTGATCCAGAGATTTTGAAAGTATTAGATCAACTGGAGGAAGTTGTAATGGAAATTGTGTTGTACAAAATGTATGTTTTAATAAAAATAAATAGATTTATATTTAATTAAATTGAGATAATAGAACAAGAAATGATATAATTTTTTTATGCAGGAGATTACAATTTGATGCACAGAAATACGTGTAACAAATATTCTGAAATAAAATAGTAAACTGAAACAAGAAATAGAAAGCAAACCGAAGTCTGTGTGATATTACAGTTTCCTTAAAACAGATTCACCACCTCCTGATAGGTGCTGGAGGTACGCCAGTGTCTGTCTCTCAGCATAAGACGATCGAAACCAACTCATGCAGAAGCACCTTTTGAATAGTTTTAGCGAATTTGACAATGGCAACACTCTCTCTCTAATTGGAACCAAAGAAGGGGCTATCAAAGAAGATAAGAAAAATTTTCTTTGGTATAAAAACCATCTCCAACTTTATGATCTAAAAACATCATCTCCATTTTCCATCTCAAAAATCTCTTCTAAAACATTATCCTACCAAGTTGGAGGAGAAATGCCTCTATTTATACAAGTAGGAAAATCCCTAGTCATGAAGGCTGTATACATCAATAGGGCCGTCAAATGCCATCAACCAAGGCCATCAAGTCTAACTATTACGGCTAGAGTTACAAAGGTTGAAAACGTATGACCACTAATATGGTCATCAACTCTATCATCAAAAGATGAGAGTTATAAAAACTTACATTTCTCATGTGCTTTATATATATAAATAAATATGTATATAATGATATTTGAATAAACTAACTAGATGGGTTACAAAATGGATACTAATGTTGGATTACAATCCGATCCAAGCCCAATTCTCAAACACATGCACAAACTAAGCCTAATACAACATAGCTTAGCCAAAGTTTAAGATTAAGTCCATGTCCAATACCAAACCCAGTACATACACAAGCACAAGCCTAGGCCCAGTCTAAACCAAGATTAAGTCCAAATCTAAGCCCAACTTTATCGATGCTTACTTTATGAGACAATTCTCATTCACAACTCAATAGTTTCAGCTCATTATTTTTATATTGCAATCTTCTCATTTAAGAGAATATAAAACCATTCAGACCTACCTCAACTAGCGGTTGGGTCTCACTTTAATTTAAAATTAAAGTTGCCGAAAAATCATTATCTCGAACAATCCTCCACATGAATAAAATTGGCCGAATAAAGAAAAACGAACAACGCTAAACAACAAATACTCAGAGAGAGAGTACACAGAATAATCCTGCACTAGAAAAATTAGCTGTTGGCCTTGAACCTTTCGTAGTGAATGCCTATCGAATTTACTGGTTGACTAGTGTATGTGATGTGTTGAATTGTTCTATCGTTTGTGTAAACCGAGACAGTAGACCTCACATAGGAATTGCTCCAACCATCGTTCTGTTCTCACTGTTGTGTCCAGTTTGGCCCTGGAACACTAGTTTGGTTCAGTGAATGTTTTTAAAGAATTTAGCCTTGTCAATTCTTAAAAAGTGACCCTACTTCACACTCACATTGGTGACTTATATAAGGTATCTTGCTATACTACGATTGACTATTCACATCACTTAGGTCATTGAAAGCATCAACTTAACCTTCCACCCCACAAGGTATCATTGTATAAAGGAATAGGTAAGAGGATTTATCTCTTTAGTAACTCACTCGTTACACGTAGGTTGTCCCTTTGAACTTAGATCTCGGGATTTCCAATCAACTAGGTTGGGTTTTCCGTTCCGGTAACATTCACTAAAGGCCTTAACCCCATTCCTCATGACGACCTCTTACTAACTCTCAATTTTATCCTTAGGCTAATGGATCCGTAATATTGTTCTTAGACTATATGTAGTCAGTAGTGACAATACACGAGAGTAGTCGTCGTATAAAACTATGTCCTTGACGAAAAATGTCTAGACTTTCCATTTGTGCCCTACCAATACTTGATTGGTTGTCGCAAAGTATACAAAATTGCTAGCACAAGTTTTGATCAACATGGAATATCCTCAAAAATGGCAAAGCCATTTAGTTACGTTAGTAGCTTTATCTAGAGCACTAAATTATGATTCTAACATTGACCTCGTAATACAAATTTGCTTGGAAGATCTCCAAGACACGATTGTAGCTCCAATTAGAGAAAACATATCCATTGATGGATTCATAGTCTTTATATCAGATATCCAGTAGGTGCCTTTGTACCCTTCTAGTACAACTGGATATGAAGTGTGATGCAACCCATAACTTTGGCTTCATCATAAGTATGTTAGTATCCTCACGAACATCTTCTAACTATAGGCATTGGGATTACTCGTGTATCTACTTAGTCTGCTAATTGAGTAGGCTATACCCTGGCCTTGTACAACTCATCAGATACTTCAAACTTCCAATGACCCGAGAATATTCCATTATTCTTGGTCAAACAGATACTAAAGTCTACCGAAGTCTTTAACACACTTGTATCTGACTTATACTTCTCAAGACTCTTATCAAAATAATGAGACTGAGAAAGAACACTGCCAACAGATGGTTAGGAAATCTTAATTATCAGATATACATCTGCAAGGCCCATTTCAAACTTAGAGTTCAATATCCACTTGGTAGTATTGAACATCTTTTCATCACCTATACACAAACACAAAATGACATATACTACTGTTAGTATCTTTGACATAAACACATTTGTCAATACTATTGATTATAAAAATCTACTTGATAATATAGTGTAGTCAAATTTCTCATGCCATTATTTTGGTACTTATTTCAAATCATAAAATGATTCTCAAGCTTATAATCTTTCCTTGTCCTAGAATCGATAAACCCTTTGGGTTGTTCCATAAAGATTTATTTCAACTAAATCTTCATATAAGAAAGCTATCTGAACATCCATCTTGATGTATCTCTAGACTTCATACAATTGCAATCACACTCACCATAACTGGTGATCACGTATCAAAATACTCCAGGCCTTTTCTTTGCTGGTATCCTTTGATAATAAGCTTGTCTCATCGGCTTACATCCACTTTCATCCCAAGGATTACTAGCTTTGCAAGATCAAGTTAATTTAATAACTATTTTCTAGAGAAATCATAACTTCAAAGAAACTTTTAGCCTCACTAGGTACCATATAAGTTTAAGAAGATTAGATAGAACTTTAAAGTCCTAGTTTGTTAACATCTTCTAGACTCATCTATTTTCTCATGAATACTATTTCCTCAATTTCATGATAATATTCTTCTGTAAATCTGAATATCATTTTAAAAAAAAAACCAATATGCACTACTATATTGTGCATAATCATTTAATACAAAGTCAACAGATTTTTAGGCTTATCCTCTTGGTTTTAGGTATTACCACATTTTACATGACACCCCCACATGTGTAGAATTTATATGAAGGCTTTTGGCCTTTCCAAAAATTCATACAAGGTCTTTAAAAAATTCATTATGTTAAAATGATTATGAAACTCTCAAAATCATATCGCAGAAAATACATTCCCAGATCGTCATCAGCCGAATTAGGTCTTTTTCTGTCATAACCCAAACCCACCCCTAAAAGTTTGGGTCATAATCGGCCAGTAATCACTTGATTACCTTCGGCCTCATACAAACATACAAAGTAATTGTAATAATGGGGCCATAAGCGGAAGTATACAACAATAAAGAAATCCATTAAGCTGTGCCAATATGAGCAAAATATAACACATTCACATCGTTTACATGCCCATGCAAAAATATAAATATCATAGAAAATTTTATACATCTCGATTACACATCCCAAGACCAAATAACAAAAACAGAATAAAGTCAAAGCATAATAGGAGTTAAAAGCAAAACTCTATCTCGGAGGCATAACTCGACAGGTTCACAAAATAGCTCATGAAGCTAACTCTAAGGGTGGGCTCCATGTTGCAGATCACCTATATGTGTATACATAATATTTGGTGAACGAAACTCAATGAGTAATAATACAGTAAAGTAGTGCAAATAGATGATCATAAGGTTCTCACAATATCCATAATCATAATACGAAATGACCTTGGGCTCATCATATAAACAGAATGGCCTTAGGCCCATTAATATTAGAACGGCCTCAAGCACACATAAGTACAAAATGGCGTCTACAGAACGGCCTCGGGCCTACATATTATGCAGAACAGCCTTGGGTCGACATATTAATAGAACAGCCTCGGGCCCAAACATATCATATCTTAAATAGAAGCCGTAACAAGCCCGACCTATGACTAACCCTTAATCCATGATTAAATATGCTTAAGACGTAATTAAGGTGAAATCCTGAATTAATTGCGTGTGAGTTGCATTATTTGTATTTATATCTGTCTACTATAGGAATATCCTTGTTATTCTACAAGTTTCTCAATGTTTTATTGAGTTTTGGCCCAAAATGATGAGTTTTGTAGTGTTTGATTCGAGTTTTGAACTAGGGAGTGCAATTTGGAAATTCTGAAATTTCGCCTCTCCGCTCAAGCGACAGAACCTGTGCTTGAGCGACCACTTGTATTTTGGCATTTCCGCTCGAGCGACCACAAGTTGGCTCAAGCGTAAAATGCATGCTCCCAGAAGTTTACTATTTTTGCAGACCGCTCGAGCGACAAAAGTTTTACTCGAGCGAAGACCTCAGTCTCACGTTCGAGCGATCGTCGAACAGAAAAATCAAGCAACCAGTACTTTTGCAAAGTTTACAGATCGCTCGAGTGAAGGAAGTTACGCTTGAGCGACCACTCATATGTTTGGACGTTCGCTCGAGCAAAGGAAGTTGCGCTCGAGCGAGACCCCTGTTTCTAGCATATTTGACTTATATTATGTTTGGGAAGGCAAGTTGGGGCTAAATTAGCCACGTCCAGACAAAAAAAGGCTAATTTAGCCAAATGGAGACAAAACATAAATCAGGAGTTGGGTTCAAACCCTTATTGGGGTAAATTTACCAAAATACCCTGACTGTCCCCTCTGATTTTGAGGCCCAATGCCTCACCACACACACAACCTTTCTAGGGCACACAACAAGCGAAGGAGGCGATTAATGTATACCAACATGTAATAACATCCGACCAAGGCGTCGAAGAAGACTCATGAATGCGCCGCAAATCGAATGGTTGGGGCGTACGTTGGCGGTGGCGAACAAGAATGAACCCTCTCAAACACCACTGATCTTCAGGTAATGCTTTATGGTCGTTCTGATTTCGTTTCCCTTTTTGCATAAATCCGTCCCCTGCTTCCGATCTGCTTAGGGTTCATGTGTGGAATCCCTTTTCTCTGTTAAAGACAAATTTTTTTCCAAATTTCAAAGGAAGTGTGGACTCTATTTTTTGAATATCCTGTGGGTTCATTATGGTTAAATTAAGTTGACACCTTTTGGGTTCATTACGGGTTGGGTTCATTACCGATCTATTTGTTTACCGTGGTGCTTGGGTTCATTACGGCTACATTAAGTTCACACATTTTGGGCAGATATATATATATATCTGTTGTTATATATAAATCTGTAAATCTATTCGTAATGAGGGCAGATATATGTAAATCTGTTATTATATATATATATATATATATAGATCAACCCATGGTAAAAATTTAAAAACAGATACATATGAAGAACCTTAACAACCTGTTCTTATACATCTGTTGTTCTTATACATCTGTTGAGATTCTTAAAACAATCTGTTCTTCATTTGAGAAACAGAAACATGTACATCTATGCTTAATAAAGAAATCTGTTTTTCAGTTGTTGTTATACAAATCTAAGGGAAGTAAATTAAAAAAGAATGAACATATACATCTGTTTGGGGGATAAATGTATGATCAATCTATGCTACAAACTACCAAATCGGACAGTTTTGATGAAGTAGTTTACTCGTTTTGGAACTTCTTGTGTGGGAATTTGAACGTATCCAACAGTTTATGCTCCTGTTCACCCAATCTAAAGCCTTTGCATTTACTCGACGCAAATTCATAAGAATCACACAGTGTTCATGGCTTTTTATTATTATTAATATTTGCATTATTATTATTGGTTTGGGGTTGTATATCTCCAATGTGTGCAAGTCCATATGGATAAAAGAACGTGGATGAATAACATAAAATAGAAATAAGCCAAAATAGATTTTTAAAACTTAATCAACGGACGTAAAAATTTAATTTTACAAATTTAATTTGAAAAGAAGTTTGCCACTGTAATACATGTAGATGAATAATAATTTTCAAAAATAACTTTTATTAATGGTTACCTAGCACATTCGCATTTCTATGTTACCATTTTCATTCATGTACTCGTAATTAATTTACTTTGATCACGAATGTATAATTTGTAATTAATTGATTTTACCATAACATGAATTCTTAATTTGATAATGTAAACACACTGTGTTCATTACTATGTTCCATATATTATCATTGTTTTTTTTGGGTATGTTTATATCCCATGTGTGCAACTGCATATGGGCTAATAAATAAGTTTACCACTATACAAAGGTATGGATGAATACTACTTTCACAAAATCAATTTCATTAATGGAATCAAATTACGACAGTAGATTTGTACATAATCATTTTGATTCATGTAAATTTGATTGAATTCTAATTTGATTATGAATTTATAATTTACATAAAATTGGCTTAATTTGATAATGAATTCTTAATTTGATTCATGTAAACACACGGTGTTTATGCCTTTTTTATCTGTCAGTTTTGAAAAGGAAATTAGAGATTTACCTTTCTATTGAGATTCTTAGACAATGAAACCATAATTTCTAGGGTGCAGTATGGTTAATATTAAATGAATGAAATAATGAGTTTGTATACCCATCATATGAAATTTGTGCATCAACGTGTTCATTTCATGTTTAACCTGAAGTATGGATATCATAAACTAATGACTGCTATGATTCATTGTTACTTTCGAATGTTTGTCGTTCATAGCATGGCTTCGTTTACCTCTAGTGCAACTTCCAGTACATGGCCACGTCAAAATGTGTGCCTGTGGACATGGCCCCTGTATTGTTAAGATTTCAAGGTCCACAAAAAATCCAGGGCGTCCCTATTTTGCATGTCCCCGCCCTGTGGTGAGTGCGCAATTCATTACCGGTCATAACTGCATGAACATTAAGAACCCATTGACTAATAGTTTCATCATTTGCACTCATTAGCCCTGTGTTAGTTGGATTGGTTGGTGCGAAGAACCAAGGCGAGAGAGCACGGAGTGTGCGTCACCCAGAGGCGAAATTGTCATGCAATTACGGGATGATGTCATACACATTCAACAATCCTTGCGTGTCGTTAAGACCATTGTGTATGCGCTATGCATTGTCGTAGTCATTTTGTTGTTGCGTATGTAAGCAACGTTAGGATGTTGGTAGTATGTACAACCAAGTTACAAGGTTGTTAGTATGTTAGTAGTACGTTTTAGTATGACTATAATCTTGCTTTGCGTTCCTCCACTAGGAAATGTTATTTGTATTAATGACTATCATACCTATGTGCATCGCACAGTTCCATGTTTCTTTATTTATGTTACTAATGTGCAATGGTTATATGATGTCTAATTTAGCATCCTATTTATCTGTTTATTGTTCATGGGCATAGATTCTTCCATAATGCAACCAATTTAAATTATTCTGCTATCAGCTTATACGTTTGTATGTAACAACCACATATAGTCATGTAACCTTTTGTAACCGTACATTAGTAATGACTTCCATACGTACTTCGCCGCGTACTCAATCCAAAAGCAAAGGCATTGTCACAGAGAAGTCAAGCAGTCTTGAAGAGACAGAGACTCAGTTCAACCACAAAGCTTCATGGGACAGTGTCTCAATCTGAGTTTTCCTGTAATTGATTGCAAATGAGATTACAAAAGGAAACCGACCATTTCTAGTCCTCAGCCAAGTTGGGTACAAGTTGTTGGCCAAGAAATTTGAGAAAAAAACAGGAAGAAAACATAGCCTCAAACAGTTGAAGAATAAATACATGAGTTTGAAAAAAGAGTGGCAAGCGTGGATAAAGTTGATGGATTCAAGTACATGTATAAACAAGTTTCATATTTGGCTGTTACCAATACATTTAACCTTTTTAGTTAACTTTTAATTAATTATATGAAATGTAACGTCTTTCTCTTTCATATATCTCCCTTTCTGCAGATAAACAAGGTGTGTGCCAAGTTCAGGAAAAAAACTTTGGAACATCGTGACTTGATGGAGACGGTCTTCATAGGGACATCAGCTCCTAGTAAGCACCATTGGACATCGGGAGAGAAACTTCCTAAAATTGCTGATGACTCATCTGATTCTGTGCACAGTTTGAAAGCCTAGCCATTTGCTGATCCGATATCCGTAGGAGTACAGGACGTGGATTCAGATTCTTCACTGGAGCCTATTCCGATTGAAAAAGGAAAAAGGAGAAAGACGCCATCAACAAGTGTTTCAAAGTCGAAGAAGGCAACAAGTGGAGCGTCAGTTATTGCGGAAAGCATGAATAATCTAACAAATGTGGTGCGTACGAAGAATCATTAGGTCACAGTGAGGCACCTCACAGATATCGAATCGCTGTACACTATTTCAGAGTGCATGCATCGCCTGATGACTATTCCATCCCTGATTGGTCTGTCGCTATTCCATTTTGCCTCGACACTTATGGATAACGCAGATTACCAAGAGGTGATAATGTGCCAGCCTGATGACGACCACATCATAGGGTGGCTTACACAAAAGCAGCTCTAGTGTACTATGTCGGTGCCTTTTGCAAACCTGTTTGGGGCTCGCCAGATGTGATGTAGCGGTGTTAGGATTGTTGAAGATGCCTTCTCTTCTCTTGCTTTTGAAAAATTTTAGTTATGTTATTGTTGGCATTGTACTAAAATAGGATGGTTGTGTTTGCATGTTTTAAATTGTTCCTTGTTGTTTTTTTTTTCTTGCTAGCTATGGTGAACAAAACTTTTAGTTAAGTTTGTCATAGACGAAATGGAAGCATGGTTGTGCATTTTTGGGGAAAGGAATAGGATGCTTCAGTTTTAATTAAATGTATGGCAATGAAATGCGCAACGACGATTTTCTTGCTAGCTTTTGTATGTCTTTATTTTCCAAGGGAAACTGTTATGTTAGTTTGACGTCATTTTTTGTGGTTGTTACCACCATGGTCCCCCTGTAAACAATAATGACCAGGTTCACAATTTGTTCAATTCATATAATTATGCATTAGTAATGAATTTGGTGACGGCATTACTTACATTAAAAACAATGTCGTCATTCTGTAATTGTAAACTGTTATTACATTTGAGTCAATGAATCATGTGCAAACTAATTGAAACAGTGCCACTCTTGTAGGTTTTGTATCAATGAAGACAGACATGAATCCCTGGGATGGAAGCAACAATGACGATTTAAGGGAAATACTGAATCAAATGGCCGTACAGCTGCAACAAGAAAACAACTGGACATTTTTACAAGCATGCCAGTATGCGACAGAGTGGTACGAAAAACACATGGCTAAAACGCCATGTCGCACTTCGATATTGACCGGGCATGCGTGGATATGCGAACTATATGCGGGCCATATGGGTTGATTTGAGAAAAATGTTTGCATGCCGAAGGAAGTTTTTGCCACTTTGTGTGAGACATTAGTCAATGATTTTGGGTTACAAGTACCGTAACGTCCACATGGCTTAGCTGTTGAAGAAAATGTTGCAATGTTTATCCACGTGTTACAAGGGATGCAAAATCTACAAATCCAAGAACGTTTCCAACATTCGGGGGAGACTGTGTCTCGGCACGTGCATAGCGTATTAACTTCCATGAAAGAGTTCACTGTTGTTCATTCCTGGCCCACATATAGTCGGCATCGTATACATCCATACATGCAGTCTAAACAGAAATACCTACCGTTCAAGGTACTACTGAAAAACATTATTGACATTTAAGTGCGAAGTGCAGTTATTTTGTTTTTATTATTAACTGGACACGATGTATGAAAATAACCATCACTTGTTACCCGTTTAAGTAACAATACAATTGGGTTGTTTGCAGGACTATATTGGAGCAATAGACGGAACACATGTAAGTGCATGGGTTACGGGGCCAGATGCGGCAACATATTTCGGTAGGAAATACTGTCACACGCAAAATATCATGGCCGCGTGCGATTTTGACATGTGTTTCATCTTCATTTCGTGCGGATGAGAAGGAAGTATGCATGATAGTCGCATCTTCAACGAGATACTAACAAATGACAATGTCCTATTTCCATATCCTGAAGAAGGTAACACAGTGCCATGAATTCTAAATTGATGGGGCTATAATTTTTTGTCAAACAACGTTACTTGAAAATGAAGCACAATGTTTGTTTTTGGTGTCATACATTGTTGTCCTATCTGCAGGCAAATATTATCTTATCGATTTTTGCTATCCAAACTGGATAGGTTACCTAGCACCATTCACAGGCAGCCGTTACCACCAACAAGAATTCCGACGTACTCAACAGAATAAGACAACAAACACGCCAAGGGAATTATTTAACAAAGCTCACTCGTCGTTACGCAGTGTGGTGGAACGCACTTTCGGTGCCTGGAAAAATCGATGGGGTTTATTCAAGACATGCCTCAGTATGACTTTGCAAATGTGTAAGTTCAGTTAGTAGGTGCGTCAATGGCATTACATAATTATATACGGCGAAACACAAGTAATCCAACAACTGTTCATCCAATCTGTGACGAGGAAGAGGCTATGACAATAGTAAATGCCATACCAGAAGTTGAATATGATGAGGATGGTTTAATGGTTGGGGATGAGGACCCGCATATGGCATTGGTGCGCCTTCGCATACGTGACAAGTTATGTTACTTGCGTAATAACGGAACGTTAGGAAATATATAATAGTCCACCTAATTTTTGTAGGGTTGTAACATTGGTAGCACACATGGAACAGACTGTATTCAAATATATTATTATGTACAATATGTATGTGTTTACATGGGAATATAATCCCTTTCAATTGGTAACGTGCCTAACTTTGAAAAACTAAAAACAATAGAAAAAGCAATAGATGGAAAAAAAAAAAAAAAAAAAAAAACCAACGTCAAACAAATAAGAAAAAAAAAAAAAAAAAAACGAATTTAAAATTTATCATGTGCCACGTCCATTAAAAACATGAAATAAAACAGTTTAAAACTACAAACAGCCAAGACAGACATGAAAAATTATCATAAAAAATTACAGTAGATTATGATTTTTGACATCATAAATTAAAGCCAACACATGGAATACGAATTTTGTAAACTAAAAATAAATTAATGTATACAAATAAAAAGAAATTGACAAAAGCGTAAATGAAAAAGAACTAAAATAAAAAAATATATAATTTACCATTTGCCACGTAATTAAAAATAATATAACACATGAAAACCCATTTTTCAAAAAGTAAAAACAAATTAATGTATACCAATAAAAATGAAAATGACAAAAACGTAAATTTTAAAAAAAGAACCACAAAAATACGCTTGAACCACAACAATAAAAAATAAAAAAATAAGAACATAATTTACCATTTGCCATGTAATTTAAAAATAAATACAACACATGAAAACCCATTTTTCAAAAATAAAAGCAAATTAATGTATACAAATAATAAAAAATGACAATTTTGAAAATTTACAAAAAAAGAACCACAAAAATACGGCTCATCCAAAAAAGTAAAAATGAAAACATAAAAATAGAAATTAGCATTTGCTACGTAATTTACAAATACCAGAAACACATGAAAACCCATTTTTGAAAAATAAAAAAAAATTAATGTATAGAAATACAAAAAATTGATAAAAATGTAAATTTAAAAAACAGAACCACAAAAATACGCCTCATCGAAAAAAATAAAAAATAAAAACATAAAGCCAGAAATTAACATTTGCTACGTAATTTACAAATAGATAAAACACATGAAAACCCATTTTTGACAAATAAAAACAAATTAATCTATAGAAATAAATAAAAAAATGACAAAATCGTAAATTTTTTAAAAAAAAAAGAACCACAAAAATACGCCTCATCCAAAAAAAATAAAAATTAAAAACATAAAAATAGAAATTAGCATTTGCTACGCAATTTATAAATAAATAAAACACATGAAAACCCATTTTTAAAAAATAAAAACAAATTATTGTATACCAATAAAAATAAATAAGTAATAAACGTAAATTATAGAAAAAGAGCAAATTAATGTATAGAAAAAGAAAAATGACAAAAACATAAATTAAAAAAAAAAAACCATAGAGATACCCCTAACCCCAAAATAGCTCATAAAAAAAAAAAAAAAAATTCTAATGATGCTGACGTGGAGTAAAGAAGTCAAGGAGTTGACATTCTTAAAATTACTTCAACGGCATTTTGGTCATTTACCATGAACACACGTCACCAAAAAGTCAAAAAGCCAAAAAAGCCGAAAAGCCCTTCCTAAACCAAGCTTTTTAGCCTCAGGCTAAAATAGCCAAAAAAGCCAAAAAGCCAACCCATTTCCCAAACGCAGGCTAAGTGTTTTCAAGTCTATTTTGGCATCTTCGTTGCATCCTAGGCATTTTTAAGCCCTAAGTAAGACATAATAAGGATAAAACTTAAGAACACACTAAGAACGAAAAGAATCAAGGTCAGTGTCTTCCGAACGTGTGTTTCATTATGTATCTGCTATGTGTTTGTGTAGGTCATGCGTCATAGACTACGAATCGCCCGCTTTTTCTAATTTGCTACCAGAGCTATTTGTGAGTAATAATTTTGTAAAGTTATGTTTAATTTTAATTATTTCCAATGATACAAAATGATCATTTTTTTGAAATGCTATGTTTGTTTGAATGAATGATTGTCCAAGTTTCTGAAATGTATTTGTGGCATCCTTAGCATCACATGATATGCATCCATTTATAGGTCATCGGAATGCCTTCACCGCCATCCCTTTATGGGTCATTGGATTTGATAACGCTAATGGATGTACCACATACTATCATGTGAATTGCATGAACTCTGAGCATGAATTTGAATATGAATATGAATATAAATCTGTTTCTGAATTTGAATTTTGATTTCTAAATCTGATATGGATATCATTCATTAAAACCTTTACTCTGTTATTATTCACCAAGCTTCCGCTCACTATTTATATTATGTATGTAGGTGAGTAGGCGCTTGACCTGGCCTAAGCAGGTGCCTGGAGAGTTTTGTTTTGCCAGGCAACCATCGTACCTCTCGAGGAGTTTCTAAATGTTAGATAGTCATGTTTAGTAAACATATGAGACTTTGTTTTCTTTCTGGTATATGGACAAGTTTTCTACCTATCTGCATATCGGGCTAAGTCTCCTTTTGACAATATTTGTATATAAAGTTTCTTTTGACGTCACAAATTTGTATATAAAGTTTTGAGATTTCTGTCCCATGTACATTAGCACCGCTCTATGGACAATGTATTTTGTATATTTGTTTTTGCAGCTCCTTTACTTATATGATATTCAGATTAGAGGCCTTTGGTAATCCCAAGATTACTGGTAGGGCGGGTTTGGGTTGTGACAAAAACGGAACGACCTTAGGTCCATATTGCACATGTCATATAATATTTATGAAGTTCATTCATTTCAATCAAAACACAATGTTGGCACCATTTACTATTCATGGCTCGAGGTACACAATTAAGAACATATATGTATAATATTATTACTCACAGTGTGTTAGGTTCTGCGGTGTTTCCTCCAGCACACGACCTACACAAACATTTCACACACACATTCGATGAATAATCCGTTCAATTCATACACTTTCTTTCATTAATTCGTTTTACGATTTGTTTATTTCCATTCATCTATAGGCATTGCGGAGGGTCAAAACATGCTTATAAACGAATTTAGAAGGTCGGGGAAGTTAATAGAAAAAGACATATTTTTTCCCCTTTTTCCGCACGTGCGAAATGATGTTTCACATGCATGTATTTCAGTAGTGGAGCTTTGACTGGCCTTGTTTTTCGCACATGCGGCTGTGAGCCCCACATATGTGGTTATGGTTGTTTTGGGCAGTCCGAAGCTGATACAAAACTTAAGCTTCTAAGCTCAAATTTAAGCCTCAATTCATGCAAAACTATCAAAAACATGATACAACTCAAACACATGAATATGGCCTCAACATTAAGTTCATGGTCTCATCTCTTTATTACATACATGAATTTCATACACAAGCTCAATATACCTACAAACCTAGTGAATCTTTCAATAAATCTTGGTTATATGAACCAACTAGAGTTTATTTCATGGATTAATCACAAGATTGAACTCACGTCAAACAAAAATGAAGAGATTAAGGTTTTATTTCTTGCATTTAGGCCTTGTTTAGACTAACCTAATAAGTACACACTTTTTCTTTTATTTTCTTTTTTTTAATCTTTTTATCTTTTTTGGGTCACATCACCTCTCTACTTTTCTGCACATGTGTTCGTAAAAAGTCAAAAAGTACACTTATTTAGATTATCCCAAACCACCCAATCCATTATACAACCTAAAACTCGAACTCAAAATTTTCAATTTCTTCTTGATTTCATGTCAAAGATAAGCTAAAGACAAAGATTTCAAGTAAATTGCATACCTTAGCTTCAATCTAGGGTTTGTCCTTTGAAACTCTAGCAAAATCCTAGCTTTTTCTCTTCCTCTCTTTCTAGCAAAGTCTCAACAAGAATGAAGAACATAAGAGGGCTAGAGATATATAAGTTAGGCCAATTAAACATTACGAATCGTAATTTTCAAAATTTCACCGAAGGCTCTAAAAATCATGCTAATCACAGATATAAAGTCAGTTTTGGTTTATCGTACCTCTAAGGCTTTCAATTTTCAATTCAAAGTTCCAATTGCAACAGATATTTCTACATTCAACAGATGTTATTCCAAATTCACATAATTCATATACTTACACTTGCAAATTCATATCAAATATATAATCACATACATAATTAAGCATAGTATGGGTTGGGTTATCACATTTTTAAATTCAAGGCACCCAAACACATTTGGTTCATCCTATCACTCTGAAGCCAATAGTCTTACTATTAGAAAACACAAATCAATTTTTCAATAGTCTACTATTCGGAACTACATAACACGGCCAGTAGTCTTATCACTAGGAATTACTAATTTTTCAGCATGTGGTCAATAAACTTTCGACTACAAGGAATCATAATGTTTTGATCTGTGATCAGTAGTCACTTTATTACTAGGAACCATAGATTCTGACATAGGATCAATAGATTCTTTCATTATTCGGAATCATCATGTCTTGACATATGATCAGTAGACTCTCTGCTACTAGGAACCATCATGTCTTGACATGTGATCAGTAATCTGTTCACTACTAGGAATCACAATCTCATAACTATGTAGCTAGTGGTCTAACACCTCCTAGGAACCATCAATTTTCTATCTCTGTGATCAGTGATCTTGTACTCATTATGAGCCACCAATTTAAGAATATATTTGAAATTTAAAAATTCAAAAATATATTCACCCACTCTAACGGGTTGTCTCGTCTTTACTTTCAAGTAATGTCACATAGCAATCATACATACTATAATTGACACAAGGATAACATACTAATTGCCTCTGATTAATTCAAAGATATTATCATGCAATCTTATGATTTTCTCTAATTACACTTGATCTCCCTAGATCTTCTTTTAAGAACCTCACAAGGTTTAAGGTTATCAGGTGGAACAACATTTTCTGTTGTCACCTTTTGAAGCCATCACAATAAAATTTCACTATTCTGTTTTTTCCCAAAACAAAACTTAACACTAGAAAATTCAAAGTCTGAAATTTAATTAAAAACTAATCTCATCACTTACCGAAAAACCGAACATGGTCAGGAAAGTTTTCAAAAAGACTGGATACGTCACATCTCCCACTTAAGATCCAGTTAACCTTAGACCAAATTTTCAAAAGCATGTTGACTCCTAGTCCATGAGAAAAAAATTTAGAATTAAGTTTTCCAGGGGATAAACTAGGTTAAAACAAATCAAGTTTACAAAACTTACAAGCAATTAAAAATTGTTACACCATTCATAAAAGTTAATCGGTACTCTCGGAACTAAGCCCATTATTTCTGAATAAAAACCAAAAATATTTTAGCTAATGCTAAAATTTGGTTTCTTTTCTCGAAACAAAATACTTTGGAAATAATCAGATTATAACCAAAGACTTCTTCAAAACTTGGTTTCTTATCACTTTGGGAATAAAAAGATTAAACCCAAAGACTTCTTCTAACCACAAAGGTTTGTAGCTAAATCCATTTTAGTCGTCATTTCTGAACATAACTTAGAAATACTTTTTAGTTAAGGCTAAACACTTTGATTTCTATTACAGAAAATTAAACCACTTTGGGAATAATAAAATTGATCCCAAAGATTTTCTCTAAACCTAAAGGTTGGTGAAATTATTACAACTAGAAATGAAAACTACTACAATTTGAAAAGCTACTATTACAATTAAAATTTATTCAAATCTGCAAAAATGAAATTCATGGTTGCATTCGAAATGGTCTGTTTAGTCAAGAACACATTCCTCCACTTTTTTAGGGGTCAAAACATAACTTCATAAACTTCCAAGGGCTAAATTGCAAATACCATAAACTCCAAGGGTCAAACTACAAATATCATATACTTGAGGAGTTAAAATGCAAATACTAAAAAATTTAGGCGCCAAATTGCAATTTCAAAAAGTTTTGGGCTCAAAATAAAATTATCCTAAAATTCAGGGACCAAAATGCAATTTCTAAAAAAATTCTGATGACATGGCATTCTTACTGATGTGTTGTTGATTGGTTTGCCACATGTTACTGACATGGCTGCGGATTAGGCTACTACATGGCACTAACATCATCTCTGAATCATGGTGATGTCATTATTTGATAACAAAAATCACCAAACTTTCTGACAAACGTGTAGGTTCATCCAAACTCCATTTGAGACGTTCTTTATATCGTCGGAAAACTATCGACGAGACGAATCTCTTACAATTCTCAAAACACAAATTCCAACACTTTATTTTTTCCAGAATTTAATTAATCGAATTAAATCGAAATGGGTACCAAACTTTCAAAACAATATAAGGAATAAATCCGAAATAAAACTCAACATTAAAGCGAATATTTCAATTCACAGACATGTCCAAAAAAAATGCAAGTCCAATCTTATTCATTATTCCACGCAAAGATAATCATATTCAAATAAAAAATTAGTAGCTCATTTTACTACTTCCAATTTATTTTGTTCATTTGCATTATATATCCTGACTAGCATATCACACGTTCTATGCATGTGATAAAATAATATATTTTTTAATAAAATATGATAATTATATTTAATTTTTTTATATTATATAAAATAAAAGTTAAATGGAAGCTAGCTAGCTGGAATTTTCTTAATTGTTTAAAATTTAAAAAAAAAAAAATTAGTATGAGATATTAATCATAAGGTTTCTCACTAAAATCTCATTTTGCTTATATAAATAGGAGTATAAGATTCACTTTATATAAGTGAAACAATTCATTTTTTTCATTCTTTTCTCGATGTGAGATTATAAAATAAAAATTAAATGAAAACTAGCCAATGGAGATTTTCTTAATTGTTTAAAAGTTCACAATTGTTTGGGTGGGATGTTTATTTCGAATCAAGCAATCTTAGCCGTTTAATCTGTACTTAGGTCAACCTTTAATTTATTTTAAATCAAACAAATTTAACCAATATATTTTGATAGAACCGCTAAAATCACATCATCATCATCTATAGTGCATAGCTTAGGTGAGCTTAATGAATAATCTAATTTTTTTTTTCAAAAAACATAGATTAAAAAAACAATCACCGTATTGAAAAATAAATTAAGTCTAATCACAATCACAATATACAATCCAATCATATCATTATTAATAATGGGTATTTTATGTGAACCTAATAAATACAATCTAATTTTTGTTTTTAAAAAACATAAATTAAAAATACAATCACCGTGTGATTGCATTTAAAAAATATGAATACAATTTTTTTTTATTCAAAAAATACAGATTAAATGGAGTGTAAAAAAATATAATCATTAAAAAACTAAAATCACCATGTGATCAAAATAGAGTGTAAAAAAATACAATAACAAATTAAGCTAATTAAAAAAAAAGCAATGAAGTCAATTGATAATTAAAAAATACAATTATTTTCCTTTTCAAAAAGCATAGTGAGTTAAAAACCCAATCACAAATTAAGCTAATTAATAGTTAAAAATCACAACATTTAAAAAAAAATACAATGAGTTAAAAAACCTAATTACAAAATATAATTTAATCATAATCATCATCATCATCACCAATAGTGCGTAGTTTAATGAATACAATCTATTTTTTTTTTTAATTTCAAAATACATAGATTAAAAAAAAATCACCGTATTAAAAAATAAATTAAGTCCAATCACAATCAGAAAATACAATCCAATCATATCACATTAATAGTGGGTAATTTATGTGAACCTAATAAATATAATCTAATTTTTTTTTTCAAAAAACATAAATTAAAAATACAATCACAAAAATATGAATGCAATCATTTCTTTTTCCAAAAAATACAGATTAAATGGAGTGTAAAAAAACACAATCATAAATTAAGCTAATTAAAACAAAAAGCAATGAAGTCAATTGATAATTAAAAAATACAACTATTTTTTTTTTTTTTTTCAAAAAGCATAATGAGTTAAAAACCTAATCACAAATTAAGCTAATTAATAGTTAAAAAGCACAACCTTTTTACAAAAAAAGAATACAATGAGTACGTTTTGTGAATCTAATAAACAATCACAATCACAAAATACAATCCAATCATCATCAATCAAATAGAGTCTAAAATAGAATCACCGTATCGAAAAACAATGAAGTCAATTGGTAATTAAAAAATAAAATTATTTATAAAAAAAAAACATACAATTAAGTTAATTGATAGTTAAAAAGCACAACCTCTTTTTAACCCAATTACAAATTAAGCTAATTAATGGTTAAAAAGTACAACCATTTAAAAAAATAAAAATACAATGAGTTAAAAAACATAATTATAAAATATAATCTAATCATCATCATCAATGTTGCGTAGTTTATGTGAGCCTAATAAATACAATATAATTTTTTTTTTCAAAAAACATAGATTAAAAAAATAAGTACCGTATTAAAAAATAAATTAAGTCCAATCACAATGAAAAAATACAATCTAATCATCATCAATCAAACAGATTGTAAAAATACAAGCACCATATTGAAAAATAATGAAGGCAATTGGTAATTAAAAAATAAAATTATTTAAAAAAAAACATACAAATTAAGTTAATTGATAGTTAAAAAGCACAACTTTTTTTAAAAAAAAAAAAAAAGAAAAAAGAATACAGTGAGTACGTTATATGAATTTAATAAATACAATCTATTTTTTTTTTCAAAGAACATAGACTAAAAATACAATCACCGTGTGTTTGTATTAAAAAAACATGAATACAATCTAATTTTTTTTCTTCAAAAAACACATATTAAATAGAGTGTAAAAAAAACACAATCATTTTAAAAAATAAATTAAAAAACCCAATTACGAAAATAATCTATTCACAATCACAAAATACAATCCAATCATCATTAATACAATCCAATAAAAATAAAATATTGAAAAATAAACAAGTTTTAATCACAATCACAAAATACAATCCAATCATCGTCAATAATTAGTATTTTATGTGAACCTAATAAATACAATCATTCTTAATCAATTTAAAAATATAATCATTTACTCACAGATTTTGAAATGTTTAATGGAGTGTAAAAAAACACAATCATTTAAAAAAATAAATTAAAAAGCCCAATTAAAAAAAAAATCTAATCATTATTATTAATCAATTTAAAAATATAATCATCTAACTCTCTCTCTCGTCCAAATTTTTTTTTGGGTTACTGCTGTGGTAGGGTATGTTGCAGCTGCTGTGGTAATGGGTAATAGGGTTTAAGGTAAGCGTGAGGATCCTCTAGAGTGATCTCCTAGAGTGAACAATCGAAGGGCTGAGATTCTCCCTCATCAAAACGACGTCGTTTTGGTTTGTAATTTGAAAAAAAAAAAAGAAAAAGAAAAAAAAACTCAAATTTCAAAACAGAGAGAAGGGCTGAAAGAGAGAGAGAGAGAGAGAGAGAGAGAGAGAGAGAGAGAAGGGCTGGGAGAAGGAGAGAAGAGGAGTATGTCGCCGGCATGGCTCCACTGCTGCCGCGGAGATCTAGAAGAGTTTCTATCATTGCCTTCGTCTTCAATCCGTCGACGAGCTGAACTTTAGTCGCACCGTCGTCTTTGATCTCCTTCACCGATCTCCATGTCTGCCGATCTCCATTGTCTTTGATTCTGTCTTGAAGAAACTGAATGATGCTTGTGTTGATTTAGTCTTCTTTTTTATTTATTCAAATCTCACTGATCAAAATCCATTTTCATTTGATTCAATCTGTAAATATACATATAGATATACATATATACATGGGGTCTGTTGTTGATAAAAAAAAAAATATATACATGGGGTCTGTAAATATACATATATGCATATAGAGATACATATTCGTATAGGTTTATGTTGATTGTGTAGAGAATGCAAGAGCACTTGAAGAAATTGAAGGATGTTTGTGTTAATTTAATCTTCTTTTTTATTTAGATTTCACAGATCAAAATTTATTTTCATTTGATTCAAAATTTAATCCAAAAAAAAAATCAAAACAGAAGTGGGTTTGCCTTGTGAGATTGCTTTGTAATTTTTGGTCATCCTTCTCGTTTCATACATAAACCTCCTCATTGATTGCTGATGATTTAGCTTTTAGAAGATAACCCATGATTTTAAGGCATCAATTTGTATTCTGCAACTGGGTTTTGGGGAAAGAAAAAGAAGAAGAGAACAGAGACAAACGTATGGTTTGTTGTTGTTGTTGTTGTTGTTGTTGTTTTTGTTTATTTGTTTGTTTTTTTTTTTTTTTCAATATAAAAAACGACGTCGTTTTCTATTCCTTAATATCAACCATTGGATCTAACTGTAGAGAGATCACTGTAGAGAAGAAACTCTAGAGGATCCTCACGCTTAAGGTAATAGGGTAATAGGTAGCGGGGCTGGCTGCTGTGGTAATGGGTTTAAGGTAATAAGGCGGAAAAGTTTTTTTGTGTTTAAGGTAATAAGCAAGGGCGGAATTTTTTTTTTAAATCAAAAAATTAAGAAATTAGGGTTAGAATAATAGTTTCCACAAGGTTTGTGGGTTAAAAAAACTCTTTCCCTTGTATAATAGATTTCTCACTTAGATAAACTTCCAGAGAAAGTTACAAAAGAAAACAAATAACAAACAAATCAAATAAATTAATAAGAATCTTAATTAATAAAATTTTATTTTATTTTATCAATTCTTAGTACCTCATGCACTAACATTCAAATAACTCATACAGTAATACTTAAATCATATAAAATAAATTACATGAATAAATTACTAAAAAACAAAAAATCAATTAACCTAGAAATTAAAATAACAAATAACTAGCATGCATACTGCACATAATACTAAAACTGTACTAGAACCAAACACACATGAGAATATATATTTATTTACTTAAATAAATTGGAATTTAAGTAAATTGGAATGGCTAAGCATAGACTGCATGTAGTTGAAACAATTCACAAACTGCTTCGGTTCTCGAAAAACATTAGTTCCATTTTTCTTTTTATATAGAACTAACGCAGTATAATATTCCGGGGAAATTATTCTATAATTACTACTCGATGCAAAGAACGAATATAGTGTTATAATATATTACATATAGCATATGAATTTATTTGTCTAATTTGATGAGAAACATATACTCTGTTTTAAGATTGTTGTACAAAATGTATATTTTAATAAAAATAAACAGACTCATATTTAATTAAATTCAAATCATAAAACAAGAAATGATAGAATCTCTTTATGCAGGAAATTACAATTTGATGCACATAAATATATATAACAAATATTTTGAAATAAAATAGTAAGCTAAAACAAGAAATAGAAAGCAAACTGAAACCTGTGTGATACCACAGTTTTCTTAAAATAGATTCACCGCCTCTCGATGGGTCTGGGAGGTACATCAGCATCTGTCTTCCAAAATACGACGGTCGAAACTAGCTCATACAGAAACATATTTTGAATAGTTTCGGCGAACTTGAAAATAGCAACACTCTCTCTCTAATAGGAACCAAAGAAGATAGGGAAAAAAAAATTGGTATAAAAACCATCTCTAACTTTATGATCTCAAAACACCATTTCAATTTTCCATCTCAAAAATCTTTTCTAAAACATTATCCTACCAAGTTAGAGGGGAAAGACCTGCATTTATACAAGGAGGGGAATCCCTAGCCATAAAGGCTATACATCAATAGGGCTATCAAATGTCATTAATCAAGACCATTCTAGCCATTGGGGCTAGAGTTACAAATGTTGAAAACCTATGACCACTAATATGGTCATCAACTTCATCATCAAAAGATGAGAGTTATAAAAACTTACATTTTTCATGTGTTTAATATATACAAATAAATATGTATATAATGATATTTGAATAAACCAACTAGATGTGTCACAAAATGGATACCAATGTTGGTTCACAACCCGATCCAAGCCCAATTCTCAAACACATGGGCAAGGTAAGCCCAATACAACATAGCTTAGCCCAAGCTCAAAATTAAGTCCAAGTCCAAATCTAAGACTAAACCCAGCACATGCACAAGCACAAGCCTAGGACCAGTCCAAACCAAGATTAAGTCCAAATCTAAAGCCAACTTTATTGATACACATTAATGAGACAATTCTCATTCACAACTCAATGGTTTCGGCTTGTAGACATCCTCGAACGTCCCGGGAGAGAATCCCGTTTTGTTCATATGGACTCACTACAGTTCAGGACTCAATGTCACAGTCCTGTATCTAATCTCGCAGAGTGCAATGCAAGACCGATGAATTATCAAAGAGTCCAAATCCGGCAAATCATTTTTGAAAATAGATTTTTTGAAAGAAGTGCCAAACATGGACGGCTTTGCCAGATACAGAGTCGCCACCTATATATTTTGTTTTGGGAAAATTTAGGAAACCCTGACTCGTTGCCTAAGTTCACGTGTCCGTCATCACCAAAGTTGCCTCGGCTCAGGAACTTGGGTACGATTGGGGAAGGTCACTTCGTGAGCACCCTTGCTCGCCCGATCAAAGATCAGCCACTACTAAGCATGATATCGAGTTTTGAAAACATTATGTGTTCTTATTCCGGTTATTAGCCTAGAATTGCTATGTGATGCGCACAGCATACAAATATAGACTGGATCGTCTGAGTTGGAACAAAACATTTCATGTTTGTTTATTTGAAAGATGGTTTGCTACTCCCAAGTAGGCTAAAATGTGGATTTGCCACCCTCAGGTGGGCTTAGAAAATATAGTGATTTGTCACTCTCAAGTGGGCTTAAAACTCGCAGTCGATGAATTGTTCCAATCCAAATAACCCAACCTTCACCCACAGGCATTCAGGTAGTTATATCATATAAATACATAGCCTCATGATAAGCATGCTATCATGGCAGTCACTCACACACATGCAAGGATGCTAAAGCATAAGCACTTACCAAGTACTCCAAGCCAAAACAGAAGCTATGTTAGAAATCTATGCATGATCCTAACTATGCTGAAATGCCTAATGCAACACAGGCAGGAATGCAACTAAGATAGGCTCGACTATTCTAAAGATGGCATGTGAAATGCTACAACTAACAAGTATTCAACTCGAAATTGAAATACAATGCAGTTAGTATGATGCGCTGAGCCCGGTGTATGCAAGACAGATGAATGAATGCAAACATGCGAGCATAAGTATGCTAATTGAAACATGCCCTAAACTAACCATCATAAGCTGGTAAATAAAAGGGAGAAAGACGTGGGGTTGGAAGACATGCATCATATGCACGCACACTTATTACAATTGTGCCCTCGCTCGGAGGGTCCGAATAAATAATTAACTACTCTAGCTAATTAAATATTACAAAACCCTAATTAATTAACAAATTAACTAGGAAAGCGAATAAACTAGCATGTAAGCTATAAAATGGACTGCCTTAGCTCTTGTTCTAAATGATGAAAGATGAATGCATACTCGGGTTGCTTTGTCGAGAAATTCCTTGCGATGCCTCGATTTGCCTCTGTTTTGCAATTGATCTCGGAATATTATGCAAAGCTCTAGAAGGCTGCTGATTTCTGGTTTGCTGCAACAGAGAGCAAGAAAGGGGCATGGTAGAGTATTTTCACATATGTGTGCACACCTCGATCCTCGTGCCACCAATCACGCATCTCGATGCATGATGGCCGAGGAGTCGAATTGCACGACTCGATGTAAAATGAATACACATAACAACACAACAAGGCCTAGACTCCATCATGGGTAATCCGGGGTGTCGGCAACCAAGAATTAAGACACGTTTCGTCACTTGGAGTACGAAACGTCCCTCGTTTCCTGTGTTTGGGCTAACTCCTATCCCAAACACAATGCAATGAGATGGCATACACAATGCGACTAACATGCAACCTAGCATACACAATGCTATGGACTAAAATGGCATACACAATGTACGTGACACAACATGGCATGCACAATGCACTAACATGCAACCTAGCATACGCAATGCTATGGACTAAAACGGCATACACAATGCAAGATGGACTTACACCAATATGAGTGGACCTCAGCCACACTCACATCAGTGGTCATAGATGAAAATGGGACAACTGAAATACATGCAAACATGCACGAATGCAAAGGACCGATCCTAAGGCACAACATGCAACTCCAACAAGGAGTGGGAAGGAATGAAATATAGCATAGGATGGCACATGATACAGCTTTGAAATGGCATAAAAGATGGTCTCGAAACATGCAAGTATGTCAAACAATGCAAGCTAGATGGCCCGAATACCGAAACTAGTGAAGTGCGTCACACTAGAGGTACACAAAGCAATGCACCAGTGGAAAAACTAACCCCAAACAGACCCTAGGTAGGTCTGAAATAGTGGGGAAATGGTCTAAAATGATGGCTTGGAATGCAAAGAAATGGAGCTCATTCATTGGTCGGTAAATGAGGCATACAAGTCTGACTCTCAAACACATTTAAAGAGTACAAAACATGGCAATATGGCATTCAAACAAGCTCTGAAATATGATGTATAATGAGCCTAAAACATGAACACACCTCATTATATGCACGGAATGAACCTCAAAACTCAAAGTTAAGCATGAGTTTTGAACTACAAGCATGCAAAACCAACATCATTCAACCATGAGACTCAAAAATAGAGCTAGGGCAGTCCAAAATAAGCATAATATCAGTTTAAGGCATGGTCAAAAAGTGTTAAAATCAAGGGTCAACAAAGCATGCAAAGAAAGCTAGTGAACCATGAGTTACACTATAACTATATGGAGCATATGAAGGCTCACCAAACCAGCCAAAAACAGAAGTATGTCATGCCAAAATATGCCCAAATAACTACTGAAACTCAGTCAATGCATGCAAGAATGATGGGTTCCTTTGAAAGGCCAATAAGGGGGTTGTTCTACACATGCATGATGAACACACACAATGGAAAAACCACCTCTGGAAAGAGGTTCTGAGGGTCCTAAAACCCACCAAAAAGGGCCTAAAATGAAGCTAGGAAGCATGCAAGTAAAAGCCCCTTTGAAAGGCCTTGAATAAGATTGCTCTACACATGCATAATAGACACTTTACATGGAAAAATGGGCTCCGGATAGAGTTCATAAAGACCTTAAAACTCACCAAATAGGGCCTGAAATATGGCTTTGAAACATGAAAATAGGGGCCCCTTTGGAAGGCCAACAAAGCTAGTAAAGAGAACAAGCGGTGAGAGGGTCACCCCTCTATGATTTTAGGGCTCAAAAACACATGTTAGCCACTGAAAATCCATTGGATTTCAGTGGCTAAAAGGCCAAACCAAGGCCATAAAAAATGCTCTAATGCATGGCTCAAAACATGAGGAAATGAAGCATGCAAGGGGGAATGTGACCCCAAACAGAAAAATGACCTTGAACAAACTTGAAGAGAAGCTCAAAACAAGACTTTTTTTAGTTTATTACAAAGCTCGAAAATGCTTGCAAGTATAGCTAAAAGATGGATCAAAATAATGCTCAAAAAAGGAAAAAATGGTTACCCTTGAAGACCAGCAAAAACCAGCAGCCTCTGGACCCAAAAACCCAACCTTGAACCTCTGAAAATACCCTCCAAGGACCTTAGGTTGATGATGGAAGTGTTAGGCTATGAGAGATGGTGCAAAGGGGCCAAGAACCAAGCAATTTAGAGCTCAAAAGAGAAAGATATAAAGAGAGATATATTGTTTAGCCTTAGCAATTTTCTCAACCAGCACAAAGGAGGGAGAGGCCCTCCTATATAGACAAAGAGGTCTAAAGCTTCTCTTGGAAGCTAAAAACAACTTTGAAGATCCTCCATACACGTGTATGGAGAATGCTGCAAATGGCTCCTAGCTGGCACAGCTGGAACACACTCAGAGAGACAAAACATAGGGTAGTTGGCTGACCAGTTCAAGTGGTCGGCCGACCAGGTCAAAAGGGTCAAGGTGGTCGGCCACCTCCTAAGATGAAGCCCCAGAAGTTAGCTTTCCAATGGCACAAACCTTGCATTAAAATTCCTCCTGTGCAAAAAGTTATGCTTATTTTGGTGAAGCCGCGGAGATTCGGACCAGGTCAAAAGGGTCAAGGTGGTTGGCCACCCCCTAGGATGAAGCCCCAGAAGTTATCTTTCCAATGGTGCAAACCTTGCATTAAAATTCCTCCTGTGCAAAAAGTTATGCCTGTTTTGGTGAAGCCGCGCAGATTCGGTCCAATCGGATTGATGCCCTACTTCAACCAACCATATCTCCCCCACCCAGACTTGACTTTAGGAGATTCTTGAGTGCAAAATGAAGCCCCATAAGTAAGATTTCCAAAGGTGGTGGCCTCATATCTTAAATCCAAGTATACAAATGAATAAGCCCGATTTAGCGAGGATCGCTCGACTTTTTCTCTCCTTCCCGGATTCATGCCGAACCACTTTTGACCACCTAAGTGGTCGGTCATCTGATTTTCTGGTCTTCCATGTGGCTACATTGAAGCCCCAGAAGTTAGCTTTCCAATGGCGCCAACCTTGCATCAAAATTCCTCCTGTGCAAAGAGTTATGCCCGTTTCGGTGAAGCCGCGCAGTTTCGGTCCTACCAGGATTCATACCGAACTTCTCCCAAACTAGTTTTTCTCTCTCTTCTCCTCTTTTCTTCAAATCCAAACCCCTAGACAAGGTGTTTTGAAAGATTTTTCAAAGATTTCATCTCTCTTTCATTCATTTCCACTTTGTCCTTGCTCGGTTTACCAAAAAGCGCAACATTTGACAAAATGCGAACCTCGGAACATCGTAAAAACTTTATTTCAAAAACATTTTGAAAGAGATGATTTTAAGGTCTAAAATCTTTTGATCAAGATTTTTTTGGTCCAAAAAGAGGTATGAAGTTAAGATTTGACTCTCTCTTTGCCGAAGAAACTGAACCTTCCCCTGCACACCTTTCTCCACCATGTAAACCATCAGTCGTGTCCAAGTCTTAAGGGCGGTCAAAAATGAGGTGTCTACACGGCTCTTATTTTTGTATTGCAATCTTCTTACTTAAGATAATACAAAATCACTTAGACCCACCTCAACCAGTAGTTGTGTCTCACTTTAATTTGAAATTAAAGTTGCTGAAAAGCCATTATCTCCAACAAATTGTTGTTGAATCAAAGAACCAATCTGGTAATGCCTGGACTAAAAACCAGAATGATGGTAGTGAGAAGAGACATAACACTTCAACTGAACTAAGCACCACCACGAGTAGATTAGAATCAATCAATTTTGCAATTAAAGACTATACAAGTAAGCCCGCTTCCAAACATGTAGCACCAAGCAACACCCCGAGTAGATCAGAATCAATCAATGATTAATGGAATAACGACGCTGGTTAGCAAATTGTAGTAGTTTTACTTTCCTTTTTTCCAAAATGGAAATTAGATATGTTCTAGTTAGCAAAACAATGAAAGTACGGTAACTTGTTTGAATTTTGATGTCTCCCTCAGCTTCTGAATTCTAATTATTAGAAATTGGGCGCCCATGTGGCATGACTCATGACCCTTTTGAACCTTATCCATGTGGATAACCCACTCATGATATCTATATCTATCATATCAACTGATATGGATAGATGATATACTTAGCATATATATCTGATATGTTATATGGGATATGTGATGAATCAATTAATGAATGATTTTTCCCATATTGACTCACTCACATTAAAATAACGATCAAGTTTTTTGCATTGTGACTTGTGTGAGTGATACTCATATTGTGGTATCACTCCACTGCTGGGTGTTCGTTGTTCGCACATTTTAAAACACGTGATTTACTCGCAAGATTCTTCGCTTCAGGTTCAATCACCTAAGATATGATCTTAATAATTTTACCCGCTGCATTATACTTGCTTTACATTGGTATCAGAGCATTAATGGGTATTTTCGTGCTTATTTTTATGCATTAAAATATGCGTATAATTTATACAAATATATACATGATATATGCATGAAAATTAATAATTTTTCGAACTATATCCGATCGACCTGAAATTTATCTATGTTGTAGCATATGTGATGTAGAACATATCTGCAAAGTTTCATGAAAATCCAACGGTTAGATTTTAAGAAAAATGGAGACCCATTTTATATTTTCGAAACTTTACATGCATGATGGTTTTACATGCTTCAATTTCAGTATGCAAATCTTACATATTTAAAATCCTTGTTTTGAGACCTTCGATACCATATAGTATTTGTTAGATTTGGATTTACGGTTGATGAGATACATCAAACCCTAATTTGGGTTTGTTTTTGATTTTTTGATGGCTTAAGGAGGAAGATGAAGTGCAAGTTTCTGCACTTTCACTCTCATTAGAGAGAGTGTGTAATACACCTCATAATTTATGTTCATTAAATGTCATTTTTGGGACCATAAATGTTTTTTATTTTGGAAAATGGAGTTCGGCAGTACCAAAATTGGACCGAAAAAACACCCTGGAAGGCGGCGCGTAAGCCGCACGTACCAGATGACGTCGTCAGCGGCGGCCACGTATTGCCACGCGTCATCACGTGACAAGCGTGCTTCCCACGCACGCAATGTCCGCGCTACCACGCCCACATCGTGCGTTGCGCCAAGCTGAGCTATTTTTCGGCCCTAACATGGCTGGCTTGGTTGTAAGGCCCTGTTTGTTTTTTGTTTTTTTTTTTAAATCCAGAATTGTTTTAAATGGTCATAAATAATTCGTTATAACTTTGTTTTTAAGTATGGTTGGAATTGTTAGACTCATAATTAAATTTTCTATCTTCTGTAAAATTTTTAAAATTTTATGAAAATAAAAAATATTTTTTCTGAGATAATAATTCATTATTTCTGCTTTAAAATGCTTCTGGTGTTGCATGACTAGTTTTCTGGGGTTGAAATTTTTATTGTAGACTACTGTAAATGCTTACTATTTGCTGGTATATTTGTTTCAATTTACCAGATTCTGCAATATTTATTTATGATTTTATGTGTGTTTATTAGCTATTTAAAATTCCAGAAAATTTCAGAAAAAATCCAGAAATTTTCAGAATGATGTACATTCTATTATGGCATAATCTGAATATTAAACACAACATATTTTTATTTTATTTTATTTTATTTTATTTTTTAGGGTTTGTAATATGTTGTGATTAGAGAAGCATGTTTATTTTTTTTATATTTAAATTCCATTATTAAATGAATATAGCATGTGTAAATTTACATCAAAATGCTATTGTATGGAATTTATCATACTTTGTATATGCCATAACTAGTGGGAGATTGATTTTTTTATGTTTTTTATTTTTATTTTTATTTTTATTTTTTGCGCATGGAATTAAATTAAATTTTGATAATTGTCACAAAAGGCGCAAGAGATGATTACGAGCATAGCAAATTTTCGATCTTGAGACATGTGTAATATTATCATTATTTAATTTACATGTTTTTGCTACAAAATATTTTTTGTGTTGCTATCATTAATATCCCCTGTGCATTTATTTACTTTGTATGTAGAAATGGCTTCTAAGACAGTGGTGGCAGACTTAACTAAGAGAGAGAAATTGGATGGCGACAATTATGACATATGGCGCCGTAAGATCCAATACCTCCTCAATGAGCAAGAAGTGTTGACCACACTTGAACAAGTGATGGTTGAGCCAGAGCAGGGCAATACAACTCAACATCATTGTGATCTTGAAGTCTTTCAGACTTGGTGTAAGATCGGTGTGCGCGCTTTACTATGTTGAGCAGCATGCACAACGACTTGATTAGTGAGTTTGAGCATTGCTCGACTGCATTTGAGATGTGGGAAGCTCTCAAGCAAAAGTTTGGTATTACCTTTTTGGTAAAGCTACGTGGGCTGACTATGAAGTTTGACTCCTATCAGAAAAGGGCGCATCAATTGATGAAGCAGCATTTGAGGGTCATGTCAGCCATGATACGTGAGCTTGCGGCTGCTGGGCATAATTTGACTCAAGAGCAGCAAGTACAAGCTGTGATTCGCTCTCTGCCAAATTCTTGGGAGCAGATGAAGCAGAATATGATGCATAATAAGAGTGTAAAAACATTCGAAGACATATTGCGTCATTTGGAGCTAGAGGCTGAGCGCCTTGAGGCGACTAAGTCTGATGGTTCTGCTATGGTGGTAGAGTCGAGCTCACGTAGGACTTCTCAGTTCAAGCGTGGAAAAGCAAAATGCGCCCCTAAGAAGCAAGCAGCAGCTGCGCTAAAGCCCAATGACACTAGAAATTTCAAGCGTAGGGGCAAGAGAGGTGGCAAGAAGGTAAAGGCTAAATTGACATGCTTTAACTGTAACAAAGAAGGACACTTCGCTCGGGATTGCCCTGAGCAGAAGAAGGTACTCCCTTACTTAATTTCTCGCATTCAATGCTTTGTTTCTAGTCAAACATTAATTGCTTATTCTCCTCATTTTTGGGTTGTAGACTCCGGAGCAATAGACCACATCCCGAGGGACAGAGTAGGGTTCATTGAGTATCGCCGAGTACGTGCTGGGAGTAGAAAAGTCTACATGGGAACGAGTCTAGTGTGGAGGTGCTTGGCATTGGCACATACAAGCTGGAAATGCGACGATGGCGCACCTTGTATCTTCATGATGTTCTTTATGCTTCGGATATTTGGTAAAACTTAGTTTCAGTTATTAGCATAATAAGCCTTGGTTTTAGCTTTTGTTTTGAGAATAATGGTGTTAACATTTATTTGGGAACAATTTTTTATGGTTTTGGTTATCTTTCAGATGGTTTTTTAGTTTTGGATGTGGATGATTCTAGTTTTAATAAAAATGCCAATGGCTCTGTTTCTAATATTGCATCTTTTTGTGATAATGATTCTATGAGATGACATGCTAGATTAAGCCACATAGGGCAAGACATGATGACTAGATTGGCTAGAAAAGGTCTTTTAGGCCCACTCGCTAGAGTCACTTTCCCTACTTGTGAGCACTGTCTTGTTGAAAAGGCAATAAGGAAACCGTTTGGGAAAGCCAAAAGGGCATATATCCCATTACAACTAGGGATGGCAATTTAAACCCGGCCCGACGGGGACCCGCTCCCCCATCCCTGATACGAGTGGTTTTTTTTCGAAAAATACTCCTGACGGTCCGGAGATGGTATTTGAAATTGAATCCCGTCGGTTTAAATGGCGAGGGGCGGAATAGTTTTCATAGCCCGTCTCGGGCGGCTGGGCCGATCGTCCTGCTTTCTCTCAAAATAAAATTACCATAATACCCCTTTATTTTGTTCATATATATATATATATAAAACCCCCCATATTTTCCTCTGATCTGATCAAATATGTCTCTCTACTCTCTCTCACTCTGTCCTCTCTTCTCTTCCTAGTCTCTCTCACTCACTCTTCTCCGCAGTCGGTGATGGCTCGCGACGACTTTCTCTCACTCACTCTTCTCTCCATAGTGGCGATGGTGTCGTCTTCTCCTCTGCGGCAGTACGCATACGCTCGCCTCCTCCTCCTTCTCCTCTACACTACGGCCGAACTTTCATACTCCGGCTTCGGTTTCCACCACGGCAAATCTAAGCAGAACCTTCATACTCCAGCTTCAAAATTTCCCTTTTTCTCACATCTCAAATCTATGAAGATCAGATCCCATCATTTATGTGTGTATATATACATGTATGTATATGTGTCACTATGTGGGTCTCTCTGTCTCTATCTGTCTCCATGTATTTTAAAATTTTTTTTTTTTTGTTGTTGATGTTGCCGTTGATGATGTTGTTATTGATGAAAATAATGTTGTTGATGATGTTGATGATTTATTATTCAAAGAGAGAGACAGCGCTATGGGGATTTTTCAGAGTCGGGAAAACCCGATCCCTTTAAGGGGCAGGGCCGGGGGGGTGACGGGTTCCCCGCAGGGGGTCAAGGACAGGGACGGAGAATTTTGTACCTTCGGGGATCGGGGACGGGGAGGGCGATCCCCAGCCCCGCCTTGCCCTGCCCCGTTGCCATTCCTAATTACAACTTATTCATTCTGATATATGTAGACCAATGAATGTGAGGGCAAGGCATGAAGCCCCTTATTTCATCACATTTATAGATGATTGCACGCATTTTGGCCATGTCTATTTGATTTCTCACAAGTCAGAAACATTGGATTGCTTTAGACGATATGTTAATGAGGTTGAGAATCAATTAGACAAGAGTATTAAGGCTCAAAGGGCTGACTAGGGACGCGAGTATCTATTTGAGCAATTTAAAGAGTTATCAGGCAATTGACAATTCCTGGGACTCCGCAGCAAAATGATGTAACGGAGAGTAGGAATCGCACATTACTTGACATGGTTAGATCTATGATGGTGCAAGAAAATCTTCCTATTGCTTATTGGGGAGATGCTTTGTTGACTGCTGTCTACGTCCTTAACCGTGTGCCCTTCAAATCAGTTCCTTCCACCCCATATGAGATGTGCACTGGCAAAAAGCCTGATTTGGGCAATTTGCGACCTTGGGGTTCGGCAGCTTTCATACACAACGCTTCTCATAAGTTTGGGAAGTTGGGCTCTAGAGGAAAGAAGTGTATCTTTATTCACTATAGTGAGCATTCTAAGGGCTATGTGTTTATTGGGGAGCATCTGGATGGAAGTGTAACTGCAATTGAGTCATGAGATGTGGATTTCCTAGAGGAGGATTTCCCTAGCAAAGGTGAGGTAACTAGAGAAGTAGAACTCTATGAGATGGAGGATCTACTTGAAAGCACACCTAGTAGCCTAGTAGAGAATGAGGAGATAATCCCTCAAGCTCCTAGGGACAGTGGGAGCGATCTACCTACCCATGGATTAGATCCAATGGATGAGGATTCTCAGGATTCTCAACTGCATAGAAGCAAACGTGGAGCTATACCCCGTTGTCGTTTTGAGATTGAAGGGGAAGCATTCATGATTACTTTGAGTGATAAGATAGAGCCTAAGAATCTCAAAAAGGCTCTCTCATCCCCTGCTTTGCAATGGATGAAGAAATAGAGTCTATGAAGAAAAATCATGTCTAGGACTTGGTTGATTTACAGCCAGGGCACAAGACTATTGGGAACAAATGGGTTGTCAAAATCAAGCGCAAGATGGATGGTTTCATAGAAAGGTATAAGGCTCGCCTAGTGGCGAAAGGTTACACCCAACAAAAGGGTGTGGACTATGAGGAAACTTTTTCACCAGTTGTGAGGTTTGTCTCTATTCGCCTAATTCTAGCCATAGTAGCTCAATTGGACTTATAGCTAGATCAGATGGATGTTAAGATTGCATTTCTCAATGGAGAATTGGATGAAGAGATCTATATGGATCAACTAGAAGGCTTTGTGGTAGTAAGTCAGGAGTGCAGAGTTTGCAAGCTTCAACGATCTATTTATGGCTTAAAGCAATTATCTAGATAGTGGAATTTGAGATTTTATCGAGCCATTGTTTCTAATGGGTTTACGATGATCGATGAAGATCACTGTGTGTACGTTAAGCGGTCTAAGGACATTTTTTTGATATTGTCATTATATGTAGATGACATATTATTGGCTGGAAATGACAAGGAGATGATTGTCGCCACTAAAAGGTGGTTGTTTTCTACATTTGAGATGAAAGACATGGGTGAAGCGAGCTATGTGCTCGGTGTTAAGATCCTTAGGGATCGCTCTAGGAGACTTCTTGGTTTGTCTCAAGAGACTTAGATTAAGACTATCCTAGAGCGATTCCAGATGCAGAGCCGCAAACCCATTGACACTTCTGTTGCAAAAGGCGAGAGCCTAAGCCTTGATATGGGTCCTAAGACTCCAGAAGAGAATGAAAAGATGGCCCGTGTTCCCTATGCAAATGCTGTTGGAAGCTTGATGTATGCTATGATGTGTACACGCCCTAACATTTGTTATGTAGTTGGATTGGTGAGTCGTTACCAATCCAACCTAGGACCAGCTCATTGGAAAGCAGTTAAGAGGATATTACAATATCTTAGAGGGACTGCAGATTACACACTCTGCTACCAAAGTTCAGATCTACGTCTAGGTGGCTAGTGTGATGCTGACTGGGGAGGAGACTTAGATGAGCGTAAGTCTACTTCAGGATATGCTTGCATGCTTAGCGATGGTGTTATTTTTTGGAGCAGTAAGAAGCAATCCTGTATCGCCTTATCGACTATGGAGGATGAGTTTGTGGCTTGTTCATTTGCCATTCAGGAAGCCGTTTGGTTGAGGAGATTCCTTCAGCATTTGGATATTGTCACACACACTTCAGACCCTGTAACTATCCATTGTGATGGCATGGCTATACTCGCTTACGCTAAGGATCCTAAATACCATGGGAAAACCAAACACATTGATGTGAGGTTCAACTTTATCAGAGACATTGTGGTGCAGAAAGAAGTGATCCTGGAGCACATCCCTACGAGTCGTATTGTTGCAGACCCTTTGACTAAGTCTATTGCTAGAGATGTTTATCTTACTCATGTTAGGGCTTTAGGACTATGTTGGTGGTGATATATATGTGTATTCAGTTGAACTCATATTTTTTTTTGGGATATTTATGTCATTAGTATTCATATTTGTTTCTATTACACATTTATGTTTACTATTTTTTGCAATGGTTTGTGAATTAGCATACACAGAATAAATAAATTGATGTTAGCAAGCAAGATTGGCTCACTCACATGAGCAATCACCCTTAGCGCTAGGTAGCGAGCAAGGATGAGACTAGTGGCTTATTGTATTTAGAGCAAATAGAGAAGCTAAAATTATCCACTAGCTATGTCGCCTTGGTTGGAGCTAAGATGAGGTCTTATTAGAGATCGACCATGGATATGAGAGTACCCACTTTTCCATGATGTGCCTGTTATGGATAGCCAGATGCGAGATCTCATTTGATGCTTGAAAGGCGAGCAAATAGAGAATTCGAGTTAGACACTAGGAAGCGACTTATGCGCTTAAGAGCGACTAGACTAAGATCTATATGGTGTATGAGTTTAACATCACTCTTTGGAAGAGTTACTCCACTATAACATGCATTCGTACTGCATGTGCTTATTGACCCGTTAGCGAGGTGAAAGAATAAATCCCTACTTCTTCACCGTGTGAGTCCTAAAAGTCAATTTTTCCTAAATGATTTCACTTTGTGCCTTTTGTGACCTTTGACTATATCATAAGATGAGGAGTTGATGTTCAACTACTTTGGTATGTTGCTTGCGGTCATGTATAATTCGGCTTTAAGGGACATTACTAGGAAAGCGGTCAATTTCAAATTAAATGATATGAGGGTGAAAGGAAAATCATCTAGTTCTACATCTCTACTCTATATTCATTGTCGACAACTCACATCACTCTTTATGGGATGCTGATTGGGTGTGAATATAATGCGGGACCTAGGACGGTCAAACATGCTCTTTGAGGGATTAGAGATGTTTTTGCACTGATGTAGCTAGATGAGTCTGGGTACATGAGATACTATTTCTATTCATTTTGGGTTGATGTCTCTATACTGACTCATATTGAGTTTCTAGTATAGAGCTCCCACATGCAGGTGTTCTCAGCGGTGCACGGTGCATTAGCTAGTATGAGATTGTTCATTTTTTTGGGAAGATTGAGATAGAGATGTGGCAGTGTCATGCCAACTCATGTGCGAGTGAGAGATGTTAGAAATTAGGCGCCCATGTTGCATGACCTGTGACCCTTTTGAACCTTATCCATGTAAGTTTGAATTTGAATTCAAAACTTATTTGGATAACCCATTCATGATATCTATATCTATCATATCAACTGATATAGATAGATGATATACTTAGCCTATATATCTGATACGTTATATGGGATATGGGATGAATCAAATAACGAATGATTTTTCCCATATTGACTCTCTCCCATTAAAATAACGATCAAACTTTTTGCACTGTGACTTGTGTGGGTGATACTCATATTGTGGTATCACTCCATTGCTGGGTGTTCGTTGTTCGCACATTTTAAAGCACGTGATTTATCCGCAAAATTCTTCGCTTCAGGTTTTATCACTTAAGGTATGATCTTAATAATTTTACCCGTTGCGTTATCCTTGCTTTACACTAGTAATATCAATGAAATTCTTCATGCTTTGAGGAATCCCTTTGAAAAATCCCTCATTGGATCATACTTATGAAATTCCAAATTACATGAAACCACGTGGTATGTAATCTTCAGTTTTCTGCAGGGTTTGTTATTGTTGTTATTGTTTATTGATAGATGACTCTTTAAACAAATTAAGGTAAATTGAAAGAATGTAGATATCCTAGTAATTAGCCGAATCTCACATGAATTGCTTCTAGTTGTTTCAGAACATGTGTTTGCCAATTGGACTCAACAATTACAGTTGTCCTTGCCTATTAGATTGCATGAAATTTATCGTTCCTACTAGCATAAAATAAGAGCACCTCGCTCTGCCCATTTACAAGGTCTCGATTCTATGTCCAAACATCACCTGACTACAAATGTGGTCACCATCATAGATACTAAAGATAGTATTATGTTTTGAGAGGTGGATAGATCTGATTACTAGTTGCTCCCCTGGGTTTGATGATGATTATGACAATTAATTTTGCTTGTAGGTGCATACTAAGGCCGGATTCGGATCTCCATGCCACAAGATACTTCTTTACCACATGAAAGATCTTTTTGGCTTGACACCGTACAAAACTAGCCTTTTTTATGACACAGTACAACTCTTTAATGCAGTGTGCTTGAGTTAGTTGTTTTGATCAAAGCCTATTTTGTCCTGACAATACAATATGGTTGCCCTTAAATAAAGGGAAGGACATGAAAGTATTGTCGGCCCCTGAAGTCATATGTGTGGCTCTAGCAACTCAGTTTAGAGGTTCATCAGAAAACGCCCGTAAATCTTTCATAGATTTCACTTTACTTCTCAGATACAAACCAAAGAGAAAAATTGCATTTGGTATCTTTTTCATTGTTTTTTTGAATAAATTACAAATACACCCCTAAGGTTTGTTTAAAATACGAATTGTCTCATGTGATTCTGGAAATTACATCTCGCCTCTTGAAGTTTCTAATTTTATAACAAATGACCTCTTTTATCAATAAATCATCAAGTCAATTAACAATTTTTAATGATATCAGAAATATATTTCAATTAATAATTCAAATAGTTTTATTATTATATAAGAGAACAGTTAAGAATTTTATTTTTTCAATTAATTCTATTAAATAATTTTTTTTTTTACAAAAGGGTATTTGTAATTTTCAAATTATAAGAACAATTCATATTTTAAGTAAATTTCTGTAAATGTATTTGTAATTTACCTTTTTTTTTCCTTAAAAATAGAAGAATGGGTAACGGATACATCTTAGCTTTAACAGATTGTGCTTGAAATCCTATGATTTAAATTTCTTCCTTTTCTTTTATTGTTGGTCTGAAATGTACTTTTTTCTAAATATAATTTTGTTAAAAAAAAAAATGTAAATCATATTATTGGGGGCATGTCTTATAAAAACAAAAAAATGTGCTGTCACCTTGATTAACATGAGCCCTCCTCAAGATCCTTTTGGATGAGGCTACCACACCAACAACTCAGCTTGATTGGTGAATTACAGACAAAAAATTTTTGTGGGAGGTCAGATCACATCATGTTCTGCTAGTTCCATAAGGGCATATTTAATTGACCGGATTAGAATATAAGATTGAAATTATTAATTTGTTGGCCCAGGGTCTTTTGGAAAGCCAATAAAAAGTTAATTTTTAACTTTTTACTTATTTTAGGTCATATCATCTCTCACATTTTACACATAAAAAGACAAAATAGACTAAAAAAAGTCAAAAGACAATTTTTTATCAACTTCCTAAAACATCACCCAATAATCCTATATTTATTTTGAAATTTTGTTTCAGGATTATTAATTCAATGGATAATTAATCCAACAAATTTGTAGAATTATTAGTAATGGGGTAGGGATGAAATTATATATCCTGAGCTGAAAAATAAAATTAAAAGACTCTTTTACCCTTGATTATAAAATAAAAAAAAGACTTTTAATTACCATTTGACTTCTATTTACAAGCATGTTTTATGTGATGTATTAGAAAGAGATTTGATCACTTTCAGGTACTTTTTTTATTTTTTTTAAAAGGGAAATCATAATTTTTTTTGGGGGTGTTGGTCATGTTTGGTTTGGTTTTTATAAACTTGTTTCAGAATTGTTTTGAAAATTAATTTGGTGAAAGAAATATAAAAAAAAAAGAAGCTAAAACACTTAATTTTTTAATATAATTTTATATTTTAAAAGGCTAAAAATAATTTTTAAAAGATTAAAAATATTTTTTGATATTTATTTTATCAAATTAATTTATATTTAAAAAAAAATAAAAAAACAAACCATACATGGTCTTTGTATTTTGTATTTGTATTTTTATTTTGCTTTTGTTTATTTATTTATAATTTTTTTCAAAATCACGTTTATGAAGAAATTTTTATAAAGTAAAAATTGTGAAGAAACATTCATGGATGGTAAAAATTAGAAAAGAAGACAAATATAATTGCAATCCTACATTCATATGTTTTCATATCCAATGCAAATCAAACAATAGATAAGGGGATAATTTATCCTATTAATTTAATTGGATAGTGAGTACCATACTAATTTGATGGGATTATTAATACCTTCACTATTAATCTTGTAATCAAATATGGCCTAAGGGTATTCTGAGTCACAAAAATGTTGTGATCAACATCTATTTTGCATTTATTCAGTTTTGATTCATATGAAATGCCATATTTGTCCCTCAATAACATCATGAAGAAAGGGTCATGAGCAAGTAGGAACATAGGTAACACAATGTTGCTGTCATTGAGAGACCTTTGTGAAGTAATTATAATGCTTTAGTTGCATTTATGTGGAGTTGTAATGTGTCCATATATTGACATTAATTGCATTACATTTCTTGCAAGCTTGATATGAATTTCATTTGAAATTTTGGCCTCGTTGCTAGCTTTTGACATAACATTTCTCAAATTTTTTAAGATTTGGTAGTTTGCCCAATTATTTATTTTCTAGTTTTTGTGCTTTTTTTTTTACATTAATTGCATTACATTTCTTGCAAGCTTGATATGAATTTCATTTGAATTTTTGGCCTTGTTGCTAGCTTTGACGTCACATTTCTCAAATTTTTTGAGATTTGGTTGTTTGCCCAATTATATATTTTCTAGTTTTTTTTGCTTCTTTTTTTTAGTAGCATTACTGTTTTAGAAGACAGTAAAATTTGAACTCATATCATTATCTTCACAATAGTTTTGAGTTACCTCTCGACCAAAATAAGAAATTATTTAATAACTTCAAAATATTATCATGACATGCACACGTAGTACTCTCAACTAATGTGACAATACAAAAGAATATATATGAATGAAACTAATCTTATCTCTTACCTAATTGACCAAAGTAGATCAAGTTAGGTCAACTTTACTTATTCAATTACTAGTTTTTGAAGTATCACATTAACATGCAAAGCCAGTAATTCGGGAGTATTTAATAATTACTTTTACAAAACAATTACTTATTTTTCTTATAGTTTCTATTGAGTTTGCTATGTCCAGATTGAATTGGCATTTTATCTTAAAGTGAACAAGGTGATCTGCTGGATTGCACTATACCTGAAAATTTGTTCCTCTTTTGCTATTAAAATTTGTAGGAAAAGGACAGAAATGAAAAAATGGAAGTTCTTTCTGAATATTTGCGATTAGCGATTATGGAGTAAGAACATTTAGGGATTACCATGTTTAATATCTTTTCTTAGGAAAAACCATTAGTGGTCCATTCTTTTACCAAACTTCACATGTTTTGAGTTAGTTGAGTTGACAGTGGGTAGTTACACAAACTTTGTTTCACAGCACTAATGTGCTAACCACCATTGTTCTACCTCAAAGACTAGATCCTAAAAATGAGGAAACTTTCATCAGTAACAAATAACACAATGACCTAACCTAGAAGGTGAGGTCTCACTCCCATCCCTCTAAATTTGGTAAACATGTGCCTTAGTGGCCGACGTGATTCTCATTAATCTCTGTTTTTATCTTTCGCTCCGTAAGACTCTAGTGGAATTAGGATTAAACTATGATTCAAGGCTGTCTTGAGAGAGTACCTATGGATCTCTCACTTTACCAAATTTCTCTTAACAAGAACTCATTTGGTCACGTCTAAGAAAAATTGTTAAGAAAAATAGCAATGGCTTTTAGTGTGGCTTGATCAAACTATGACTCAAGCCACTCTTGAGAGAGCGTCTATGGATCACTCACTTTGTCAGGCCCATCCAAGCTCCTTTTGTTCGGCTCCCCAATAGATAAGAACTCATTTGGTCATATCTAGGAAAAATTGTTAACAAAAATAACAATGGCCCACCTTTCCCATAATAAGGTTTGTACATATCCAAACACAAACAAACATTAGAGGAACATAATTTCTAAGCTTTTTGTATTATTATTAAGGTTGGCAACAAGCCACCAACCTTGCACTATCAAATACATAATTATATACAAGGCACATATATATGCATGCTAATGCACGCTTGTTATTATTGGACCTCTCTCATTATGATAAATCTACTATGGATTTCATTCATAATCCTGTTGGAAGAGGGCAATTATGGATTTGCCACAGTTCAAAATTTTAAAAATTAATTGTCATTCAAATCCCTTTTTAAAATTAAATGACTTGTGAACAAAGAAATCTCTTTTTTATTAATATATCTTCTTAAAGAAGACCCCTTTGTTTTCTTTAAATTTTTTTTTTCTATTCTTAGCAAAATAATTAAAAATGTCATGTACTTAAAAAAAATATTTTGCAATATGTCTAAAATTTAAATATATGGTGTAAATTTGAATTTAGTGTGATTGGTGTGGTATGGTCACACAAGATAAATTTGATTCGCACATTTTAAATTTTGTACACTTTTAAAATTTTTAAATTGTTTTCATCTGAATAACATTGTTGCAAAATGGTAGCTCCACATTTTAAAAGGACATCTTGTAGTATGTTGTAACGTGTATGGTTTAATGTTTCTCCTAAGTGATAGGCAAAATTAAAGATTTAATATAAACACAAGACAAAGTGATTAGTTTGATGGATGAGATACTGATTGATGTTATGTGATGTTGAAATTTGAATTTCTTGTAAAATGTATAAGCATAAATTATAATTATCTTTAGGATGAAATTATAATTTATTTTATAAATTTAACGTAATTATATCATACTCATCTATTAGTCAAATAGATGAAAATAATGATATCATCATTTATCAAACTAAAATATCTATTGTACCCTTTGTTATCTTTATGCCCAAACATCACAACATTCCATATTAGTGTAATTAGGTACTAAGAGAGGGTAATTGTGTCATTTGGTATCAGTACATATTTAAATACAAAATAGTGGAGGGAAATATAATAACTTCAATATTTTCATTAACACCGTTAAAATTGTCATCATTAAAGTAGAAATCAATATTTAATTTTATTTAAATTGTGAAGCATAGCTGAAATTTCTTTATTACTCAAGAGATATGAATGTAATTAATCTTATATTTTATTTACAAGTATTTGAATACATTGTAAATGATAGTGAAAATGACAATCTGCCTACAAAATTAATAAATAAAAACACAACAATTAGTACTATGCAAGCCTTGCCACTTCTCTGGTCCCAATTGACACATAGTAATATGAGGTTGATATATATATTTTTTAAATATTTATTAACTTTCATAATCACAGGATTTTCAGTTACATTAACTTTTTGATTGTGGGATGATTAAAATGATTAGTGCTAGACATCATGCTAATTATCTGGAAACTTTTTTTTTTTTTTTTTTTGGTGGGCCCTGATTGAAAGACCTAGGTAAGAAATCAATGCAATCGAAGATTTTACTCCAATTAATTTTTATTTATGGAGAAAAAATGATGTGATAGCATAGCTGAGAGGGCCATTATAAAACTCAAAAATGCTTTCCACATTAATGGGTCCACCTACCTATTGATCAGGACCGTTCAATAGATGGTCTATTACTTCAACTGCAAGTGGGTCAGAGATTGTGTCACTGGCTCAATCACCACCACCATCCAAATAGTAGTGGTATGCATTTAAGTGAACAATGTTACTTTAGGCCTTGTTTGGAAAGATTAAATAAGTGTATTTTTTATTTTTTTAGACAAAAAAATTGAGGTTGAAAATATAAATGTTTGGGTTAACTTTTTGACTTTTTATGAAAAAATGTGTAATAAAAAATTATGAAAATTGATTTTTAGAGGAAAATTTGAATTGAGAGTTGTGCAGCCGTAATTGTTGACTTTTGGTGAATAGTGTTAACTTTTTAACTTTTTGAGTAACTTTTTGACTTTTTGGATTATTTGGCAGTACCCAAACTTGGCCTTAGAATAGAGTGTTGATCAACCATTGAATGAAGAAAATAAAAATGCCAAAAATAGCTCTTAGGATTATATTATTAGTATTGAAAAAATATTTAAAAAGCATATTGAAGTAAATTAAATTGTGTAAAAATATTTTGAGATATGTGAAAATTATATTGAAATGATAATTTATTTTTGACTTTTTATGATTTTCTTTTTGATAACCCTTATAACTGTCATTAGCAGTACTTTAAAAAAAAAATGTTATATATTGTTGATAGTTTGTCATCCTCTTATACTATTTACTTATATTATTGTTTAAGTATTGATGTCTTATTTAGAAAGCAAATAATAAAGTTGAATAATATCATCTAAAATAAAATGAAATTTTTTTGGAAAAGTATCAGTAAATTCTAAATAATAATTTTACAAACTGTTTGATCTTTTTTTATTTTATTTTATTTTTTTTATAGATCCAAAGGTCTCATTCTAATGTAAATTACATAAATGAATAAGCATGAACGCACATGTATTAGGGACAAATGTGTGTTAAAATTACTAAACATAACACTTCAAAAAAACTTCTTAATGTATTTTTTTCAAACATAACACTTCAATGTAACACACTAAAAAACTCTTTAGTGCATTTTTTTCAAATGTAACACTCCAATGTAACACACTAAAAAACTCCTTAGTGTATTTTTTCGAAACATAACACTCTAAAAACGTAACACTCTATTGTAACACCAAAAAATTCTTTATTGTACTTTTCTCAAAAGTAATAATGTAACATTTTAAAAAAATTTCTCAGTGTATTTTTTTCCAAAAGTAACACTCCAATCAATGAAACACACAAAAATCCTTTAGGGTACTTTTTTCAAATGTAGCACTCTAATATAATACTCCAATGTAACACAGAAAATTACACTAATACAACTGTAGATTTTTACGCTTAACAACCAACACCTCAGCCACTAATATCCCAAAACATCTCACTTTTCTATTCTCGTCCCAAAAATAAATTCAAAAATTAGAAAAATGAATCATAAAAGGACATTAACTTAAACTCAAATGGTACCAAATTAAATAAATATAACTTTTCAAAACAAAAATGACTAATTGATTTATAAGAAAACTCTTAGAATTAAATGGATTGACATTCCCCTCTACAGAATTTATGGATAAATTTTTCAAAAAAAATCTTATTATATAATTCAGTAATAATAATTAAAAAAAATTAATGAAATATAGAAGTTATCATCAATCTCTTCCCCAATCTTCCTCGACTTCATTTGTTTTGAGTTATAGGTATGATATTAGATTAGTAGTGAGGTGGGATCCACAAAAATCATGTTTCCCTTTCCTCTCTAGGACCTGTTTGTTTTGGATTATAGTGGATGAGATTGAATTATACAAAAATCATATCTGTTTGAAAAAATGAGCGTGGGACTAACAATCCCAGGAGATTGTCCCGAGCGTTTTGCAGTAACTGTCTCTTTGTGGAAGATTATTTCGAGTGTTTTCGATGATCTGAACCGTTCATATTGTAGGATTCGTCGAGAATATTATTCATGTAAAAAATCAAATTAATCAGATATTCATAACCCCATGATTAGGTTCTAATTTTTTTTAAAAATTTATAAAAGTTATGTTAACTGTTAATTTTTATAAAAACAAGTGTGGTTTGGTTATAGAGTTACAGATATCCAATCAACTTGATTTTTTGTAAGGATGATCTACTCAACGAACCATACAATATGAACAATTCAGATTATCAAAAAACACTCGGAACGGCCTCCCACAAAGAGCACAGCACTATGGCACAGCAGTATCCCCGTTTTCACAATCCCATGGGGAGGTAGTTTTCAAATTCAATCTCATGCGATTAGAGTTGAAAGGACTATTTTGTCCTTTATTTTATAAAAATAATTTAATATAAAAATAATTTTTAATATTAAAATATAATAGTTCAATAATATATTTATATCAAAAAATAATATAGTACCAAATATATATATTTATAAAATATAATTTTTAATATTAAAATATATTAAAAGCACCAAGTTATTTATGAAATTTCATATAGTTAATCTCATCATAAAATGTCAAAATAAATATGAATTCTTACTAGTTCGGTAGTCATCAAATAAATATATTTTTTCTTAATTTTTTTATTAATAATCCCCACACTAACTATTCTTTCACTAATCTAACTCTAAATTCCAACGGGCCTAGGGTAAATGAGCAATCTCTTAACCTCAAATTGTAATAAAATCTTATGATTTTTAAAATCTAAATTTTGAAGTTTGAATTTAAGTAATGTTACAAACTTTTGGCCACGATTTGCGCATCGCAAGAACTGCAACTTTTTTTTTTTTTTTTTTGTAGTACCTATGTGGTGAACGAATTTACAAAAATATGTTGAGGATACAGTGCGGCAACATTACATTCATTTTTGTGGCACCATATATGTTCTATGGACCAGAGTAGGCTCCGTTTCATTTTGACTTTTTTAAGTCACTTTTTGACTAATTAATTAAATGAATAAAAATTAAAAATTAATTCAAAATTTTCACTAAAAAAAGAAATTTAATATTTGCCAAACACATTAACTTTTTTTTCTCCCTACAACTTTATCATTAAAAAAAAAAAAAAAAAAAATCATTGCCAAACCATCCCTTATTAAGAAAACTTTAATTAGCCAGAACTCTATTATTGAGTATCTAATTGACTTAAATCAAGAAAACGATTTCCTCCAAAGTTAGAGAAGGCAATTAACTTATACTTTCTTAACTGAACACATCTCCACAAGAAAAGTTGGCAATCATCAAAATCAAACAAGCAATGTTCCAATTTCAAAACAAACCTACATAGAATTTGATTGCGTTCAAAGTGAAGATTACCAAAATACAAAAAAACATATTTACATCAACTTCTAATAAATAAATAAAAAGCTTCTTAAAAATATCAAAAACAAAAATCCTAAATTGAGAAAAAAAAAAATTGCAGTTCTTCTACTTCCACAGAAATTAATCATAGAATCAGATAAAATCTTCTTGTATGAGGGTTATGTGTCTGATTCTGTGATTAGGTTCTATGTTACTAAATATTTTTAAAAAATTTATGAAGGAAATTAAATTGGGAAAGAAAAAGATGGAACAACTTAGAGCTTGAGAGACAAGTCTAGCTTTTGCAACTCATCTTGACTATTAGTCTTCAAATGATAACCACCACTATCCCACCTATACCCTCCAATTCCTTCACCGGCCGCCACTACCGGAGAAAACTTCCAAGTGCCATCGAATCTAGCGGCACCACCACTTGGTGAGGGTCCCACGGATGCCCCTCCATAATAATTCTCCAGCGCAAGCCGCCCTACAGTAGGCTTCCTAGACCACCCATGATGATGATGACCATACATTTGTTGGGATGATGATGGTAAGTAATTAGTTGGCTTGTGGATCATAGAGTGGGCTTGAATCCCAAGAGACCTATTGAATAATGAGCCATGCAGAGGCAGGGCCGCCATGCTAGAGTACCCGCTCGGCTGTGATTCGTGAGCCGTGGAGCCGATCTTCTGTCCTCCTCTCTTCACAAGTGTTCTCTCTCTTTTGTGTGCGTTTTGGTGGCCACCCAAAGCCTGTGAACTGTAAAACTTTCTCTGGCAATAGTTACAAGAAAAGACTCGTGGCTCTAGCTCTGGCTCGGAATATTCATTGGCTTGAGGAGTGTTTGATGAATCCGTGTTGAAAGAGTCGATGAAATTGAGTTCTGGCTTCGACCCATGATCCAAATCCTTGCTAGAGAGGCATAGATTCAACACAAGATTGGATTTTGAGTCATGTTTGGGGTTTTGATGATCATGGTTTTGACCTTCCATTGAAGAGTTGAGGCTTGAAGTTTCAGAGAGATGATCAGATGGCTCCAATAGTGGTGGATTCATTTTTTGGGAGGAGTTGGATTGGATGTGAGAGTTTCCTTCCACCTTATGGGTGAGGAGGATTTGGTTTGCTTTTAATACCGAGAGAGAGAGAGAGAGATGTTAATGTTTTTATTGATTAGGAAGTAAATGCTATGTTGCTATGTATGGAAGGAGAATTTACAGTTACAAGGTCTAATTATGGTAAGAATTGGGGACTAAGACTTGAAGATGAGAGAGAGAGTTTTTTGAACGAGTTATCCAGCGTTTGATTAAAAATCATGAATGGCACCATCTACCTCTTTAGCTGGCATATACATAGTCACCTTTCTTTTTCTTTTTTTTTCTTTTTTTTTTCTTTTTTTTTAAAGATTATGACTTGTTTTGAAAAGTAAGTTAAAAAGTTTAATTTTTTGACTTTTTTTGAAAAAATATATAAAAAATAAAAATATGATGGGACTCAAAACAGATTAAAAGTTATAAAGTGACTAGTCAAGTTCCAAAATAGGTAACATGTTAAATTTTTTTTCTTTTTTAGTCTATATTGTGTAGACAAATCTAAAAAGTAAAGCAAAATTGAAAATTTTAAAAAATAAATCTTGAAAAAAGCCAAGATAAGCAAAAAAAAAAAGTTTACAATTTTTGGCTTATGGATCCTTTTTTTTTGGGGTTAAATTTTTGGATAAACTACCAATAGGTCCTACTTTGGAGACTTATTACCCAATAGGTCCTACTTTGGAGACTTATTACCCATTAAATCCTATTGATAAATTTATTAAGTGATAAAGATAAATTTATCAGTCTTTTATTTTTATGAATAAATTTATAGTGATAAATTTATCAGTCTCTTTGTTTTTATGAATAAATTTTTAGTGATAAATTTATCACTCTCTTATTTTTATAGTGTTAAATTTATTAGTTAGGACCTGTAGGTAAATAAGTCTAGTTAATAGGACTAATTAGTAAGTACCCTTAAATTTTTTGAATTTTTCAGTTTTGTGTCGTCGAACTGAATTTCGAGGTTTAAAATTTTGTTTAAAAATTTATATAAAAAAAAAATACTAAAGATCAAAATAAGCAACCAAAAAAAAAAAAAAAGACAAATTATACTAATAGTCCCTATAATTCAGGGCTTGTATCACTTTGGTCCCTGACTTTTCAATTGTAACACATTTGATCCTGAATTTTCTTATTCCAAAGAAGGACAATTGAAGATACAATTGATTAATTTCAAGGGCAAAATAGATAATTTGATAAAATATAAACTAATTTGATAAAAATAAACGTCAAAAACATATTTTTGAATTTTTAAAAATTATTTATACTTAACAAAGATAAAATTATGTAAAATTAATAAATCTTTTACATATTTATTTTTTTTTACCAAATTAATTTTTATTATGTATTTGGATGATGATCATGTAATGGGTGCTTATTTTTATTTTCATTAAATTAGTTTCTATTTTTTTAAAAGTTAAATATGGCAACAACTTTTATATCATTATTAAATCAATCCATTATATAAAAAAATCCAAAACTAAAAATATTTTATATATTAAATACTGTATATCGATTACACATTAAAATCTTAACAACCATCCATTACATAATCATCATCCAAATACATAATAAAAATTAATTTTGTAAAAAAAAATAAATGTGTAAAAGATTTATCAATTTTACATAATTTTATCTTCGGTAAGTAGAAATAATTTTTAAAAATTCAAAAATATTTTTTTGACATTTATTTTTGTCAAATTCATTTATATTTTATCAAATTGATGATTTTGTCTTTGAAATTGAGTAATGATATTTTCAATTGTTCTTATTTGGAACAATATTCAAAATTCAGAATCAAATGCAATACAATTGAAAAGTTAGGGATCAAAGTAATATAAGTCTCAAATTATAAGGACCGTTAGTATAATTCGTCAAAAAAAAAAAAAAATGTAATATTATTGGGCTTATATAACCCCATTGAATGTTTTCTCTACTTTTCTTTTGTCTTCCCATTATTGGCTTTTTCACATATTTCTTGTATTTTGGGATTTGCCTTTTTTGGGTACTCTCTCATGGTTGTGTCGCCTTAAACATAAAATCAAAAGATTAAAGATTCCTTGTCTTTTTTGTGTATGTTGGTTGAGTTGAAGAATTATAATATGGGTGTAACATGGACTTTATTATATTAGGCAATGTGATTCTCAAAAGCTATAAAACCCAATTGGATTATAGGAGGATACACTTCTTCAAGACACTTCTGTCCTAATCTAGCTTACACAGTAGCTTTACCCATCAAAGAAACAATAATGACTTCTCCATATTGTCCTTGTATAATAATATAATTTTAGGTTTATTAGCTTTTCATTCCTGTAATCTAATTTAAATTTTATTTTAATCTCTAGTATTTTAAATTGAACAATTTAATTTTTACATTTTAACGCTCTGTTTGTTAGGGTAGAAAATATTTTTACAATTTTTTTTTTCTAGAAAATGTTTTCGGATAAAACATTTTTCTATGTTTGATAGTGTTGGTAGTGGAACGAAGGTGGAAGTGGAGGTGGTGGCATGGTGGTGGGGCGACGGCAACGGTGATGGCGACGGTGATGGTGGAGGTGAGAGTGTTGGTGGTAGTGTGGTGACATTGATAAAATTTTAGTTTAGACAACGTTTTTCTCTTTTTAAAAGTAAAAAATATTTTCTGCTCAAATAAACTTGTTTTTCATTGACCATGAAAAAAGTTTTCCGTTAACTTTCGTTTTCCATTATATAAAACACCAAAAAATATGGAAAATATTTTTCAGAAAATGATTTCTACCCAAACAAACACAGTGTAAATCCAATTTTAATTTGGTCTTTTTGTTTAATTTTCTTTTTTTTTTTTACATGTCAATGATTGACAAGTGTTCCAAAATCATTAATTTTAACTTCCAACTTAAATCCCCATCTAAAAAAAAAAAAAAACCCTCCAACTTAAATAGAATAATCAAATTAAAACTATAGTTAAAATGTAAGGCTCAAATTATTAAATTTAAAATAATAAGAACCAAAATAAAATTAAACTACTGGAGTTAAAAAGTATAATTTATCCTATGATGTTTTTCATTACAGTAATGTTAAGTAAATAAGAAATTAAAAAAATAAAAATAAAAAATCATCAAAATCGCTCATTGATTTTTCTTTTCGTTGTAATATAGTTTTGATAATCTAGATGCATCAATACTTCTAGATGTATCAAGGAAGTTTGATATAATTGAGTAATTACATTCACGGGATCTCAAATCTGAAGGATTTTCTTTACTTATGTTGGGATTATTTTGTAGAATCAGACAAGCTAGCCCAATTACCTTAATTTGTTGTGACTGCTTTTGAATGGCTAGGATCAATAACCAGAACTGCCAAACAACTTTTAGCCTTGAATGTGAACAATCTTTCACATCCTTAATTCAACCTAAAATTCTATTTTCCATGAAAAACATTAGTATAAGATCCTTTTTTTCCCCATTGAATTAAGATATAAAAGAGAGATTTTAGGCAAAGAAATTAATTTTGGTATTTTCTTATAGTTTTTATAACAACATTATCAAAATGCCATAGCGTATTAAACAAGAAAATTTTTATTCTTACGTCATTTTATACAAAACTATTATGAAATAATGTGGCAGAGCCGTTTTTGTTATTAAAAAATTGGGTTCTTTTTTATTTTATTTTATTTTTAGTATGAAATTTTGTGTCAGAATGTAATTTCTGTTGATAATTTATGAGTCAAAATTAACTTTAAATAAAATAAAGAAAAATTGTTATTAGTAAGCTTAGGAAGAAGTGCTTTTTTTTTTTCTTTTTTTTTTCTAATTATTAGCTATTGTTTTACATTTTTGTTTAACATTGCTCAACAGGTAAAATGAGGCCTTAATTAGTAAGATCACTTTCGTCAGATGCAATACAACCCATTTACTATTCAATTACTCAAAATATAACAAGTGATATTTCAAGGTAATTAAACAATACAAGCACAAAAAGATAAGATTGAAAGTAAAATTTTTATTGACAAGTTCAAAAATAATTACAATTATTTCAAATTAATGTTTCTAATATTCCAGAATGTTTATCATTTCTTTTGGAAGAGGATCCTCTCCGGCACTTTATTCATCCAACCATCACTCACAGTTGATTCAAAAGACACAATTCTTTTTCCTTTTTTTCTTTCTTATTTATTTATTTATTTTTTGATAGG